>JAXGGA010000128.1:0-324639 GCA_038373865.1 Uloborus plumipes
TTTTTTTATTTTAATTTTAAACCTGATTCTGTCTTTGTAATCTCAATTTAAAACTCCATTTTCGAAGGCTTTCATCAATCTAATCGAGTATTTAGTGTATCAACTCAACTCTGGCAGATAGTTGGAATTGCTAATATTAGAGCCGCTATATAGACAGGCCGACGCATCAAGCTTAAGATCGACCGCTTTGGATCCAATTCGTAACTTTTACTTTCACTTTTTCATTGTTGCGAAGCTGGGGTTACCAGAGTAAAGTTTTGGACACTACCAAGCTCCGCCAAATTCACGTGCTGCTAATAATTGCTGCCCCTGAAAAATTACCAAAAAGCGATTGCTTGCCAGAAAAGACAACCGCTCATCAACCGTCAGAAATGACATAACACGTGCTGGATCCAAAGTGGTGACACTTAATCTGAATGCGCCGGCTCGTCTATATAGGGGCCTTAGCTAATATCATTTCCACATTTCGTATTAAACGTTCAAGGCTCAAATCGATTCAAAAAGTTATGCTTTTCCAGCTTTTCTGCGTGTGGGGAAAGTTTAACTTAGAAATCAATCGGGACTTCTTTAGACACGTGTCACTTGACATAATTTTTATTTTCAAGTTAGGCCGTACAATGATGGTCCACGCAGCCCATGTCAGTTATAGATAAATGTCATGGTATGGAAGCATTTTATCTGAAGCGAAATTATTGTTTGAAAGAAAACATATACTGCAGTCGATACGAACATAATCAGTCATTTAACGAGAAAGCCTTTAATGTGGGCAAATGTTGACGAAAAACACCAACCCTCTTTGTTTATTTCGGCAATCAGTTCTCATAAAATAAGGTAAATGTTTTACGTACTCAACTCAAACATGATAATTAAAACATTTTCTTAATTATCTCCGAAAAAAACTCGTAAACAAATTCAATCGGAAAGTTCTGTAATCAAACACTGGAGTAACTACACGGTCGAGCGAACCATGTATCAAACCAAAGCTATTAACGCATCAATTTCTGAAACAAAAACAAGCAGCGTTAAGTATTTTTCTCTCACATAAAACAGCGTGTATGTTCACGACCACGATTTCCTCAAACAAAAGCATTAAGACATCATCTGAAAGCAGTCCAGTCAGAAACGATCTTTTTTGAGAACAAACTCTGCTCTCAAAAACTCAGCAGTTCTGCTGATTCTGTCTCCATCGCACTCAATTCGAGGAGTGAAGAAAAACTCGATTAGTGGCCGGCCTCACTTAATACCAAAGGAAAACATTCCAGTGACAAATGTTGACACAAAAGAGAAGGACGGAAAATTTGAGCCTTCTGTTGACACAACTTCTCAAAACTCTTTCATATGCATTAAGAGACCAGAAATTTTATACTCGATAAAGGAGAATTCGTGAAAAAATCTCTATTTTGGCCATAAAGTGGATGAAATGCACAGATTATTTTTCCTTCTTGCTTCAAAATAAATTCTCTCTTATTCTATTTAATACATTTATGTCTTCCTCGGAAAGTAAGTTTGATAACACGAGTAAGTTTGCATTAAATTAAAGAGCATTAATTAAAATTAATATGTTACGTTTGCGTCTTTTTTTAGTTCGAAAAAAAGACTTAAAGCACAAAAAAGTATTTATAGTTAAATTTTCATTTTTATGCATCTTTGTGTTCTGGTAAGAACGAAGAAAAAAGGAGCAAACTTTCAATGAGAATACAGACATGTGTTTGGAATCGCGAAAGATATTGTCTTCTTTTGAAAAAACAAAGTGTGCTTAAAATATTTTCTCTTGTTTAAATGTTGACGATTTTCCGGTTCGATTATTAATGAATTACTTCATTTTAATTTCCCGTAACGTGCTTTATGAGCATTACTAAGAAAATTATTTTTTGTGCACTCTTTAAATATATCAACAAAAAAAAATAAAATATAGCTGTATCTTTTATGAGTTAAGTTTTATTATTATTTAAGTGTTAAGTAAGTTTTTTATTAAAGGAAAATTATTGAGATAATCAAATGTTTCATGCTCGTAGTTAATGATACTTCAAGAGAAGCTATAGGTATTTTGAATAACTTAGTAGTTCAAAAGCAAACCACTAATGGGCTAGTATATGAAGCTGAATTTACTTGCAGAAACCCTCTACATAAAGCTTAACTTTAACCATACAGATCATGGACATAGAGCTCAACTTTAAATTAAGGTGCACTATACAGAACTGAAACTAATTGTGAAGAACCTGTATTACTGCCGAGCTAATCATATAAGCTAATATAAGCCGAGCTAATTTTATAAAAGGAAAATTATTGAGATAATCAAATGTTTCATACTCGTAGTTAATGATACTTCAAGGGAAGCTATAGGTATTGTGAATAACTTAGTAGTTCAAAAGCAAACCACTAATGGGCTAGTATATGAAGCTGAATTTACTTGCAGAAACCCTCTACATAAAGCTTAACATTAACCATACAGATCATGGACATAGAGCTCAACTTTAAATTAAGGTGTACTTTACAGAACTGAAACTAATTGTGAAGAACCTGTATTACTGCCGAGCTAATCATATAAGCTAATATAAGCCGAGCTAATTTTATAAAAGGAAAAGTATTGAGATAATCAAATGTTTCATACTCGTAGTTAATGATACTTCGAGGGAAGCTATAGGTATTTTGAATAACTTAGTAGTTCAAAAGCAAACCACCAATGGGCTAGTATATGAAGCTGAATTTACTTGCAGAAACCCTCTACATAAAGCTTAACTTTAACCATAGAGACCATGGACGTAGAGCTGAACTTTAAATTAAGGTGCGCTATACAGAACTGAAACTAATTGTGAAGAACCTGTATTCTGTACCTCAGAACCAGACTAACGTAAGTCCATTTTCGTCATTTTTCAGTAGAGGGGAAAAACGATGTATTCGACAATCGTTTTTCCCGTCAACCGAAAAATGACGAAAATGGACTTACGTTAGTCTGGTTCTGAGGTACAGTATTATTGCCGAGCTAATCAAAAGTGTTATCTGCAGTGGAACTCAAACTGAGAAAAACTCTTTAAAGTTTTGCGCCACCATGTATTTGATTCAGATGAAACTTTTTCGGATTTTTTTTTAAAAATATTTCTCGTTCTCAAATGACCATATAATTTTGTATTTAAGTAAAATACGGCACAAACAGCCACCTGGTGGCCATAACTCTATTTTGTGAAAAAAAAGTGCAGATACCACTTTTGTGCTTAGCACGGCAGTATATAAATGTAATTAAATTTGTAGAGACCCTTTTATTTTTTTGTAGTGTGCCAGCCAGCCAGGCAGGCAATTTGGGGTGCGCTGCTTAACAATTTCAACTGTACCGTTATTTGGTGTGAAGTCCGACTTCCACAGTACACGCATGCCATAGGTACCCGTTTATAGGGTAGGCAACCTTTCACACAACCACACATTCACACACAGAAAGGACAAGGACAGGAGAGAGAAAGCACATCCATGCCCAAGCCGGGCTCGAACCCGGGGCCACGCCATCCATGGCAGACTACTCTGACCACTAGACAGGGTGGCCGGCTGTAGAGACCCTGAAAATAGAGATTCATTTTATAAAAACTCTGTAAATGGATCTGAACTTTAGCTGTATGGACCCTACGTATTTTACTGCCCATAACTTTTCTCCTAGATGCCGCCCGCCCAATCAGTCTTTGGAAAAGTAGACAGATAATGTAGATATTCTTATTTAAAAAGTAAATGAATGATAAACTATTAAAAACTTTCATATTGAAAATTTGCTATATTCAATCGTTAGTTCTGTTCCAGCAAATAAATTCTGATACAGGATAAAAAAAATAATAACAATCGATATTGCAAAAAACCTGCAAGTAGAGATGTTCTAAATTTATAAAAACCCTTAAAAAACTGATAAACTTTACAGATCTGTAAAAATATATTAATTTTAACTATATGGAACCAGCAGATTATGCTACCTACAATTTTCCTCTTAGCAATTTCTACTGTCAGTCTTTGCATAAAAAAGACTGAAATAAATAAAGAAAACAATAAACATAGAAAATTGTACATGTTAAATCGATTGCTGTACTTAAAAAATAATTATTATTTCACTGTTGTTTTAACAGGATAATTCTGGCAGCAGAGGTTTCCATTTAAAACTGTAAAATGGGCAATAATAAAATGTAAAACTAGGAATTTTACAGTTTCTTACTGTAAAGTTACAAATTTTGCAGTTTATTGCAGTAAAATTTAGCTGTATTATACTGTAAAAACAACAGTATAATACTGGCAGCAGAGGTTCCAGTTTAAAACTTCAAAATGAACGGTAATAAACTGTTAAATTAGCGATTTCACAGTTTGTTAATGTAAAATTAGCAAAACAACATTCATTTTTTACTGTGTGTACTTAAAAAAAAAATTTGTTACGTTTATGCAAAACATTTCTTCCTGAACAATGAGAAAAATCGATGCTCCTAAACCCCAATTTCACACAGGTGTCTTACCTAGAAACTGAAATCATTCCGTTTTTATAACCTAACTTCCTTAACTTCATTTACATTCAATACAAATTTTGGCTTCATCAGCATAATCCGGCGATATTTTCATATTCATGAAATGCATCCTTCCCCACCTAATGGACATTCTCTTTCGAAATAAAAGCACATCTCGCCAATTTATCGTTTTTATTCATGTCTATTCACCATCACGAAATGCACTCGTATAGCAAATAAATTTGCGTTATGAAAATCCGTTAGCGAGTTCGGCATTTAGCGGGCTATATTCAAATTTCTAGTTAGAGGTGTATCACATCGTTGCCGCCATAATAGTTTTATGCATTATCATAATGGGTTTATTTTTTCTTTTCATTGTTTTGTTGTCGGTTAAGTTACGCATTTAATAGAAATGGAACCTTCGAGATTTAATAAGAGGTTCAAAAAAGTATTATAGCTGCTTCGGGCACAGGACATTTCCGCCGCAACGTAGGACATTTCCGCCGCAAAATTTATCTCTATCATCCCCCTCATGAGACATTTCCGCCGCGTCTCTCCCCGCCGCTTCTGTGCGACAGGACAAATCCGCCGATTGAGCTGGTAGAGTGTAATATTTGGCGAAGTAAAATTGGCGAAGTTTAAATTGATTTACACTGCATTGTGTGTGTGTGTGTGTGTGTTTTTTTTTTTTTTTTTTGACTTCTTTGCGATTTCCCCCTAATATAAGTAGTCCGGGAATAAATTCCGCTTTTTATATTAGGTCTTTGTCGCCAAATGAAGATGTGTCGCCAAGAATGAAAATTTAAAACCAATAACCCCTTTCTTCCCCTTGGAAATGGCGCGGCGGATTTGTCCTGTGCCAGTCAGAGGGGGAATAGGTTTCGCGGCGGAAATGTCCCATGCGGAAAAAAGGGGGATAAAATTTGCGGCGGATATGTCTTGTTCCTGCTGCTGCTTCTGTCTCAATGACTTTGATGGAGTTTCAGCGGCGAAAATGTATACATGTTTCTTAACCAACACATCTTTATATATAAAAATGAATGTATGTATGTATGTTTATATGTCCTGTATAGACTCAAAAACTACCCGTCGGATTTCACTAAAAATTTCATTGTTTGTGTCCTCACTGGGGCACATCAAGAGGTCAATTAGAAAAAATCTGACAGATAGTTATTTTTTCATTCCAATTTTAAATTAAACTTCCACATAAAATATCTATTTTTTTAAAGGCTTTTCTCCATCCAAACCATTATTCAGTGCTTTATCTCAACTTCCTCTCGATGGCTTATTATGCGTTTGATGTTGTCTTTGCTTCGCGTGGTTTTCTGAGGCTTCTCTCAATTCAAATAGTTAAGAAATGTTTTTTTCGTGAATATTCACCATTGAATATAACTGCTGCTGTCTTTATTTTTTCAAAAGTAGAAACGCATTTTTTAGAAAATCATAACAGAAAAGTTTGATTTCACTTTGTCCTCCACGTCCATTTAACTTATCACGTTGTTCCAAAATGTACCTCCTTGGATTTCACATTTTGCATTTAAATCCAAGCGACGCCTTGCATATCCCAGTTATCTTTTTTAAAAAATCGTGATTTTTTGAAACGAAAGCATATTTGAAAATTTAAAGCAATAGTACCAAAGGACACTCATTTTTTGTCTGCATCTGAGAAAAATGTGTTCGGAACTTCTACGTTATATAGAACTCGAATTATAATGTTTCTAAGCAAATGAGGATGTCACTGTTGGCCTACAAGGAAAGAAAACTCATAGTCCAGGCTAGAAGACCAGAAACCTAAAATTTTTATATATATATGAGATTTTTTGGTGGTTTCTATGTGAATTTGACCTGCTGATTCCGAATCCGTTGAGTGTCAGACGCTAAACCTTGAGCATTTTTGTCAAAATGGCGAAATCAAATATGACTGCCATAAAAGGTAAGAAGCAAATTAATGGAAACGTAGGTGCAATGAAACATATTTTACACTTAAAAATGATTGTACTTTTTAGTCAAAATGCAATTCTATTGAAAATAAATATTTATGAAAAGTACACGAATAAAAAAATTTATCAACTAATAAAATTCAAGATGTCAGCCTAAAAAGTTGTAAGGTTTAATTTTCAGGTATTAATCAATTTTTAAAATAATGGACATGAAAATAGAATTTTTTAACAAAGATAAATGTTTAAAATGATATGCAGGGATCATAAAAAATGTGATTTAGCCTAACAATAACACTAAAAATATTTAGAAACACCAAATTTAAGTTTCGAGATTCTGCCGGTTTAAACCAATTTCCTTGAAGAAACAAGTTTCTTTTACGAAAGAGCTTCCTATATTTATACAAGTTGCATGAACGCGGACTTCTCTCTGTTGTGAAAGGTATTTTTAGCTACCAGTTGGAAGATATATCCAATGTGTTTGTTTTGTGTTTCGCCTTCAGCTCGATTACGGATTGTCCTGATTAACTTCACCCAAATAAGGGCATGTGCAATCTTTCGATGTTGTAGATTCGCAAGAATTGCAAACTAATAACTTCAAATGTAAAGAACTCGTGTAAAATTAGCAATTCACAGTGACATGTATATGAGAAAAAGTGGCCTCAAAGATTCCACTAAACATTAAGAGGGTTAAAACCATGCTTACGTTCACCGCAAGGAAGACTAAAACCGGACACAATTATAGTATATGGTTCAAATTATTCATCAAAGGAAAATCTCCTTACATAAATTATTTAGTCATGAACTGGCTCCTCATCCTTCTGCTTTGTTTGATGATGATTGAAATAAGATAGGTCTAAATAAATCTGCACTAAATTCAAAACTTAAAGCATTGTTTAGGATAGGCGATAGAGTCGTCCAAAAATTATCATTCTTAGGGAATGTGCAACATTGTGGGCAGTATCTTGACCCGCAACGCTAGCTGCGTGAGTGATTGTATTGATGGTGTAGAACACTTTATTAAGCATGACATACAAACCATTCTAGCGGTACACAATCTGCTTGAGAGACACCATAAATTTAGCACTACATCTCAACATCGAGCCACACAACAGAAAAATGTCTATTGTGTTTTTCAACTTAATGAAAAATCACCACTTTCTAAAAGATACATCGTACTGAAAGTTTTACCAAATAAAACGCAAATAATTAAGTTTGTTGTGAACAGACTGTGTTCGATCCCCAAGCCAATATGTAATTGTTACTGTCACCAATCCTTTTCCGATTAAATTGGTGTTGGTTATTCAACAAGCTTTTGTTTCTCATAAAGAATCTGATATGATTATGATTCACTATTTAGCTAAAGTAAGTAATCTTCTTAAAGAGTTTAGAAACCTTCCAAATAAAAGTCAGTCACTTTACGGTAAGAAATTGGGAACTTTCCAAAAACTCTTCTGCTCGGCACCTTTCTGGCTTACCAGGAAGGCTCCTGGAGCAGTTTGACAAATTTGGCCTATGCTTAGGCAGAAATTGCAAGCAAATAGCTGAGCTGCTTATAAGTTTGCAATTCTTGCCAAAGTACAACATCGAAAGATTGCATAAACCCAAATTTAGGTGAAGTCAATCTGGACAATCCGTAATCGAGCTAAAGGCGAAACACAAAACAAACACATTGGATATATCTTCCAACTGGTAGCTAAAAATTCCTTTCACAATAGCGAGAAGTCCGCGTTCATGCTACTTGTATCAATATAGGAAGCTCTTTCGTAAAATAAACTTGTTTCTTTAAGGAAATTGATTTAAACCGGCAAAATCCCGAAGCTTAAACTAGGAATGTTTCTAAATATTTTTAGTGTTATTGTTAGGCTAAATCGCATTTTTATGATCCCTGCATATCATTTTAAAAATTTATCGTTGTTAAAAAATTCTATTTTCAAGTCCATTACGATTTAAAAATTGATTAATACCTGAAAATTGAACCTTACAACTTTTTAGGCTGACATCTGGAATTTATTATTCGGTAATTTTTTTTATTCTTATACTTTTCATAATTTTTTATTTTTAATAGAATTGTATTTTGACTAAAGAGTACAATCATTTTAAAGTGTAAAATATGTTTCGTTGCACTTATGTTTCCATTTATTTGCTTCATACCTTTTATAGCAGCCATATTGGATTGCGCCATTTTGACAAAAATGCTCAAGTGTAAGCGTCTGGCACTCAACGGATTCAGAATCAGCAGGTCAAATTCATATAGAAACCACCAAAAAACTCATATATATAAAAATTTTAGGTATCATGACGTTTCTATGGACACTAGCCTGGACTATCAATAATTTAAAGTATTTTTGCTTCTACTTGTTAATAATTGAAATAACTTGTAATTGATTTTACAACACGTACGAGTATAAGGAAACACGTATAAATATTTTGAATGGATTTTTAATTTTCCCTCTTTTATTCTGCTTTTGTAGCTAGCACATTTTACTAGTGAGGATTATCTTTCATTTTCAGTGTTCATCATGTACTTTTGAAAACAATTTAACATATTTGAATTTAAATGCTCTTTGACCAGTTAAATGTTAAATTCGCTTTAATATGAGGTTGCGGGGGTTTAATCAGGGTTGCGGGGAGGGGGGGGGGGGTAATTTTTAATTTAATATTAGTACTTGTTTATTTATTTTTTGAAACGAAATTACGGTTTATAGGATGTTCGGCCAAGTGAACTTTATATCTACAATATCCCAAAAGTCTATTTCGATCAACATTAAATTTCTTTTTGAGTTATTAATGATACGACAAAAAAAAATAATGCTTACATCTCCTCTGTAACTTAATAATATTGGCTGCTATTGTTTTAGTTCACTATTTCGAAGTTAATCTGACTAAAAACAACACATTAATCCCTGTTTAATTGAGCAAATATATTTTAATTTACATAGCTAATTAACACGAAACTCGGAATATACGACATATAATAACTACACTTCCGCTTACGGGTATTTACTTACGTTATTAAGATTTTACATATTTATATTCAAGAAAACGGTGATTAAACGGAATTTCCGGTTAAAAAAAGAACAATTAAGGGGAATTATAACCCTTAGATCCCTGTAAAGTAACGTTATTGGAAAAAAAATCATTAAATAAAGTTTAAATCAAAAATAATAAAAAAAATGTAGCGAATACTAGATGTAAATGGTAAAGTATGAAAATTAACCCAGTAATGCCTGACATTTTATTTTTCAACGATACTTTGTATACTGGTTACAAATAGTGTTTAATGGACAGGAAAAATAGTTAAAAAATTATCATGTAAAAAATAAATTTTTTATTTAAGAAAGAAAAATCGTCCCTAAAAAGGGACGCTAGGCACCAGAGGGTACATACTTTTTTAATAAATTTTTTTTTCTGCCTACGATGTTATATTGAAAATGACAATTTATAAGAAGAAATAAAAGCAGCAATTAACATAAACTGGGAAGTAGATTCAGAGAACTAGGAAATATTGGTGTTGTTGAGTAGGAAAGTCAGCAAAACATTTGTTCTGCAAACCTACGTATTGCATTTGCTGCATTCCGATAAGGTCTTTTACTTCAATGGGCACATCTTACCTGAGTCTTATTTAAAACAATATAACAACTAGCCCCATAATACCTAACTCAACTCCCTTGAGCTCAATGCATGTTGTACAGCAGCTTTTAAAATAAAAATGAAGATCGGCTACCACCATTTTTTAGAGTGGATCAAAAACCGGTAGTTCCCGATATTTGATGCATGGGATCTTTTTCCCTATGCAACGTTTGTATTGAGCAACCATATATATTTGGTTCATCAATTTCAATTACTTTCTTTTCGCTGTTGGACAATCGCTTAGCCTTTACAATAGGATAAACTCCATGAAGATTCAATGCAATAGTTATGACATTGCTATTATTCCACCGAATCAACGTAATATTATTTTACCTGTCATCGACATTTATTCAAAACTTCCTCTCTTTTCTTTTTTGAACAACGTAACTTCAGTTCATGAGCATTTTTTAATCCAATTCTTGCACAAAACCTTGCTGAGACAAATAATCACGTAGGAGCGCAAGAGAAGTAAATAAATTCTCACAGTAGAGATCAAAATTGGCATGCTCAGGGAATTCTGAAATTAAATCTGCAACCCCCCCCCCCTTTCCCAAACAACAGACACATATGCAATCCTTGAATTCTTCACATCAAGGTGAAATGCTAAGCTTCTGAAACAGCTTAGGGCTTCTCCCCCCCCCCAACAGTCAGACTAAACAATAATAAACACCTAAATGCATAATGGAAAAGTAATGAAATATAAGGAATAATTAGTGTTTTAAAGAATTACATTTTTGAAATAGCTTTCTTTCAAAATTTACCTTGAGTATTTTTTGTAATTAAAAAAAAGAGAAAATATTTAAGAACATTGTATAATTAAGTTTATATATATTAATTAATTTAATTTAATTAGATTTTGAAAATAAAATAAGTTTTAAAAATGACAATTATTATCTGTTTTTCAGTCTAAAAACATTTACTAACTTCTTTGATATAAATTATAGATTCTAAGCAAGAAATCAGCAACGGTTAAACAATGCAGCCTTTGGTGCCTAGCGTCCCTTTTTAGGGACGTTCTTAAATTACTATAAAATCCTAAAAAAATTTAAAATTTACAAAATTGCAAAAAAAGGTAAACTAAAACATCGATCAAAGTAGCACATATATCAAACACAGATAGATTTACTTGTTAATAACTTTAAAAACTTAGCTTTTTGTTCTTGAGATTGCGAACGATGTAATTTTTGATAAAGATCATAATTAAATGGCTACAGATCACACTTTACAGCGGTTATGTGCTGCAATCTGTTAATACGGAATTGAAGCAATACCAAAGTAATAATTGAACACAATTATTTGGTTGAAATGTTCATTTTTGGAAAATTCAGACACACTTTTCGGACCGTCCCTAAAAAGGGACGCCAGGCATTAATGGGTTAAACCTAACTATTATGCGAAATAATATTTACTTTGTAAATTAAAAGAAGTACAGTAAAATTAATAGTGTAAGTAGAGCATTTTCCACCAGAATATTCTGAATAATTAAAAGCGATTATTTCTTCAGAAATAATTTTAAAATGATTAACTTTTAGGTGTTGAATAACAGTAAGATAATTCTAAAACGTAACTGGGCCATTCCGCGAAAACGCCGCCGTTTTGTCCCACACGTGACGCTCTTATATTTCATTAAAAAGTAATAATTTCAAAAGGTGTGATGAACAAAGTTTTTTGCCTAAGAAATCCCTCACGCTCTGTGATTCCTTAACCAACAAAACTCTGTTCATTCCCTTTAAAATTACTACTTTTTAATGAAATACACGACCGCCTCGTGGGGAACAAGATGGCTGCTTTTTAATGAAATGGCACTGCATATCATTTATAACAGCCAACTACGAAACTACAATGAATATTTTGTGTAGCGCAACATATTGTTTGAAAGGAGTTTTTTTCTTTTTTGAAAGTCCAAATCACGCAAAGCACTTGCATACACTAACAATTCTTCTTCTTCCTCTTCTTGTTATTAAAAGAAAAGTTTAGCGCTAATATTTTCGGCACTAATTGCTCACGTGATAAGTTGTTTTTTTAACCGATTTCAACAAAAAAGGAGGTTATACAATTCGTCGGAGATTTTTTTTTACATCACAATTTTGAATCCAAAGATGATCATTAACCACATATAAACACATTTTTTATTTATATATATACAAAAATATGTATGTATAAACGAACACCCAGGGTAGGCAGATGAGATAATTTGTGGAATAATAATACATATCGTCGCTTTGGAAGAAAAACGCTGCAACTCAAAAAAGCCCATTTTTCAGGAGAGCAATTTTTAACTTTTCAGAAACTTCTATCGCGCTTGTGGTCAAAACTATTGCGACTATTTTAATAAAACTAGCATTAAAAAAACCGCATTTTAATCTCTTTTCTAATGTATCATGATTGACTTCAATGGCATTTTGACTAATGACGTCATTTTAAAAAGAGTGAAGGTAGTTTGAGTTACATCAGTGTTCTCCAAAAATTGCTCCCTAGCGGATATTTTTGACACTTTTGAGTTGTAACCTTGTTCATCACAAAGAACGATTTTTTCTGAACAAAATGATATAAAAATGTCATTTTTCGATTTTTTTGAGTTGCAGCGTTATTCTTCCAAAGCGATGACATGTAAAGTTTAAATCCAACGTTAGAGATGCACAAATATACAGGTATACTGCATATAATCATCCGATAAAAGCAGGATGCTTTTATCGGATGATTCTTCATCCTAAAGCTCACACTTCTTGCATTGAAAAAGAGGCTCCTTGTAGCCCCGAAACACGTGTCTGCCGTATACCTGTATATTTGTGCATCTCTAACGTTGGATTTAAACTTCACATCTATCGCACAAAGGCATTTATTTTCTTAATAATACATATTGTTACAAATCTTGTAAATAGTTGTTGTTTTTCCTGCCTTGCATCATTTTCACTAGTTTTGATTTTATCTGGCGACATGTTGCAAAAGTATCTGAAGATATCACTTTTATCACTTGTATACCGGCCCTGTAACACTTTGTAGTTTTTACACTTGCCCCACATTTAATAAGCATGAAGACATTTTTCGCTCGGAGTGGTTTTTCTTTTTATCGCCAGAACTTTCTTGAATGGATGACCCTAGTTATGAATGAACGGGATTTTGCTAGAATGTTGTCGAAATTTCCTTCCGAGTATAAAAAGCTGGCCTTGAACACAACAGTTAGTTCTTTTCAGATTTGATTTCTGGTGACTTGTTTTATTCGCTATTCGCTTGGGCGAATGTTTGTTTTGCTTTTATAATTTCTTAATTACTGTTCACGTTAGATACGTGGTGCTGAGTTACTGTTGAGAGTACAGTGTACTGTTTGCTACCTAATTGCTGGATGTTTAGCAATTGTTTCCTGCTCCTATTGTTAATAGTGTACATACTTGTAAATAAATTTATAGTTACTTCCTCAAGATTGGAATGCTCATTTAAAGAAAGTTGAAGGTGCTACGGACTCGTTACAATATGTTGAAAAAAAAGCATATGCTGTTAACCGTAATAAAACAGTATGAATATGAATGATATTTACGTAGTCCCTAGTATAAACATATATAAAAATCTTTTCATCTGATTCTATAGAAAAACCATTCTCCTTTCTTTCATTGTGGTGAAAATATCTGTGACTTTCATAAAAATTGAAAGTGAGGTCTTGTTTTATTTTGTTCACTTTCTTTTTCTATGGATATCAAAACAAGAAAGAAAAGTTGTCAATTTGTCATTATGTTCCTTTTGTTGTTCTTAGTTCTTTTTATGGCCAAAAATATTCACTCTAAAAAAATGTGGCTAGTATAGTCAAAATTAACTGCAACAACATCAGTTTCTGGAAGCAGTTGGTTCAGCTCACTTTTCAAAAATAAAATCAAGTAAATTGTTTATACATTTCTCAAAAAAAAACTTGTTCCCATAAATATCTACAAGTCTACAATCCGTCTTATAATGTCAAAAAGTTTCGATACTTTTTTTCTAGACTGCTGAATGCAACCTTATCAACTCTAAAAGCTAATTTTAAAAATTAACTTCCATATAATAATGATATGAATTTTTCAATATTTTGTCGCTTTACTTCGTGGGCCTTTTTTTTTTCAAAAAGTTTAAACAGAACAACTATCGTGAGGTTTCAACTTAAACATGGGAAACAATAGGACAAATGAAAAAACGAAGCATTTCATTTCATTTATTCATTTCACACTCCAGGGTCCCCCATACCTACCACAGCTTCGTGGTTTAACCGGGATAGGGCCCTGAAGAGCGCTCTGTTCTAAATTTTGAACCAGAACCTAGGGTCGAGCAAACCCTAGGCCCAGCACCCCCAGAGGTATCGTTTCACTTGGAGGACTTTGTGACCACGACATTTTTAACACCTCCCAGCCACCATTAATCAAGACGGTGGATCTTTGATCGGCTGGGATCGAACCCGGGTCCCTCCGGATACGAGTCCGATGCCTTACCGATCGGGCCACCACGGCCCAAACGAAACATTTGAAAACTACGGAAACATTTCATAGAAAACAAACAACCATATAAAAAATGAATCAAGATGCTAAAACCATTGAGAATTTTGCTAACGCTCACCGCCCTGCACATAACGTCCAAATTGCAGCGGAATATCGAAGAGATCGGCAGAGAAAGATTGTAGGTTTCGAGCTGATCTTCGTCGGCTACGCCAGATAGGCTGATTTTATTCTGCCTCCAAGGTCGCTTTGGCTAACGCGAAGAGGGGGGGAAAGTGCGGCACGGGAGTGTTTTGCATGCTAACCCTAGCAGCATCATCTCATCGGCCGATGATCGGCCATTCATCGAAACCCGATGAAATTCTCATCGGCCGATGATCCAATGTGTCTCATCGGCCAAGTAGAATCCGAGCAGCAAAATCCGATGAGAATACCATGAGATTTGGAGCAATTTACGAGCAGAACAGTCCCGTGCCGAGGAATTTCATCGGGAAACTTGATCGGAAGGATATCGTTTTCCGATGGAATATAACTCATCTTATTTTCATCCGGAAAGTTGATCGGAAGGATATCGCTTTCCGATGAAAAGTAGCTCATCGAAAACCGTGCTCGGATACTGATCGGAATGATGTCATCGTGCGTTACAGGATCAGTTTACGAGGAGTTTGTTGATCGGCCGAGCAAAATCCGATGAGTTGATGCTACTTGGGAAGCATTGCATAGATACAGAAGTCGAAAAGCAGCGTCGGTCGCTGCTTTTCAAGTGTACCAAAATGGAAAAATTCCATTTTTTTTTCCTTTTTTTTCTATTATTGCTGTGTAAAACCGAAATATTTTTTTCTAATCAACGCATTAAATGTCATTGAATGAAGTGGTGAGGTTGGTCTGTTTTCCTCGTGGGTAGGTACTGCCTACCTTGCCTACCCAGACGGCACGTCCCTAGAGGCTGCTCAATAATATGATCTATTTTATGACGAAAATAGTTTTCTGAATTATTAGATACATAGTTAGTTACTTCGAAGATTGATAACGGTTACTAAAAATGAGGAACAGCTTCGTGATCTGTCAACAGTAATTTCTATATCTTTGTCAATTTTTATTGCAGTAAATAATATTTCCACATTCATATCTCACTTATGCGCCGGCTCAAGAGACCAACAGAAAAAGGTGCATAAGTGAGAGAGACGCATAAGTGAACAAAAGCCTATTTAAAAGTCTAACATGCAACACAAGTTCTAATGAAAGCATGAATAAGATTGCTTCTGAAGAAAATGGTCATATAACTACGGTTTGGCAGCTACTGTAACCTAACTATAATAATAAGGTGAAAACAAAATTGTGGCATACGTAATCACAAACTGGTCCCTTTAAAGCGATCCATGATAGATAATTGTCCCTCTCCGAACTCTAGTTCATGTGGAGAAAATGCCTTCTGTGAGCCATAAAAGAGAAGGATTAAAGAGGAAAGTGAAGAATCATGCACATTTTTTAAGAAACTAAATTAAATTGCTTACATTTTTCGAAAAATTCGGCGCATAAGTGAAATATTTATCTTTAGAGCGACGCATAAAGGAATGAAACTATCATTATTTTACTATGGAATGTGCCGGGACCACTGAAAATCGTCGTATAAGTGAAAAAGGCGCATAAATGAGGCGTTGTATAAGTGAGAGTTCACTGTAATTGTCAATACAGTCGACGCTCGTTATAACGACCACACGTTATAAAGACCATCCTAATATAACGACCGGTGAGAAAATCCCCAACTGTATCCAAATGTACTCTATGTTCTACCTCTTATAGCGACCACTCGTTATAAAGACCGTTTTCTGTAGGACGGAGACGGTCGTTATATCGAGCTTCGACTGTACTAAAAAGCAAATACTTAACAAATATTAAACAACACGTTAGAATCTAACCTTCAAACTGAGAAAACTATTATTACCTGTAAGAATAATGAATGTTAATTATTAATATTAAAAAATCCCTCCCCTTTTCCGGTTATGAAAAATTCGAAATTGTTTGATGTTTTACTCGGAGAGGAAGCTGGGGATAAAAATTTAAACTTTGTTAGACGCTAATGATAACTGACGGAACGCCGCGCAACAGCTGGTCAACTTATTGATGTTCTTTTAATGACCAGTGGCAGATTGATCAAACCATTCGGAAAAAGCTTTAATGGAGGGATTAATGGGTTATTGATATTATCTCATTAATTCAATTCTTAAAATGCTGCTAAACTTTCAAAACGTTTTTAGAAAGAATTTTTGATGTTAGCAACAGGTGTTGGAAATAAAAAAGTCAATTATTTTATGAGATGCAAGAATATTATTTCCTGTTTTTTGCGTAAGATTTTTTCCCCTCAAGTATACGTATCTTTTTCAGTAGTGATTAATTTTGTAGAAGGAATTAAATTCACAATTGAGAAAACATTTTTTTTCTTTTAATTACTTTTTACAATCAAATATGCCAAGAATGTGTATGTGGGTGATTCTACAAAAATGGGATTATTTCTAACATGTAGATTTCAAAAAATTAATTTAAAATTAAAAATCTGAAAAAAATCAGCAAAGCACTTGATAAGTTACATAATTAAAATAGAATATCAGCAGAACTTAAATGTTTGTATTTTATTGTATTTTTGGATTTTTATTTTTTGAAGGCATATGTGAATGATAAAAAGGACATGTGGATGACACAATGGGTATGTGAATATAACACAGTAAGTATGTGAATAACACAAACACAATAGGTATATTAATGAAATTTTTTAACCAGTAAACTGTTAGACATAATTTTTAAACATTGTACTGTCATAGTTTGGCTTTTGATTCATCCACGTGTCTTATATTGGGGCATGTGAATGACAATAGAAAAAGGGCATGTGAATGACAAATCACAAGTAATTGTGTTCTTCAAAAGTCATATCTGAATATTTTTCGGGTTCACTTCGAATTAGAACCCACAAATGTAAGCTTTAGGATTATTCATTATCAAAATTTATTTACATGTACATTTTAGATGCATTCTGCGGGGCATGTTAATGACAAAGATAAAAAACACTTGCCTTGAAAGTTGAGTTTAGCTTGCTTTTTATCAAAAACTAATTGTAGAACAGCAAAATTAATCCTCAGCCAGGAATAACAAAGTTCCATGCTTTATTTTAAGATGTGTTGCCAGATTTTGAAATAAAACATTTCAGAGAAAAATATCTGTACTTTTTAGACATGTGGATGACTGATAATTGCTGGGACAAAGTTTAGATATACTTTTAGAGATATTATTTTCATATTATTTTGCTTTTTTTGTGATTTACATGCTGCACACACTCATATTAATAAATAAAAACCTCTTGAAAAAAAAAATCACTTATTTTTTAAAAATCTATATTCCATTCATTCTGAAAATTGCACCTATGGGACAGGGCATGTGGATGACATTTCAATCGAATATCCTTTTTTTTAATGAATAATAATTAAATATTGACATTGTTGATAACGAAAATTATAGAACAAAAGACGCATAAAAATATTCCCAAAATAGTTTTTTATTAAATTAAAAACAAAAAGAGCAATCAGTATGGAACACAAATTTGCCCATTTTCGTAGAATCACTCATGTAGAGTTAATTTTTATTTGACTTTTGCTCATAAAATTTAAATTTGCTTTATTGAAACCGTTCAAGTTTTAATTTAACAGAAAAAGCAGTTTGGAAAACGATTTTTTTTCTAAATTAAACAAATATTACATTATGCTGAAAGTAAACTGGTAAAACAAATTAAACTTCGTTATCTCTTTGCAAATAGTTAATTATATTTTATTAAATACAGTCGAACCCGCTTAATGTAATAGCCATTTTGCCATGAAATATATTCTAATAAGCAAGATATTACATTATCCAGGGTCAAAATAATGCATTACCGCTGTATGGTACATTGAAAATGTTTTACATTAAGCGGGATATTCTTTTAACTGATATTCTAATAAACGGGTTCGACGGTACCCATTTAATCCTTAGTTTTGCCTCTAATACATTTTTAAGAATGTTAATTTCTTTGTTTAACACCAAAAGAAAGTAAGGTTAATCATGGAGGATACATTTCTCCTACTTTTAATGTGTCTTTTTGTAAAAAAAAACGAGCAAACTATGAAAAAGTTAAAACATCAAATACCAAATGCGCATTTTTTAAGCATAATACCAATTGTCTTTTTAAAAACAATAATACCTTTATCGATAAAATCAAGGGGGGACAAAAAATTACCCTTAATTTCAGAGTAACCGATATATATGTAACTAACTAACTTATTATCCGGCATTGCACGGGTGCTTATTAATACAGCGCAGCTCTAAAAAATATTTGAATGAATTCTTAACTTATTTCATGATAAAATGAAATAGGTGAGTCTTTAATTGATAATTCATTTTTAATCGTAATCTTTGTTGGAAAATACTCATATTTAAGTGTGTTAAATTTTATCAATTTGTATGCTCAAAGGCTTACCTCTATTACTGTATGTTCTTGAAATTGAAAGAAAATGGCCACTTTGAGAAAAAAAATTTGAATTTTGAGCTTTTTGGATTTTTTTTTAATTTCTAAACCCCGCATATGTGAATTCTAGTGCATCTAGAAAGCTCTGTGCCAAGTTTGATGAAAATCCGTCGAAAACTGTAGATTTGTATAAGGAACAAACATACAAACAAGCAAATATACACACATACATCCATTTTTATATAGATTAGATATCCATTCTTCTTTAAATCAAAGTCTTCAAGGGAGAAAAAAACTTTTTCAAAAAACTAAAAGCTTTATATGTCGACTTCAAATGTCTCTTTTCTTTCTCTGGGATGAAATTTCAAAATTCTATAGTTCCGTGGTTATTTTTGAAGCTTACACCGGAAACTATAAAAGCTGAATCCTAATCTTTCCCAACACTCCACTTAGAGCTGTTTTCTGAACGCGTTAAAAGGAGAAGTTGTTCAAATGTCGAGGCTTGATTTAGTTTCAAAGTTAGATGAAGAAGAAAGAAAAGAAGAGAAAGCAGTGGTGAGATTTAATGGGTTTGCTTACAGTTGACAACCACTTTCATAAATGGAACTGGAGACTATGTACTTAACGAAAGCGAAAGTTTTAGCGGGAAAGTTGGCGTAAAAATTCATTTTCTAAATTAGATTGGGGAGTGTTATCATTTTTGACGAAAAATTCTTCGAAACTTAAAGCATTGCGCTGCCTCTTCTTTTTTTCTTTATCTAACTAATATTTTTACCCTTATATCTGTACCTCAAAACCAGAACAACGTAAGTCCAAAAATGGCGATTTTCACTTTCTGCTGCATTCTATGTAGAATCTTATTCCGCATTGACCCATGAGAATGTTATTCTAGAAAAGAAATTCCTCCGCAGTTAACTAGCAGCGTTAAAAGAACGCGATTCCCATCTTTTGCATGTAGGGGAGAGTGGTAATGAATGGGCCACTTTTTGGTTTTGAATTTTTGTAATTTTTTCTAACACTTTGTTTTAACTCTAAATTGGTGTTTTATTTACTTTACTTATCTGGCTATCTAAAAAAGTCATAAAGTTGGATTAGCACCTGTCTATAATGAATTATAATAGAAAATAAAAATTTTGAAATTTGGCTCATTCAACCCCACCTATGGGGTTGAATGGGCCATCGAAGGTAATGAATGGGCCACTAAATAAATTCAATGAAAACATGTGGATTTAATCTTTTATTTGCTGAATATGACAAAATAAATGTGGCACTTGACATGATGATACAAAATCCTACTGATTTAAAATTATATAAGCATCAAAACTGATGCATACCAATTGTAGCAGAAAAATGACTAAATAATGAGATTGTAAGAAATAAATAACATCAAATATATATAAAAAAATAACAGATAATACACTCTATGATTTAACAAAATTTATATATTTCAAAAATAATATTAAAAATCACTTTCAAAAACTTCATCTTCATTTTCAAACTTGTCAAAATTAATTTTTTTTTTTTTTAAATTTACTAGACATCGGGAATAAGAAATATCTAATTTAAGTTACCAGGAAAGAAAATGAAATTGTACTGTGAGGAATATAATATGAAGGAGAGAGGGGGGCTTTTTCAAGCCACGCACTGCGACCAGAGGTCTATTGTACTATAGGAATATAATATAGATCTACAAATTATATTTAGAAGTTACTACAAACCTATTTTGACGACAGTAATCTTAATCTATCTATGACAGTCAGTTGTGTTTCATATTAAAGCGAAAATCCAAAGAAAAGGAAGAAAAACAATATTTAGGTGGCCCATTCATTACCATGACATAGTGGCCCATTCAGCCCCACCTATACTTTTGGAATACATTTAGGTTTTTTGAGTACATTGAATTTAAATAACATCAAAATACATCTTAAAATTAGTTTATAGATATATAAAGACTAACTTATACATATGTATGCAGTGAAATACTTGGTACATTTTAGCTAGGAAATGTTTTACTAAAAAGGGAAAAACTTACTTTTCAGTCAGATTCTTGACCATGCCACTCTAGTTTGAAAATGGCTCAGCGCAAACGAATGAAAATTGGATGAGTTTAGTAGAACAAATAGCTACATCTATTTATGGCATCAAAAAAAAAATCATGCAAATACTTTTTCATATTTTGTTAGTGGCCCATTCATCACCATGGCCCATTCATTACCACTCTCCCCTATCCGACAATCGTTTTCGCCCTTTACTAAAAAGTGACGAAAATGGACTTGCGTTAGTCTGGTTCTGAGGTACAGATATCATGGAGAAAAGGAAGTTTACGTTGTAATTTCAAACTACCTAGATTCATTAATAATTACTCAATATTGGAATCAATTTTACACCATTCAAAAGGTTAAATTAATCACCAGTTTAACTAAAAAAAGGTAATTCTTGTTTTTAACTATTTTCAAAATTAACTTTAACTTTTCTTTAGACATGTTTGAAAGAATAACTTTTAGTGGTATTGGAGACTACACTGAAGTGACAAAAGTCATGGGATACCTCTTAATATCGTGTCGGCCCTCCTTTTGCCCGGCGAAGTGCAACAACTCGACGTGGCATGGACTCAACAAGTCGTTGGAAGTCTTCTGCAGGAATATTGAGCCATGCTGTCTCGATAGACGTCCATAATTGTGAAAGCGTTGATGGGGCAGGATTTTGGGCACGAACAGACCTCTCGATGGTGTCCCATAAATGCTCAATGGGATTCATGTCGGGCGATCTAGGTGGCCAAATCATTCGTTGGAATTGTCCAGAATTTTCTTCAAACCAATTGCGAACAGTTGTGGCCCGGTGACATGGCGCATTGTCATCCATAAAAATCCCATCGTTGTTTGGGTACATGAAGTCCATGAATGGCTGCAAGTGATCTCCAAGTAGCTGCACATAAGCATTTCCAGTCAATGTTCGGTCCAGTCGCACTAGAGGACCAAGTCCATGCCATGAAAAAACAGCCCACACCATTACGGAGCCACCACCAGCTTGAACAGTGCCTTGCTGACAGTTTGGGTCCATGGCTTCGTGGGGTCTGCGTCACACTCGAACCCTACCATCGGCTCTTACCAGCTGAAATCGTGACTCATCGGACCAGGCCACGGTTTTCCATTCATCTAGGGACCAACCGATATGCTCACGTGCCCACGAGAGTCGCTGCAAGCGATGTCGTTCTGTCAGTAAAGGCACTCGAGTCGGTCTTCTGCTGGAATAGCCCAAGAAATCCAAATTTCTCCGCACAGTTCTAGCAGACACGTCCATTGTACGTCCTACATTGATTTCTACGGTGATTTGACGCAGTGTTGCTTGTCTGTTAGAATTTACGACTCTTTTCAGACGTCGCCGGTCTCGATCTTTATGTGCAGGCGGTCGACCACTGCGCTGTCCATGGTGGGATGTTATGCCTGAAATTTCATACTCTCGGCACACTCTTGACACAGTGGATCTGGGAATGTTGAATTCTCTAACGATTTCCGAAATGGCATGACCCATGCGTCTAGCTCCAACTAACATTCCGCGTTCAAAGTCTGTTAATTCACGTCGTGCGGTCATCATCACGTTAAAACCTCTTCACATGAATAACTTGAACAGAAATGAAAGCTCTGTAAAAGCACTGCGCATTTATACCTGTTCTATGCGATGCTACTGCCATCTGAAAATTTGCATATTGCTATCCCATGACTTTTGTCACTTCAGTGTATGTACTTAACGAGAGCGAAAGCTTTGGCGGGAAAGTTGGCTCAAAAATTCATTTTCTAAATTAATTGGGGAGTGTTATCATTTTTGAAAAAAAATTCTTCGAAACTTAAAGCATTGTGTTTTTTTTTTCTTTTTCTAATTAATATTTTTGCACTTATATCATGGAGAAAAGGAAGAATATGTTATAATTTCGAATTACCTATATCGGTGATCTAAATGCTCCTCAAAATTGAAGAGAGCCTTAAATGTTTTTATTTTACTTTTTGTTTAAACGGATTGGCAACAGGCCAATCTTTTTCAATACAGTTGCTACGATAAGATTTCTCGTCAAGTAAATACTCAAACTTTGTTCTATTTTTATAACATTAATACCAACGCTCCTACTATGTTGGCTTTAAATAGAATTATTCCTTTTTATCAATACAGTTCACTTCTTTAACCCATTAATGCCTGACGTTTTTTTCCAAAGATATTTTGTATACTGGTTACAAACAGTGTTCAATGGACAGGAAAAATAATAAAAAAAATATTATGTAAAAAATAATGTTTTTATTAAGGAAAAAAAACGGTCCCTTAAGAGTTACGATAGACACCAGAGAGTACATACTTTTCTTACAATTTTTTTTTCTACCTACGATATTATATTTAAAAAGACATTTTATAAGAAGAAATAAAATCAGCAATTAACATAAACTGGGAAGCTGGGAATCACTTTGAAAACTTGGCTTTTTTTCTTGAGATTGTGAACGATGTGATTTTTGATAAAGATCATATTAAACTGCTACAAAACACACTTTACAATAGTTATGTGCTGCAATCTGTTAATGACGAATTGAAACAATACCAAGGTACTCATTGAACACTATTATTTGGTTGAAATGTTCATTTGGGGGAAATTCTGACCCTTTTTTGGACCGTCCCTAAAAACGGATGCTAGGCATTAATAGGTTAATACTAACTGCCATTGACAACCTAGATTCATAAATATTAATTTAATGTTGGAATCAATTTTGCACCATTGAGAGGGTTAAACTGATCACGAGTTTAATGAAAAAAATCTAATTCTTGTTTTTAACTATTTTACAACTAAATATAACTTTCCTTTAGCTATGTTTGAAAGATTAAAATTTTAGTGGATACTAGCTTAATACCCGGCGTTGCCCGGGTGCTTTATTAATACAACATAGTGGTTCCTAATAGGGTTGAATACAAGTAATTGTAGCAGTAATTGTTTTTAACTTATTTCATGCTGCAATGAAATAGGTAACCTTAAATTGATAATTCATTATTAATCGTAATCTTTGTTGGAAATATACTCATATTTAAATATGTTTTATCAATTTGTATGCTTAAAGGCTTATCTCTATTTTCTCTATATGTTTAAAATTGAAAGTGTGGCAAAAAATTGAATTCAGAGCTTTTTGGAATTTAAAAAAAATTTTTTTAACCCCGCCTATGTGAATTCTAGCGCATCAAGAAACCTCTGTACCAAGTTTGATGAAAATCCGACGAAAGCTGCGGATTTGTATAAGAAACAAACATACAAACATGCAACCATTTATATATATATATATATATATATATATATATATATATATATATATATATATATATATATATATATATATATATATATATATATATATATATATATATATATATATATATATATATATATACAGTGGCGGATCTAGAAAAAATCTACAGGGGAGGCACAAAATCACAGTTTAATTTTTTAACTGAAAAATAATAATTATCGTTAAAAACAAACAACGGTCATATTCTGATGTTTTATCGTATATTTCTTACCTTTGGGTTCCTGGTAGTAATGGTATTCCAGCAAGCAGTCATGGTATAGTATGGCTCTAGCAGTAAGGTGTACTTTGAAAGTGTTTATTTGTTTGTGGATACCTTGTTTTAGGGGAACGTTATTGGTTTGAGTTAGAATACGTACACAACATTATTTCATTCAGCAAGTGCTTGTAAATGAATAAAAAAGAACACAGAACGAATAAGGGACACACAGACATATATAAAGAACACTGAAGAAGTACATTTTAAAGATTTAAATGAATTGTAATTGTAGCTTCCGAGCATACTTCTTGGCAAATAAATTTAAGACCTCTTCGGGGTCTACTTTAACTCCTCGGTGTATGTGTAGCCTACTAAGACCATTTAATCTTTCCTGAAACATGGTGGATCTTAAAAATGTCTTTATTCTTTTCAATGTGCTGAAAGATCTTTCAGCAGTGGCAGTTATGATACGTAAAACACAAAATATACACAAAATAGGCAAAAACATACTTACACCCAACCGCTTGTTACATCTCCCTTTTTTTCTGTGTGAAAATACAAGGTAAGCAAAAATACGTCAAAGCAGAGTGCCTTTGCTTTCAAACGATCTGGCGCCATAGAATAAGTTTGGGACATTCGAAAGTTCCGAAGATCAATAAATAAAAGGAAAAAAAAGGAACCTACACATTTTTCTCACAACGGAAATGTGCCAAGAGTTATATTCAAAATGAAACTATTCATTCATTACTAAAAGTAAATCAAAGCTTAATAGCAATTGTGACAGTCGCATTTTTTTTCGCCGGTTATCAAAAAGGCCTCTGTCACGGTTTTTTACTGTTTTTTCTTTTACGATTCCGTTGCCAAAAAGCTGTGAAAAAAATATTTAAAAAATGCAAAACAGATGTATCGAATCGGCACCGATAATTTGATCGGTGTTTCTTGTTTCAGTAGGGGTTTGAGACTCTTCGCGAATATATGACAGGGGGGGCACGTGCCCCCGCGCCTCCCCCGCTGGATTCGCTGGATATATATATATATATATATATATATATATATATATATATATATATATATATATATATATATATATATAGATTTTGAGCAGCCAAACTTAAGTCGCAAATTCCGTTAGCAAAGCAACACATTAAAGACCAAAACCTCTCTTCTAAAATGTTTGTTGTGCTAATCAAATTGATATTTCATGATGCAAGAATAGCTTCATATTTAGTGCTTTAGAAACCTCCTTGTATAAAATGCTCTTATTATTTACATATTTAACATGGTAATAATTGATTTCATAATGCAAAGAACTCATTTCCATAATTCAGAAGATAAATTGAAAATGGGAAATTTCTGTACGTATAAGAAGATAAACTGTAAAGGATGCCTTTTCAAAAATTTCAAGTTTACTCAGGACAGCAACATGATTATAAATTAGTTTTAACCACGCGATTTTTACATAAGCAGTGAACAGTTAAATTAGTTAGATAAAGTGGAAAGAGCAATATTAGTAATGATTATAAACTGAAAACTACAACTTCCCCCACCTTACTCTAGCAAGACATTCTCTATAATCATAATTCAAGTACTTCAAGCAAAAATTTCAGAACTGGTTAGCGTTTGCATATTAAGTTGGCAATGTGTTTTTAGTAATTTAACCTTCTTTGTTTACACTTTGTTGAAGCTATTATGATAAATATCCAAACAAAATTGCTTTATCCCGAGTAGAAACATTATTGTACATTAAACTGAAAAACTTTAAATCCGCTAAAGCAATGGAGGAGTTTCAGTTTCATATTTTTCAAAAATATTTTTTCTGGAAGAGCACGAAAACTAGCCTCCTCTTTGGGGTCGAATTTTTTTTGTTTGCGGACCTGGGGTTACCAGGGATCTAAAATGACTAATGCCTGAGTACGACTTTGCACCAAAGTTTCTCCACTTGTGACGTCATACGGGACCTCGCTCCGTACTAGAAATGAGACATTTTAAAAAACTCATCAAAAATAAATTGTTGGAAAAAAACTAAAATTTTTTCGGAACCCTTTTTTTTTTTTTTTGCTTATTCTATGAATATCAGCGACTTAGAGTTACTTTGACTCGACTTTAAGGTACCTGTCGAATGAAGGAAACGCCCACATTATGTAAAACTTTTTAAATTTTGATATTTTCTGAAATAACTCACCCGTTTTCCGATAACGCCTTCTAAATGCCTACTGCTTTCTGGTTTTTCGCACTGAGCAAAATTTCTCCCTTGGTTCACAACGCACTGCCATCTATCGGATTTCTTCGAGACTAGAGAAATTAATGATTGGTTGATTTCTAAATTTAAACTTAAAAATTTGTCAACCAAAAAATTTAATTCGAATATTGCTTGGATTTATAACCATAACAACGGCATCATCAGATTGCAGCAAGGAGGCGCTCAAAGTGGAACCAATGTCTCCCGTATCGAAGCAAATGTAGCAGGCACGTAGTATTTAGGCGGCGTTGCCACTGGGCACTGTAGAACCGTGCATAAATGAAATATCTTTCTTTTAACATACTTGACTCACTCTCCTCTTTATCACAAAGTGTCGCCTAAATTCTTATCTACTCCTCCCCCCCTTCTTGTCACGTGTCACTCCCCTTAGCATATTGTTACAAGAAGTATTTTCATTTAAAGCAAAATGTCTGACCGGAATTGTTGTCACCCCTCCCTCCTATTTTTGACAAACAGTCACAGTGTTATCAACGCTCCTGCCACTAAAAGTGTGATATCCTTCGCAGATGACCCCTTTGTAAAACAAAAATTGCACATTAAAAACAGTTAACTTTGTGCAAGAATAAGTAAATATCGAAAAACAACGTCTAAAAGCACAAATGGATCGAATTAAAATTAGCAAACATGTTTCAAAGGTATGATTTCTTGCATTCCCATTTCTTGCTTGGCACTGAAGAAGGAGGCTTTATGCCTTTGAAACATGTTTGCTAATTTTAATTCGACCCATTTGTGCTTTTAGACGTTGTTTTTCGATTTTTACTTAAAAATTGCACATACTGAATCTGCTTAATTTTGTGAAACTTTATACCTACACTGTGAGAAATAAACTGTTGTTTTTACAGTACAAGACAGTAATAAGCTGTAAAATGAGCAGTAATATATATATTACTGCTCATTTTACAGCTTATTACGGTGCATTTTATAGTTTTAAACTGGAACCTCTGCTGCCAGTATTATACTGTAAAAATAAGTTTATTTTTTGCAATGTAGCAGTATCTTATCGGCATTATGTAACTTCCTAGATTTCCACGATTTTTTCACTAAAAAAAACAATTTACAAGAATGAATACATGTGCGGCGTTTCAAGTATCCTCATCATTTTCCCCCATTTCTTTGCTTTATTTTATTTCTCCGTAAATAGTTCTTTGGTAGCGGGTGTAAAATAACCAATGAGTTTGAATTAAAACTATGCAAACATTGATATAACAGACACAATATCATTGTTGTTGAGTTGATTTAATCTATCTACAAAAATCTGCACTTCAATGCCAGATTAATGTACGTCACATTATCACATTTTGGCAGAAGAGCGTAAAAACGTTTTGCTAGTGTATACAAAGACCACAACCCACTCTCTTAAAGCAATGATTAATAATTAGAAATATTTTTTTCTTCTTTTTGCAAAATCACGTTGTTATAACGATATGTGGAATAAGATTCTATATGCAATCCAGTAGCCAGAAAATCGTCATTTTTGAACTTATGTTTTAATCTATCTCTGAGGCACTTAATCACTGTCAGTCCATAAAAGCAGCGCCTAGCACTCGCAAACAGTTCCACTGAGGGGTAGATGGGTTGTGGGTAATAACTTTCTGAAGTTTTCAATATAAAATTTGCATTTGCTATGGTCTTTTAACATATTAAATTAAACTATTTATTTAGACGGCTCAAAATGCTTTTTTTTTTAAATTCTTCCCCTTATTGTTGTCTTACCTAACACCCCTATTTTGGTAAGATCGGAGAATACCTGACGCATGCGTAAATGCGTGGAAGGTTTTACCAAAGATCAGACATTACTTGCGCTAAAGGTTTCTCTTGCAAAAAGCTCCCACCAAGGCTGCACAAAACTGCAAACCATTGCTTTCACACCTTATTAATCCATTCCCTCCGCACAATAGAAAATATCACCACTACCGAGTAACAGTTAAAACTTAATTAGTTCTTCAATGGCTCGTTTTAAAACATTCTACCCAACCTTCTTTATTTTACTCAATAGTCCATACATGCTGCCATCACCCCTGACATTTCTCTCCCCCAATTCCAGCTCCTTGAAGTGCAAAGAGAAAGTGGCTCACTCATTCCCTCCCGTTAAGTAGTTCGGCGTTAAGGCCCTTCAATAATAAGGCCCGAAGCAAAATCTTCAGCAATATTATTCGGCGGCCTTAATACCTTGAAGTGTTTAGACAGGGCCCGCCACTCATTGCTTTAAGTGGGATTCTTTGCTCCTGGAGGTCACCTTCTTCTTTCCTCAAGTGGGAGCCCCTGTTGGTTTAGGGGAGAGGGCGACTCGAGTGCTGGTTTTGGTAATCGACTTCAAAACAAGAAATCCTACTCTCCTCAATGAGTTTGTCTTGGATAGTTGTTTGACTGTGGGTGGGGCTGAATGGTTAAGTTATTTAGTTTTCCCTTTATCCTTTTTTTTTTCATTTTGTGCTGATTAGCATTGAACAAACTATGGTGATATTTGTTGTGTCTCTGGACTAGCTTCTGTTTGATATAGTTTCACAGATTTCTTTTTTCGAGCTAAAATATCACAATGCTAAATGATTGTTTTTATTCTTTTGTTGAGTAATCTGTACCGTAGAACTAGAACGACGTAAGTCCCAAAATGGAGATTTTCACTTTATTTTTTTACATGTGTTCTGATTGACCCCTATTAGCGGAGTTAAGAACAACTCAACTTAAGGGAAGCAGCTGCCTGCAACAGTTGCCATAGAAGCAATATTCTTTTCTTTCTTATTGTTGTTTTAATTAAGAAAGGAGTTGGCCGCCATGTTTGTGTCTGAGTTGAGTGCTTAAATAAAGCGTTTTGAGTGGGAGGGGGGAGTGAAATGGTCCATCGATTACTTTAATTGTTGACTGTGCAACAAACAAGCGGGGTGAATCGAAACACCAAAAAATCAGTATATACAGTCGACGCTCGATATAACGACCGTCTCCGTCCTACAGAAAACGGTCTTTATAACGAGTGGTTGCTATAAGAGGTAGAATATAGAGTAAATAGGGATACAGTCGGGGGTTTTCTCACCGATCGTTATATTAGGATGGTCTTTATAACGTGTGGTCGTTATAACGAGCGTCGACTGTATATAAATAATAGCTGCTCAACATGTTTTGTTGTTGCTTGGAATATCGAAAGCAAAGCAAGACCTAAGTTTTGACTTAAAAAATCGAATTAAAAAAAAAAAAAAAATAGCTACTTTTTTTTTACAATCAAAGGTGAAAAGTGTACAGATTCACCCCGTTTTACGGTACTGTTTCTCAGAAAAAGACTATAACGTAAGTCCAAAATGGTGATTTTCATTTTATTACTGCTTTGTGTTGAAAATCTTAATCCACATCGAGCATCGAACCATGAAAGTGTTATTCCGTAAAAGAAATTCCTCCAAAATTATTTAGCAGCATTAAAAGAGCACGTGCTCCGTTTTTTGCACGCATCCGACAATAGTTCTCGCCCTCTCCTGAAAAGTTACGAAAATGGACTGATGTTAGTCAGGTTTTGAGGTACAGTAATGTAACGCTTAATATAAAGTGAATGTTATTTTTACAGTATAATACAGCTACTTTTACAGAAATAAACTGTAAAACTGCTGGTTTTTCAGTATTAAACAGTAAAATTGCCGGTTTACAATAATAAACTGTAAAATTACTAGTTTTACAGTTTATTACTTTGCATTTACTGTTTTAAACTGGAACCTCTGCTGCCAGTATTACAATGCTGTTTTAACAGCATAATACAGCTAATTTATGGTAGTAAACTGTAACATTGCTTTCTACAGTAATAAACTGTAAAATTGCAAGTTTTCAGTAATAAACTGTAAAATAGCTAGTTTTACAATTTATTACTGCGTTTTTACAGTTTTAAACTGAAACCTCTGCTTTCAATATTAAACTGTAAAAACAACAACCTATTTTTTGCAGTATGACCTTCAATCTAAGAGGACATTTGCCTCCGGAACATTTATCAACAATTCTGGACTGGTAAGTTCACAACAAGGACATAACCGCAGCTTTTGGATGTCGTAACTGGTCTGTTGGTATAAGCATGTTAATGCGACTAAACCTAATGAAATGTGCTTGTTTAGTAAAACTGATGCATGAGAATTTTAAATGCTTATTAACATTTGAGCTCAAAAACTCAATCCTGAGAATGTTTAAACAACTAAAAATAAAATACATAAAATGTAATTAGAATATTTAACGTATAATAAATCAAAGATTTTGTTTTTTATTGTTAATATCAAGTGCAATAGAACTTCAAAACAAAATGTTGTTAACGCAGTTGTAACACTAAAGAAGACTAAGCCTTCGCATAAACAGATACGTTACCTAAAAAACTAAATGATGTAACACTTAATTAGTACTTTAATTATAACCGATTCCCTGCATGATTATTTTTAATTAGTTAGTATTTATTGCTCCATGAGTAATAGGACAAAAAATTAAGATGAATTATTACCCAATTTGCAATTTTTTTCCCTTGTAACAAAATGAGTTTCATTTGCTGGCCCTTTTGTATTTGGCCACCAACGAAGTTGCTCAACAGCGATAACTTTCTCTGGACGTCTCTCACAAATCAAAACCGAGACAGCGCTTGTTTGACTGCGGGTGGTGAGCCTCGGAACTTGTTTTTTCGAAATGTACCACAACAAAACAGCAGAGAGAAGACTGTAAATAGTCGCTGATGGGTTTTAAGCAGTCCTGAAGAAGGATATTAACTTCGCTTAAAATCCGAAGATTAATAACTCAAGGTTTATTTTTATTTATGTGTTTATTGGCTGAGTTTGGTAGTGTATTAATCAAAAATGAAGATCGTTTCAGGTATTCCGGGAATCTGCTGTCCTTTACCTGAAAATTCATTAGGTCATTTCAATTCCAGTAGTCCAGGGTAGTTTTAAGGCTACAGTACACTTTGAAATTGACAAAAATCCTTCAAAATGTTGATTTTTTGTTTTTGAACTATTTTTACGCTCTGAAAAGGGCTTTATCTAGGGCAAAAAGAATTGTTTTGATTCGACCTTTATTTTCTGAGATATTGCGTATTTTAGCGCTTCCCCTACACAGCCAGACATTGCTCTTTGAAAAATAAAAATGAGTTTTTCTCACAACGAAGAATTATTCTGCGAAGTGAAATTTCGAAATGCTCCCTAGGTTTAAAAAATGTACATATGAAGATAAAACTTTTTTTTCTGTATACCCTAATGCTTATCTATCAATTGTTGGAAACAGATTTTTGAAAACTGGAGGCAAAGTTATGTCGTAGCAGGTACAAACTTGAAATAAGCCCGTTTCGACATTTTTTTTTTTTTTTTGAAAATATGATGGGAACATTCATTTTTGTCTTTATTTTTAATTTGAACATTAAATATGAAACATTTTTGCCATCAATTTGTTAAACATTAAGTATAGGTGTGGAAAAAAAAAATTTAAAGATATTTGCTCAATATTTTTCTGCATGGAGCGTTTTTAGTTTTATTAATTTTTACTAATAAATTTTTCTAAACATGCTGAATTTCTCCAAATATGTTAAAATATTTATTTTTTTTTTAATATTTATTTACATAATAGCTAAATAAGAACATTTTAGGAAAGCAGCATGAATGTAACTATTTTTAAAAAAATCCATAAAAATTGTACTGTAGCCTTAATCCGAAATTTAACTAAATGTTTAATTGCCTTATTCATTAATACTATTAAAATCTGTCCGCGTCTGTCTGTCTGTCTGTCTGTCTGTCCGTCTGAAGCTTGAACTCCTCAAAAACCGCTGAGCGTAAAGAATCAAACATAGTACCATTCGATTCGAAATTTTCTAAGGAAGACAATAAGACCAACAGCGTAATTGTACGACGTGAATTAGCTGAGATATTAATTAAAACGTTAATTAAATTCTTTGCACTTTAAAATTCCAAGACGTTCATTTCTTTCCGTTGCCGTTTTGAATTAAAACGTTAATTAAATTATTGAACTATTTAAAATTCCAAGACTTTTATTTCTTACCGTTGCCATTTTGAATTAAAACGTTAATTAAATTATTGAACTATTTAAAATTCCAAGACTTTTATTTCTTTCCGTTGCCATTTTGAATTAAAACGTTAATAAAATTATTGAACTATTTAAAATTCCAAGACTTTTATTTCTTTTCGTAGCCATTTTAAATTAAAGCGTTAAATAAATTATTGAACTATTTAAAATTCGAAGACATTTATTTCTTACCGTTGCCATTTTAAATTAAAACGTTAATTAAACTATTAATATTTTTAAAATAGAGTTATTTTTTTCCATTGTCATTTCGAATACGTGTTACAACAAAGTTCTAATAATTGTTTTTATTCTAATTAATGACTGATATTTTTTTCTCTGGTACCATTTTGAAAATGTGTTTTTAAATAAAATTGCAACTGCTCTTTTTAGCAGGGACCTTTTTTTTTTGACTACGATCCAAATATTAAAACAACTTTTTCGTTTAAAATTTTGCAATTAATTTAACAGGAAGAAAGCGTTTTGGAAATAATTGCTTTTGCTAAGGAATTTTATTTTTTATTTAGGAAGAGTGTTAAGTATGCACTACTACACATCGTCTTTATTTCTGAGGAAGCATGTGCAAATAACTCGATTGGCTTTTGATGCAGAAAAGCTTTTTAGCGAGCCGCTTCAGTGGGGAGTAGTTTGTAGAAACTTTCCTTGGTACTTTTAAGGCGAGCCGCCCTGGCGGCGAGTATACTGTTTAAAGTTTCCTCACTACTTTAAAGGCGAGCCGCCTTAGCGGAGAGTAGACTGTTTAAACTTTCCTCGTGAGCCGCCTTGGTGGCGAGTAGTTTGTTTAAATTTTCCTCGCTACTTTAAAGGCGAGCCGCCTTGGCGGCGAATAGGTTGTTTAAAATTTCCTCACTAACTTTAAAGGCGAGCTGCCTTGGCGGCGAGTAGTTTTCTCAAACTGTCTTCACTACATTAAAGCCCGTGCAACGCCGGGCCACGCAGCTAGTATACATATAAATTGTGTTTTTGCACCAAAAAACTATACAGAGAAAAGACTGTAAATAGTCGCTGATGGGTTTTATGCACTCCTGAAGTGGGATATTAACTTCGCTTAAAATCCGAAGATCAATAACTCAAGGTTTATTTTTATTTATGTGTTTATTGGCTGAGTTTGGTAGTGTATTAATCAAAAATGAAGGTCGTTTCAGGTATTCCGGGAATCTGCTGTCCTTTACCTGAAAATTCATTAGGTCATTTCAATTCCAGTAGTCCAGGGTAGTTTTAATCCGAAATTTAACTAAATTTTCAATTGCCTTATTCAAAAACATATAAATTGTGTTTTTACAAAAAATAAATAAATAAATAAATAAATAACTAAATAAATAACAAAAAAAAGAACCCTAAAGTATAATTAACATTAAAAATAAAGTATAGTGTCTCAAAATTAGGAAATGACTTTAAAAAATATTAAAAATTAAACTCTTCCCTCTTGCTTTAAGTTTTCCAGACTGTATGGGTTACTGTAAGCCGTGGGGTAAGTGTGGGGTCAAATGACCTTTTTTTAGAAAAGTAGTACGGGTCTGAACCAGGAAAACAGACATCGTAAAAATGCTTCATTTGTAAAAACTCTAAATTAGTACAATGTATTGGAAGAGGCATTGTATCAGTATTGTGTACTTCGAAGGGGTATTTTTATTTTTGTTTATGTGTTTATAGATTCTGTTTGGTAGTAATCAAAACCGAAAGTCGTTTCAGGTATTCTGGAAATTTGTTGTCCTTCAATGGAAAATTCATTATGTCATTATATATTTGAATTTCAGTAATCCAATGCAAATTTAATCCGTTAATTGCTTATTTAATTGCTGTATTCATATAATTTTTAATTGCTGTATTCATATACATATAAAGTGTTGTTTTGCACCTATAAATAAAAAAATTCAAAAAAAGAAAAACTTCCTAAGTATAATGTACATGCAAAACACAAGTATAGTGAACCGAAATTGATAAATGACTTTAAGAAATAATAAATAAAATTTACTCTTTCTTTGAGTTTTTCATAATATATGGGTTACTGTAAGTGTTGGGTTAAATGACCTATTTTTAGATAAAATATTTTTGGAAAAAAAAAATAGAACCGACTTCAGTAGGAAATTGCTTTAAAAATTAAAAAATAATTTTTTTTCTTTGAACACCATCGAAAATACTTTTAAACATAAGTTTTGAAGTCTACGCAAAAACGATAGGTAAAATGATATTTAACCATATTTTGCCAACATTTTTCAGAGAAACCATAGAAAATTAAAAGCAGAACATTTGTACCACTACACGAATGTGTAGTAATTAATAAAATGTAGGCGAACGCTCTTAAAGAACCTAGATTCAATAAAACTTTTACTTATAGTTGAATTGTAGTTGCGTATGATTCCATACATTACTTTTGCGCCGACTTCAAAACTTATGTTTAAAAGTAGTTTCGATGGTGTTCAAAGAAAAAAAAAAATATTTTTAGAGCAATTTCCAACTGAAGTCGATTCTGTTTGTTTTTTTTTTTCGAAAAATATTTTATTTCATTCTTTATAGTGTAAATGCACTTAAAGTAATCAAAATATAGTTAAAAACTAAAAATTACGCTTTTAAATAAAGATCAGAATAAAGTTTAAATTTAGTTAAATTTCATGTTTGATTTAGTTAAGCCTTCATTCAAAATTCTCATTATCATTACTGTTTCATAGCAACCACGCTTTGCAACAATGGATTTCATATTTAATCATTTAGGACAAATCGCTTTAAATTTGACTACTTATTGATTGATATCTTCTTTAATTAAAATCGTATAATTATATAAATTTAAAAAAAACCATGCAGCTGTTCAAAAAAATCCTTGTAGATCTGGACTCGATCTCATTCCATCAAGAACTTCAACTTGACGCGTTTGACCTTCGGGTCGCTCATTGAAGTAAGAATTTACGATAGCACATATTGTTTTAAATAACATGAAATTTTAGTTTTTCGATCATAACTTTTTTTCCAGTGAACAAATATTGTCATATTGACATGGTACCTAAGTTACACCATCTCCTATCGATTAAAAAAAATCGTCCAAATCGGTTCCGTAGATCTAATTGCATTTATTATGTACTTTTAACTATGGTTTCATTATTAATGAATATGTTTTTTTCTTTTTGTTTTTAATAAGCTTTTATTAGTTTCACATGTGAGTTTGTTTGTTTGTTTGTATGTAACTCTGAATAAAAGATACAATTCACGTTCTTTACAAATATAAAAATAATATATTTAATATTATTATTAATACTAAAGTCTAAACTATATTACATGTTGATGTAGAATAAGTGCATGTAAACTTAGCAGACATTCAATAGCTTTGAAAAGATTTTTTTTTTTAGTTTAATTAACTCTAAAAGCGTAATTTTTGGGTTTTTAAACTGTATTAAGGATTATTTTTTTGTTTTGTTTTAGCTTACACATTTAATTTTATTATATATACAACCTCACATTTCATCAACTACAACTAACTCTCTATTTCAAAGACAATGTCTCTCCTTAAAAATATTCCGCGCCCTACTCAAAACCCGCTCGAGGACATTTTGGACAGTTTTGGACAGTCCTCTCTCATCCAAATCCACTTTACATGCGCAGTTCATCTCCCAACTGATTTTCTATTCTATTAAATGCGAAGAAAAATGAATTTTGTCCCCTACAGACAAATAACCTGTCAATAGCTGACAAACATCGCGTCGCTTGGAGGCTCTGCCTGACAAAGTCTCGGACTCTCTCCATTCAAGCATTGAGCGCTATGCTTTTCGTTTATTTGATTTTGTGATAAAGCTAAATTTCCAAAGATTTTTCAAGACTCCGTGTTGGATCAAGGTGAAAATCGATTTGAATAAAAGTGGTGAGAATGTAGAAATTTGTTCTGTGAGTCAAGTAACGTTGACAAAACAAAGTACATGTAAATAGTCTATATGGGTCATTCCGACGAAAATGGTACAAATCATGTCCGAGACTTTAGAATTTTTTAAAATCAATTTTAATAAGTACCACCCATTAAGTGTATTTTTTGATGGTTCTCCCTTTTAATTTTGCGCCATCAAGTATCAATTGATTAGGTATAATCCATTTAGAAATGACACAAAAAAATTATCTTTGTCAGAAGCAGGAGAAAATAAAGTGTCCCAGCTTCAAATTGCTAGAATTTTAATGTGATTTAAAATTAAACTGAAATATAACAACAAAATAAATGACGCTGCACTGCACAAAAGATGCTTCTGACACCATTTCTGCAGATTATTACGCAAATGATAAAAAATGTCCCCAAAAAACACTATTATTTATCCATGTCCCTAGATTTTCTATGTTTCGAATTGTCCACTCTGTTATATGCCTTTTGGAAATAAAATAAAGAATTGCATTCAATCTGATATATATATTTTTTTAATATAGGTAGTATAACTGATGTGAATAGCTTGCTACATTAAATTATGTAGTCAATAACCAGGGTGAGCCTCATTCTTTTCTTATGGTAGTTAATTTGAACGGTTGGATGTCCACTCTATTAGAGCCAATTTCATGATGAAAAAAATAGATTTTTTTTCTCGAAATTGCAGACAGACTTACAGTTTTAGACTGTTTGTTCCACTTTATGCTTGTCCTGTGATTCTAACTTTTCTTTGTAATTATACAGATATTTTTTAACGGCTTATTTGTCCACTCTGTTATATGTCCACTCTGTTAAACCAAGGCTACACTAGATAGCGTTTTATACAGGCTTCTTCATTACTCAAAACATCAATGGTAAAGATTTGCCCGCTAGAGAGCGCTGAACAACGAACTCCCAAATGTTTGTTTACATTTATTAGCATGTTGTTTCCGCTGTAAAAAGTAACGTTTGTCCGAGTAAATGTCTCTAGTTAGCTATGCTTTTTCTTAAATGAAGAATGATCAAATAGGCTTTGTGCTGAACTATATTTGAAGTTAAAAATCAACGTAAATAAAGCACAAATAGGGTAGAAAGTACAGCAAATAGCTATTTCAAGGCTACAATGGAGCCCCTTCATCAGTGAAAGAAGCTCAGCAAACAACATGAAAGCTGTAAGAGAACTGAGCGCGAAGCACGTGTGCCCCGGTATTTATAACAAATGGGCGAGTGCGCTTGAACTCACAACAAAGCGGGAAAACACCGACCAATCAGCGATCAGCAAAACGTCAGGAGAGCGAAGAAAAGGGGGGAGGCGGCAAAGGAAAGTAGGGGAAAAAAAGCGCGGGAGAAAACACTAGAAGACAAAGTTATAAAAATTGCTTCCAGATGTCAGGGAAAAATGGAACACTGGAAAAATCATTCACCAGAGAATGGGAATTTTTCCAAATATGGTAAGCTTCCCAAAAATCGAGGTCATAAACTGACGAACATTTACAAATAATTCTAGCCGAAGAAAAATCAAAGCAGTGACCAGAAGTCCAACAATGCTGAGCAATGGAAGAGCGTGCTAGTTCTTTATGTTTAACATAATTTTGATGCTCTTTCAGACGGTGCTTAAGAGGCCGCTTAGTCTGGCCTACATAGCTAAGTCCGCATTTGCAAGAGATGCTATAAATGCCCCAGTTGCTTTGGCAATCAATGGGATGCTTTAAGTTTGTAAACTTGATTTTGTTCACAGGAGAGAAAGAAATATCGAAACCAAACTTTTTCAAAATCTTTGCAACTTGATGACTTGTTTTTGGATAAAAAGGCAAAACAATGGTGTAACCAACCTTAGACTCGGAAACCTTGCTGGAATGAGAGGGCTTTATTAGCCTATTATATATAGAATCAATAATCTTGGGCGAGTAACCCCGATCAAAAGCCACAGCTTTTAAATAAGAAAGCTCAGTATTTAAAGAACTGGATGAAGAACAGATATTCAAAGCACGAAACACAAAAGCCTTAAATGAGGCCAACTTTTGGTTTCGAGGGTGAGAAGAGTAGTTGTGAGGAGGTAGTGTAACAGCAAAGGGCTTACGATACACTGAAGTCATAAAATCGTTATTACTTTTAGTAATCAAAACGTCCAAGAATGAAAGAGAACTTTCCATTTCCATTTCAATAGTGAATTGGATGCAAGGATCGATAGAATTAAGAGTGGAAAGTAAAAGCTCATTATTAACTTGGTTTTGGTCAAGCAAAACAAAGCAATCGTCAACATAACGAACATAGAACGGAAACTTTATGGTTTCAAAAAGTTTTACCTCAAAGTAGTGCATATAAATGTCACTTAGAATAGGGCTCAAAGGGTTACCCATCGCTAAACCTTCGGACATGCGATAGTAAACACCATCAAATACAAAAGTATTCTGCTCAAGACAAGCACAAGTAAGAGAAACAAGTTCATCAACCTCAAAACTAGAAAAATGATGTTCCTGGAGTCTCAATTTGAGACAATCCAGTGCTCCAATAACAGGTACATTAGTGAAAAGTGATTTCACGTCAAAAGAAGCCATCGTTACGCCGTGCGGCTTAAAGCAACGTAACTTCTGAACAAAGTCAATGGAATTTTTAACAGTGAAAGAATTGCTGGTCAAAAGAGGAGAAAAAATGGAAACTAAATGCTTAGCTAGTTTGTAAGAAGCCGTGCCAATGTTTGAAACAATTGGCCTAAGAGGAACGTTTGGTTTATGGACCTTTGGTAAAGCATAAAATCGGGCACAGTGTGCAACAGACGGAATTAAACACCTTTTTGACGAATCACTCATGATAGGAGAAGCCTTCACAATGTTTCTAATTAAGTTGACCTCTTTAGTACTAGGGTCTTTATGAAGTGTCACATATGGACCAACTTCAATTAAATCCTTACATTTATCCAAATATGAGCTTTTGTCCAGAATAACAACTTGACCTCCTTTGTCAGCCTTAGTGACTACTATATCAGGATCGGAGCATAAACCTTTTACCGAAAACTTAGCATGCTTGCTGAAAGTATTTGAAGTCAATTTAGCATTAAAATCCACAGTATTGGCAATGAGATGCCTAATAGAATCCTTTTGAGAAGCAGTAAGAGCACTAAATCTAAAGGCTTTCTCAATTGGAGCAACCAATTTGGGAAATGAAGGTTTTGAAGAAGAAGCAAAATTGTTATTCAGTTTGAGAGCATTGAGCTGATCCGAATTCAAGAGCTTAGAAGAAAGATTGAGGACCGCATTCTGATTCACCTTTGGTACAACATCAGACGAATGATCCACATTATTAGCACAAAGATATTTCCACTTTTTCTGAAGAGTAGTCCTATGTTTAAAAGTAGACTGAAGAACCCTATTCCAACTTTTCCTATCAACCGAATCAAAATCCAAGTCAGAATTCGAAAGTTTTAGATGCAAAGAAAACAACTCTTTTTCAATATTAGAAATTTTCTTCCGAGTTTCCTGAATAATAGCTCTTAACAGAGCCAACTTAGAACGAAAAAGCACTTTGCTAATTTTAGGAGAGGAAGAAAGGTTACAACTCAACGAAATAAACTTAGGAATTATTCCCCTACGTTTACAACCACAGAGAAAGGACAAATGATCCAAAAACCTGTACTTTTTCAATCTAAGACTACAAAACCTGTTGATTTCCGACATAATGAGTTCAGAAAAATTCAAAAAAGTGACCAAGGGCCCGTTTAAGCCAAAGTTAAATGAAGAATGATCAAATAGGCTTTGTGCTGAACTATATTTGAAGTTAAAAATCAACGTAAATAAAGCACAAATAGGGTAGAAAGTACAGCAAATAGCTATTTCAAGGCTACAATGGAGCCCCTTCATCAGTGAAAGAAGCTCAGCAAACAACATGAAAGCTGTAAGAGAACTGAGCGCGAAGCACGTGTGCCCCGGTATTTATAACAAATGGGCGAGTGCGCTTGAACTCACAACAAGTGAGTTTCAGTGTTCCATTTTTCCTGACATCTGGAAGCAATTTTTATAACTTTGTCTTCTAGTGTTTTCTCCCGCGCTTTTTTTCCCCTACTTTCCTTTGCCGCCTCCCCCCTTTTCTTCGCTCTCCTGACGTTTTGCTGATCGCTGATTGGTCGGTGTTTTCCCGCTTTGTTGTGAGTTCAAGCGCACTCGCCCATTTGTTATAAATACCGGGGCACACGTGCTTCGCGCTCAGTTCTCTTACAGCTTTCATGTTGTTTGCTGAGCTTCTTGCACTGATGAAGGGGCTCCATTGTAGCCTTGAAATAGCTATTTGCTGTACTTTCTACCCTATTTGTGCTTTATTTACGTTGATTTTTAACTTCAAATATTATGCTTTTTCTTGTTTGAATTTTTGATAAATCTATTAGTCAACCAACAAAGCTCATGCGGTTTTTATTTATTGTTTACTTCTCTGGATTATATTGAGTAAACAGAATGAAGTGGTGGGGGTATCTTTGTATGCAAATTAAAGCTTATTTAATGCAGTATTATTTAGAGTATTTGATTAGTTTGATTACTTTGAATTTAAGTGAAAAATCTGTTGTTGAGTATGGCCGTGTCAAACGCAATAATTCGTGCTTGTTTACTTTATGAGTTCAAACTTGGCACCAAAGCTGCAGAAGCTTGTCGTAAGGTATGCACTGCTTTTGGGGAAGGTACTGTAGCTGAAAGGACGGGTCAGAAGTGGTTCAAGAAATTTGCCTCGGGGGATGAAAATCTGGAAGATGAACCTCGCTCCGGGAGATCATCAACGGTCAACAACGACGAGATCAAGCTAGCAATCGAGCAGGATTCAAGTCAGACATGTCAAGCACTTGTCTTAAGATTCAATGTGAGTGATGAAACTATTCGTAAACATTTGCACCAGCTTGGGAAATGATGGAAGCTAAGCAAATGGGTACCACATGAATTGAGTGAAACAAACACACACAGCAAGAATCACTCAAGAAACTTTGGCACGATTACAGTGGGAAGTTCTACCCCACCCTCCGTACTCACCAGACCTAGCCCCAAGTGACTACCACCTGTTTTTGGCAATGGACAACCATATGCGCAATCGGCGGTTTCAAAATAGAGAGGATTTGGAAAACGAGGTGAAAAACTTTTTTAACTCTCAAAACCCAACTTTTTATACAAACGGGATATATGGTCTTCTGTCTAGGTGGGAAAAGGTAATACTTGCTGATGGTGATAATTTTTCTGAATAAATTTAATTTAAACCCATTTTTTGTGTTTTATTTATTAACATTCAAAACCGCACGAGCTCTGTTGGTTGCCTGGTAAATTTCTAAAGATTTCCCAAACTTCCGTGTTAAAAAAAAAGGTAAAATTGATTTAAATCTTTTGATGGGAATAGAAAGTTTTGGGGGCTGTCAGGAATACTTGAGAATGATCTCGACATAAGTATAAAAAATTCTTAAAAAAGTGAAATACTGATTCATACACTGTAAAAAATGAATGCTGCTTTTACAGAATAATACAGCTAATTTTACAGTTTATTACCGTGCATATTACAGTTTATTACCGTGTATTTTACAGTTTATTACCGTGCATTTTACAGTTTTAAACTGGAATCTCTGCCGCCATTACTATACCGTTGTTTTAACAGTATAATACAGATAAATTTTAGGCAGTAAACTGTAAAATTTCTGAATTTACAGTAAAAAACTATAAGATTGGTAGTGTTTATTACTGTGCATTTTACAGTTTTAAATTGGAACCTCCGCTGCCAGTATTATACTGTAAAAACAACAGTTCATTTTGTGCAATGTAGTGGCGATTAATAGAGTGTAATGTAAATAGATTATCTATCCAATCTTCACTATAAATAAATAATGGTGCGAATTTTAAAAAAAATGTCGTGTGTATGTATGTGTTTGGTAACTAATAACTATCGAAATAAGTATGAAAATTTGTAAGAAAATAAAATTTTCATAAATAGTGATGTTTTACAAGGTTTTTTTTGTAAATAAATTATCTATACAATCTTCACTAGATTAGTCATTGCTATACCATTAATTGTTTGAATTCACGACAAATCTAAATTTCTAAAAAAAATTTAAACCTTCGTGTTGAACAAATGTCAAAATCGATTTAAATATGGTTTTTTTTTGTCGGGTGCCGGCCAGGCTGGCAATTTGGGGTGCTCTGCTTCACTTTTCCAACTGTACCGTTATTTGGTGTGAAGTCCGACTTCCACAGTACACGCATGCCATAGGTACCCGTTTATAGGGTAGGCAACCATTCACATAACAACACATTCCCACAAAGAAAGGACAAGGACAGAAGAGAGAAAGCACATCCATACCCAAGCCGGGACTCGAACCCGGGGCCACACCATCCATGGCAGACGACTCTGACCACTAGACAAGGTGGCCGGCTTTAAATATGATAGTAATGTAGAAAGGTTTTATGTGTGTGTCAGGTATTTTGAAAAAAAAACCCAGAAGTATGTGCAAATTAATATATTGTAAAAGAGCTTTTAAACTTAGTTTTGTTTGAAACCATTTTTAAAGTAAAAACAATGTATGGCATCGTGAAACAAGTGGCTTCTTAGTAATTTCGGCCTAAAATGGCGACAATAAATAAAATGAAAAGACATGGGTAAAAACACGCAAAGAGAGTTCATAAACGAAACGTTTCCAGATTATTAAGTCTCAATTTTTATAATAATTTTTAAGTTTAACCTAAGTATTATGCTTTAAACAATCACATATTTAAATTCGATTGGTAGTAATAAAATGTTTTTTTTTTTCTTTTTCAAACTATTAAAAACTTTTGTATGGGTACCGTTTACTGAATCCTGTAAAATTTTCAAAATAACTGCTTAGTGTTAGTCTTGGTTCTGCACTAAAAAAAATCAACATAAAATATTGAAGTCGCAAATTTAAAATGAAACAAAACATTTTTTTACTAAAAGTTCACTACAAAAAATAAAGTGTCGTTTTCACAGTATAATTCTGGCTGCAGTGATTCCAGTTTAAAATCGTCAAATGTACAGTAATAAACTGTACAATTAGCAATTTTACAATTTATTACTGTAAAGTAGCTATTTTATAGTTTATCACCGCAATTTTAGTTTATTACCACAAGATCAGATGCATTATACTGCGAAAGCAACAGCATAATACTGGCAACAGAGATTCCAGTTTAAAACTGTAAAATACACAGTAATAACTGTAAAATTAGCAATTTTACAGTTTATTACAATAAAGTAGCAATTTTACAGTCTATTAAAGTAAAGCAGCAATTTAGCAGTTTATTAGTGTCAAACGAGAAATTTCACAACTTATTACTGTAAAATTGGCACTTTTTACAGTTTGTAACTCTAAAATTAGCTGTATTATGCTGTAAAAATAACACCTTTTTTTACAGTGTTCAAATAAAGCGAATTGATACATGATTCCGAAAAACAATTCTCATCTAACGAAAAAAATAATTACTTCCCGACTTCATACTAAAGTAATTAACACACATTATTCGTCAATCCCTTTCAAAACTCAATTATGCTCATACAATCCAAACTAAATAATGAATAATAAGGAACGAAAAGTATTCCATTACCCTCGATTGATAAGAATACTAAGCAAGTCCTCACTGAAAATGCGCAAACTTAATAGATTCTTTTGCGAAGTTTCTTTTTCGGTCCATTGCGCCCTTAAAGAGTTCTCGAACAAAGAGAAGCGAATAAAAAGGTGTCTCAGACTTTATTTACATGTAAACGAAAAAGCAATGACCGCGCTTTTTCCGAAAGTAATGGTTCTTTGAGGGATGCCTTCAAAGTAAAGAAGCCATTTTCGAGTTAAATAGTTTTCTACGGGACATTTTCTAAGGATAACTATTAAAAGAAAAGGAAGGAAAAAAAATCTATTTTATAAATGCCTAAGCTTGTTAGAAGAATCTTCATATTATAGTTGAGAGCTGTTGGCTCTACATTTGAAGCTATGTTTGAAGTTTCATTAAGCCATACAGGGTGTCCACTCCTATCGTGGACCAATAGCTAATTTCTAAACCGTTAGAGATACGCATATAGTTCATTTAGGAAAAAATCTCCAAATTACGAAAGGAATTTTGGGTCTATTCAATGTTTTTCAAAAAATCAAATTTTGAAAGAGTTACGAAATTTAAATTTTTATACGGTCCCCCAGTCCTATCAATCATATTTAGTAAAACATTCTTGACACTGTAACGTTTAAAACTAAAAAAAAATCACTCTTCTACCACAAAAATTGACCGAGTTATGACGTTTTGAAAAATCAAGATTTTGCATTATTTCATGACGTCATCGAGAGATCACTAAAGGGACCGTATGCGAAATTCTTCAAAATCTTGATTTTTCAAAACGTCATAACTCGGTCAAATTTTATGGTAGAACAGTGATTTTTTTTTTAGTTTTAAATGTTACAGTGTCAAGAATGTTTTACTAAATATGATTGATAGGACTGGGGGGCTGTATAAAAATTTAAATTTCGTAACTCTTTCAAAATTTGATTTTTTGAAAAACGTTGAATAGACCCAAAATTCCTTTCGTAATTTGGAGATTTTTTCCTAAATGAACTATATGCGTATCTCTAACGGTTTAGAAATTAGCTATTGGTCCACGATAGGAGTGGACACCCTGTATATATGGTGATTTTTTTAATGAAAAATATTTTTGAAATCATCTTTAAATTAGGTTTAGAAAAACTAAAAATACGCTTTTAGATGCACTTATAATGCATCAACATGTAATATAGTAATATAGTTTAAATAATATATTTTAGCCTTTAGTATTAATTACAGTACTAAATACAGTGAACTCTCACTTATGCTCCAGCCCAAGGGACCAACAGAAAAAGGCGTATAAGTGAGAGAGACGTATAAGTGAACAATAGGGTGGAGCGAAAAACAAAAATTTTGGAATTTTATTCTGTAATACCTGGCAAAAGCTGTGCATGCGTAAGTACAAAACACATGTAAAATATTATCAAGTTTGAGCAACTCCTTTAGGGTCCTACCAGGGCTTGAATTTCTCTAAAAACACGAAAAAATGTCAATTTTCAGAATTTTTTTGGAAAATATAAATAATCACGATTTTTGTTCTATAACCATTAAAATGCTTCCTTTTAACACTCTTTTCATGCATCTTCAAAATTATTTACATTCTATTCAGTATTAAGTTCGTACATGAACCGTAAAGTTCCGTGAAATGAACCAAAAATTGACTTTTTTTTGCACGTAGCAATAATTCTTCTTTTGTAATCCAGATTCTATTTTTTTGCAATAAATGGGCAAAATGCAGCTTTTAGTTGTAAATGCAATTATATTTCGTTCCATTAACAGCCCAGAACGCACCACAAGGAGGTAAATGCATTCCGGATGTCATTCTGCCTTTCCTATCCAATCAGCCACGTTGTTTACACATTTTCAACACATTTATACGGATGCAATTACTATCTGATGTTAAACAGGTTTCTCCTTTTGAATCAAAGTTAGAAGTTTGACTCATGACTCAGTTTTTACATTGACGATGGCGAGCATAAAGTTTTTCAAATAAATTCATTAGCTTGTCTCTTCCTTCAATAGCAATTTGCCGCCTCACTAACCAGTTCTGAACCCTTAAAACCGTCGGAGTGTAGAAGAGGTATACTTATTGAATCACTGATAAAGTACAACTTGTTTTTGAAAAGTTGTCTTATTAACGTTGCAAGAACTCGGTGGAAGATATCGAAGCTTTAAAAACGGATTTAAAAACGAGTAAAAGTACTTGATGGTCATTGTCAATGTAATACAGAAAGAAAAAAATGACCCTGATCTCATTATAAAAACTCGGAGACCTTTCAGTCATTAGCGTGCGTTAATTTGAGCTAACAGACTTATGAATCTGTTAATTTTCAAGATGAATTTCTGTTGTTGTTGTTACTTGCCTCCGTTGGTCAGCAGAGCTAGACCAGGTCCATGAAGGATGGGGTAATAATACGGCTTCCGTTTTTAAAAGCACCATTTTAGGTGGAAGACCGATTTTATGCTCAACACACATGCCATAAGGACCCGTTCATAGGGTAGGCATTCATTCATAACTCACTTTCACACACACAGAAAGGACAATGACATGAGAGAGAGAAAGTACGCCCATGCCCCAGCCGGGACTCGAACCCGGGGCCACCGCATCACGGTCAGACGTCGCTGACCACTAGACGAGGTGGCCGGCAGATGAATTTCTAATGAGATGAAGAAGATACTCGTCGGTTATATCTTTAAATAATATAAACGTTCAAGAAATTAGAAATTAAAAAAAGAGAAAGAACATTTCCGTGAAACATATAATGAATTGTATAATGAAAGTTAAGCAATCTATAATTCATTTAATTGATTATCTTCTCTTCTTCGTGGATCCGCTGATGCGAAGAAATGCCTGCTTTGTTATTTTTAAGAACTTGTAAATGGCCATGGCAATGGACGATAGTCAAACTGTAAAGGAGTTGGGTTACGGAAAGGCATACAACATCAGTAAATACTTTGAAAACTAAATGAGAACTTTTATGACCAATATTACGTTTTGGAAGTTCAAACTATGAGATATTTTTTAATTGACATTATTAATGGGAGGAAAGTAAACAAGCGTTGACCAGTCAATTTATTCTTATAGTTTTAAACTTTTAAAGAATGTGTAATTTTAAATATGATTACAGCTTCATGGAAATTTTCTTTCACGGAAATTTTCTTTCTTTCTTTTTTTTTTTTTAATTTCTAATTTCTTGAACGTTTCAGAAGCGTATTTTTTAATGATATAACTGACGAGTATCTTTAACTCTGTTAGCTCGAATTAACGAACGCTAATGACGGAGAGGTCTCCACCGAAGTAACACACTTCGTTTTATAAACGTTATAAAATGGTTATTAACGTTGTAACAACCACTTAAAAACGTTTATAAAACGTTTAAACGTTATTTGTGCTAACTGGGAAATTTTTGATAGTGAGATCAGTGTCACTTTTTTCTTTCTGTATTACATTGACAATGTCCATCAAGTACTTTTATGCGTTTTTAAAGCTTTGGTATTTCCCACCGAGTTCTTGCAACGTTAATAAGACAACTTTTCAAAAACAAGTTGTTCTTTATCAGTGATTCAATAAGTATACCTCTTCTACACTCCGACTGTTTTAAGGGTTCAAAACTGGTTAGTGAAACACGGCAGATTGCTATTGAAGGAAGAGACAAGATATGAATTTAAATAAAAAACTTTATGCTCGCAATAGTCAATGTAAAAACTGGGTCATGAGTCAAACTTCAAACTTTAATTCAAAAGGAGAATTCTGTTTAACATCAGATAGTAATTGCATCCGTATAAATGTGTTGAAAATATGTAAACAACGTGGCTGGGTGGATGGGAAAGGCAGAATGACACCCGAAATGCAGCTACCTCCTTGTGGTGCGTTCTGGGCTGTTAATGTAACGAAATATAATTGCATTTACAACTAAAAGCTGCATTTTGCCTATTCATTGCAAAAAAATAGAATCTGGATTACAAAAGAAGAATTATTGCTACGTGCAAAAAATGGTAAAAAAAGTCAATTTTTGGTTAATTTCACGGAACTTTACTTTTTATGTACGAACTTAATACTGAATAGAATGTAAATAATTTTGAAGATGCATGAAAAGAGTGTTAAAAGGAAGCATTTTAATGGTTATAGAACAAAAATGGTGATTATTTATATTTTCCAAAAAATTTCTGAAAATTGACATTTTTTCGTGTTTTTAGAGAAATTCAAGCCTTGGTAGGACCCTAAAGGAGTTGTTCAAACTTGATAATATTTTACATGTGTTTTGTACTTACGCATGCACAGCTTTTGCCGGGTATTACAGGATAAAATTCCAAAATTTTTGTTTTTCGCTCCACCCTAGTGAACAAGCCTATTTAAAGGACTAAAACCCAACATCGGCTCTAATGAGAGAATGAATAAGTATGTTTCTATAGAAAAGGGACATAATACTACAGTTGGGAAATTACTGTAACGTAACTGCAATGATAATGAGAGAACAAAATTGTAGCATACCTAAATACAAAATGTTCGCTTTAAAACGATCCATAATAATAGATAATTGTCCCTCTCCGAATTCTAGTTCATGCGGGGAAAATGCCTTCCGTGAGCAAAAAAAGGTGAAAGATTAAAGAGAAAAAAGAAAAATGCTTATTTTTTAAAGAAAATGAATTATATTTTTGGCATTTTACGAAAAATTCGGCGCATAAGTGAAATACTTATCTTTCCAGAAACGCATAAACGAATGATACTATCATTATTTTCCTATGGAATGTGCTGGGACCATTCAAAATCGTCGTATAAGTGAAAAAGACGCATGAATGAGGCGGTGTAAGAGTAAGAGTTCACTGTATGTTACTTTTATATTTGCAAAGAACGTGAATTTTATATTTTATTCAGAGTTACATACAAACAACTGAAACACTTGAGCACATCAACGTGTAATAATATAGTTTAGCCTTTAGTATTAATAATAGTATTAAATATATTACTTTTTGTAAAGAACGTTTTATCTTTTATTCAGAGTTACATACATACTGACAAACAAACAAACCCACAAGTGAAACAAAAGAAAAGCGTATTAAAAACAAGAAGTTCTGTCAAGAACTAAACGAGCCTACTTTCCCGTACATCGACATCGGCATTCTAGCATCTGATCATTATTCTCTTGATCATCTGAGACTAAACATTATGTCAAACATACCTTTTTAGCACTTAAAGCTGATTTCTAAAAGCAAAATATACCCCTCTCATCAGATGAAATAGAGACATAAAAAGTAAATAAATGAATAAATGAAGTTTTGTCACACCTTTTAAAGAATGTAACTGTTACAGTTCTTCCGTAGAAAAATTCCTCAATCGTTTTCAAAAAAAAAAAAAATAAAAATAAAAGTACAAAGTACATCAAAACACATTTTATCAAAGAAAGGAAAAAAAACTCGTCCGTCGATAAAATGTCTCGATTTTCACTTTTAAACCGTTGCCAGTTGTTAAATATAAATAAAGAATAAAATGCCCTCGTGAATGAAACACTTTTGTTACAAAAAAAAATCGTCTGCCAAAAAAAAATAATAGTAATAAATAAAATAACACAAATGAATAAATAAACAAAAAATCGTCTGCACAGTCAGTCATTTTTTTCTGAGCCTGCATTTCCGCCATGTTTGTGGAGTCGGAGTCGGAATCAGAGTCCTCACAGAAGATTATTCAGAAAAGTACTTTACAAACATTATTTATCAAAACCATTTTTTTACAAAGTTAGTTTGAAGGAAATCCGACTTTAAGTTCCAGGATCAACATTCAACTTAAATTCCCCGTAGGCGCTAATGTTAAATTTTTTTCTGAACGGTTCAATATTGAACGAAAAATGGTTCAAACCAAAAAGCGAAATAAGGGAATGAACCTCTCCGAGATCTTTCAAACAAAAAAAAGTTTATTCCATTCGGATGGTTCACTCAGAAGTTATTAGGTGGGGAAAGGTTGCTTGAACGGTTCAATGTTGAACGAAAAAATGTTCAAATTGAAAATTTAAATACTGTAATGAAGTATCCTTGCTGAGATCCTTCGAACAAAAAAAAAGTTTATTTAAATCGGACTGTTCACTCAAAAATTATTAGGGGTGACAGCTTGCTTGAGCGGTTCAATGTTGAACGAAAAATTGTTCAAATCGGAAATGTAAATACGGGAATGAAGTATCCTTGATAAGATCTTTCGAACAAAAAAAAGTTTGTTGAAATCGGACTGTTCACTCAAAAGTTAGCATCGCGGGACAGGTTGTTCTTGAACGGTTCAATAGTGTTCGAACCCAAAAAATTGTTCAAATCGAAAAAATTCAAATATGGACGAAATGAAGTTGTAATCGCCGAGATCTATCCAACAAAAAAAAGTTTGTTCAAATCGGAATGTTCATTCAAAAGTTATTAGGGGGGAAAGGTTGCTTGAACGGTTCAATGTTGAACGAAAAATTGTTCAAATCGAAAATGTAGATACAGGAATGAAGTATCCTTGAAAAGATCTTTCGAACAAAAAAAAGTTTGTTCAAATCGGACTGTTAACTAAAAAGTTAGCATCGCGGGACAGGTTGTTTGAACGGCTCAAAGTTGAACCAAAAATTGTTCAAATCGAAAAATCAAATATGGAATGAGCTGTACTCGCCGAGATCTTTCCAACAAAAAAAAGTTTGTCCAAATCGGAATATTCATTCAAAAGTTATTAGGGGGGGACAGACAGACCGACCGACAGACCGACCGACATACCGACACACAAATTCCCCATCTCAATACCCTACTTTCAAATTTTTAATTTTTCGATATTCATTTTACCTTTTTATTTTTTTAACTTGGCGATATTTTTTGGACTTGGCGATATTTTTTAGATGCATTAAGCCAATTTTAATACTTTTTTCGTCTTTCTGTTATTTTTAACGGGAAAGTAGGCTAAAAAGGAACCAGCTTCAGAACTCTAAAAAATAAATTGTTCTTAAAAGTAAAAACTAATTTTATTCTTGGAACACCATTGACATTAGGTAATAAACATAAGTTTTGAAGTGTGTGCAAAAGCAATAAATAGAATAACACGTAAGTATAATTCAACTTAACCCATTTATGCCCAGTAGCCTAAAAACAGGAAGCTTGTTAGTTACTGCATACAAAAACTTGCAATGGGTATATCATTTTACTAAAGCTGTTTTTCACAAGTTAAATAGTCCTTCTTCTTGAGAAAACCAGTTAGAGCCACTATTTGGACATCAGATTTTATTTATTGACAGCTATTTTCAGACAAATCAGTCAAGCAACGATCCAGCATGGGTAGCCACAGAAAATAAGTTTTTTTTTTTTTTTTGCGAACTTATTTTTCATAAAATTAAACTATTTTAAAATGATTTGCTTAAAATTGATCACAGATGCCTTCTGTAATGTTACTTTGCAAAAGTAAAGTCCAGTAAGGTCGTACTTTGCTCACATATCTGCCTAGTATCCCATAAACAGGACATTAAATAACTTAATAAATATGGAAACGGCGAACTATTTCAAGTCTAAAATGTATGTAAATCATTCCAAGTAAGAGTTTTAAGCAGATAAAAATTGAAAAAAAATTGTTAAAAACTTGGGCATAAATGAGTTAATATAAACTTTAGAGGGTCGGGGACCTTCAATGGTATTCGCATGCACATCGATTACCGCATATTTGTATGAGGATATTGTTTTCTTCTTTGAGTGGTTATGCTGAAAAAGGTTGGAAAATTATGGCTAAACATCATTTTTCCTACACTGTAAAAAATGTTGTTTTTATAGTATAATAGAGCTAATACAGCTTTATGGTACTAAACTGCAAAAATTGCTAATTTTACAGCAATAAACTGTCTAATTGCTCATTTTACAGCTTTAAACTGTAAAATTGCTAACTTTACACTAATAAACTGTAAAATTGCTAATTTTACAGCAATAAACTGTTTAATTGCTCATTTTACAGCTCTAAACTGTAAAATTGCTAACTTTACACTAATAAACTGTAAAATTGCTAAACTTTACAGCAATAAACTGTCTAATTGCTCATTTTACAGCTTTAAACTGTAAAATTGCTAACTTTACACTAATAAACTGTAAAATTGCTAATTTTACAGCAATAAACAGTCTAATTGCTCATAATTTACAGCTACTAAACCTGATAAACTATTTGCTAACTTTAGCATAATTAACTAAAATTGCTAATTTTACAGTTTATTACCGTGCATTTTGCAGTTTTGAACTGGAACCTCAGCTGCCAGTGTTATTTTTACAGTATAATGCGATAAGTTAGATTTTGTATTTTTTACCATAGTTTTATTATCATTTAAACTATTTCATTTTAACGAATGTTTTAACTTTGCACCTTATTTTGAGCATTTTTGCAATTGAAAGTACGCATCTAGGAAGAACAAGTGCGAAAGTAAAGGTCTTGCAGTTTAAATAGGAACGCGTTGCAGACGTTGGACTGAATATTTACATAAATGAAGGCTTTTGGGGCAAAAATAATTTTAAAAATTGCATGTGTTTCAAAATTGCAGATTTCCGAGGGGTATCTCCTTCAGTTTGCGGATATCCCAAAATGGCAGTTACAATCCCAAGTAGCATCAACTCATCGGATTTTGTTAGGCCGATCATCGAACTCCTCATAAACTGATCCCGTAACGCACGATGACATCGTTCCGATCACGGTTTTCGATGAGCTACTTTTCATCGGAAAGCGAAATCCTTCCGATCAACTTTCCCGATAAAAATAAGCCGAGCATCCAAAATTGATCCTAAATTCATCGGCACGGGACTGCACTGCTCGTAAATTGCTCCAAACCTCATCGTGTTTCGAGCAAAACTCGTCGGATTTGACTGCTCGGATTCTGTTTGGTCGATAAGACATATTGGAGCAATTCCCGATGAGAACTCATCGAATCCGATCATCGGCCGCTGAGAATTTCATCGGGTTTCGATGAATGGCCAATCATCGGCTGATGAGATTATGCTGCTGGGGATGCTTGTGACGGAACGGGACTCATACGAGTTCTATTCCGTCACAAGCATTTTAATGCTTAAAATTCGCTTATTTTCAAACAAATAACTGATTTTAAATTGTCTACGTAATTCGTACGACAAATCTTTGCCGTTGCTACCAATAAAGAAAATTCGTATTTATACGTATTTCATTCGTATTTATAGAACAAAATCTACTCAGGGGTGCCCACAGGGGGGATTATGGCGCAGTTGCGCCATCAAAATTTTTGGGGGTGGATTTTTTAAAACTAATTTATTTGTTTATTTAAATTATTTATTAATTTATATATATTTTTTAAATTATTCACTAATTTTTTAAATAAAAATTATTCATTAATTTATTTTTTTAATTAAATTTTTTTCTTTATTATTATTTTTTTTATTTATTTCTTTACTTATTAGTGTGTGTGTGTGCTTGGAATATCTGGAAAAGAAAAAAAGCGATTCTATTCTGCGCATACTTAGTACTTTCAAAAAATTGAAAATATATAAAAAAAATTATAATTATAATTTAAAAAAATAAAAATATTTAAAAATATATTTTTTTAAATAAATAAATAATATAAAAAAATAAATAAATAACATGTAAAAAGTAAATAAATTACATTTAAAAAGATAAATGAAATAAAAAAAGGAGGGATAAAAATAAAAAGCACAATAAGGGTTGCTGAAAATTTATGGGGGGGAATTTTGCGCCATTGGAGCACGTGGGGGGAAAATGATGGGCCACCTTGAATCTACTGAACAAACAATCCGTTCCAACTGTCCCGATAAGTCACGTAGGACATTGGCCACAGTAGTTTCTTGATATGTGGAACTTTCTTACACTATTATTTTCCCCATAAGCGCAGCAGAATCTTCTAGCGAATGACAACTCACGATTTCCAATGCGACACTATGCTATTACCATTGTTTCTCATTATTTTACCTTCAAAAATTCCATTGCAAAAATAAAGAGTGTATCCGAATTAATTGTGGAAACACCCACCGGTATCTGATTAGTTCCATACTTATCAGGATTCTTGAAAATGACCATTTTAAGAAATTTACACAAATTCATACAAAACCGCTGGCGCTCCACACAGTTACTCAGTACACTGCAAAAAAGAACTGTTGTTTTTACAGTATAATACTGGCAGCAGAGGTTCCAATTTAAAACTGTAAAATGCGCAGTAATAAACTGTAAAATTGCTAATTTTACAACTTATTACTGTAAAATTAGCAATTTTGTAGTTAAGTACCGCAAAATTAGCAATTTCACAGTTCATTACTGTAAAATTAGAAATTTGTACTGTTTATTACTATAAAATGAACTATATTATACTGTAAAAACAACGTTAATTTTTTACAGTGTATATAAAAGAGGATACAAAAAGCAACTCCCTCAACGAAGACACTTTCACACAAGTCAGAATTTTAAATGTACCGAGTTAAAAATATAAAAAATAAAAAGAAAAACCTGGCAAAGAAATGACTCAATTTAGATTTTAAACGAAATAATGTTAAAAAATAACGAGAAAGTGATAAACCAGTTATCTGATCTTTTCTCGACAATAGATACTTCGAATTTGTTCCGTGAAAAAAAATATATATTCTACCCTTTTACTTTTCACTGCAGAGTCTCTCTGAGGAATATTCTAGGAAAAGGGAGGAGGCCAGATTCAAACTTTGCGGGGCGTCCAGGGAGTGACCATCCCTTGGTCATTGATAGAATCTTTTATTCTATTACAAAAGGAATTTTCTTTAGGGCTACATTTTCATTGTATATAAATAACCTTATTTCATTTTACCGTTTAATATTAGTAGCAGTTTGATAGTGTCATCTAGAATATAAGTGGGTTTACACTAGGGTGGGGCGAAAAATAAAAAGTTTTTCAGATCAACTTCTAATAGTTGCCAAAAGTTGTCTTTGGTGATAGTTAGCTTTTGTGCAAAATTTGAGAAAAATCGATTAATATCTTCAGGGGGCGCTGCGATCGCAGAGTTTTCTCATAGCTTTTATCGGGATTTTATGGTTAAAATCCGAAAAACAATGCCGTTAACTAATCTCATAGAATTTTTTTTTACTCCTAAGATATATTCAAGCATTTAAAGCATACGAAATAACTCACAAAAAATTAATTTACATGATATATTTATATTTCAAGCATTTAAAAAGAAACAAAAACGTGAAAAAAAGTAATTTTTTTTTTTTTAATTTAAATAAATTATATAAAATAATATTTGAGTCATTTCACATGCTTTTAATGCATGAAAACATCTTTTGAGTAAAAAAAAACGCAAAGAGACTAGCTAAAGGCATTCTTGTTGATATTTTAACCATAAAATCCCGATAAAAGCTATGATAAAACTTTGCGATCGCAGCGCCCCCTGAAGATATTAACCGATTTTTCTCAAATTTTGCACAAAAGCTAACTATCGCCAAAGACAACTTTTGGAAACTATTAGAAGTTGAGCTGAAAAACTTTTTATTTTTCGCCTCGCCCTAGTTTACACCATCACAATGTACCTGCTTGAAAAAAATATTCATAAAGATAAAATTAAAAAAATTTAAAACCCTCCGACTAAAGAATCAAGAGGGAAAATTGAAAGCCCTTTGAAAAGCCTTTAACTAGAAAATCAATTACAAGTATTTTATTTGTTAAAAAAATAGAAACTGGCAAATAATAAATATTTTAATATATAAGAGTTTGCTTTTCTCGTCTGCCAACAATGACAACGGTTCCGATCGCGTGAATGAAGATTAAGCTGCATTTGCTGAAAAACGCTATAACTCGCGTTCTTTAGAACATGGAAGATCCAATTACATCGTATCAGACGCAGAAAATTTTTCGCTTTCATTTGGTGCTATTTTTTTTTTTAAGTTTTAAAGTATGTTTTCACTGCTAAAATCCCGAAAAACCTTTCAAAGGCTTTTAATTAATATATTCGTTAGTGAATATTATCCGAAGACGCAACCTAGATAACAACACTCTCGATCGCCCTTTCGAACAAAAAAAAATCAGAATCGGTCCATCCTGTTAGGCTGCAGAATGCCACAGACAGATACACCGATACACAGATACACACGTCGAACACATACCCAACCCCCTTCCTTTGTGTGTTGGGGGTAAAAATCATTATTAATGTAAAACTCTTGAGATTTTAATTCATTTGATCGTTATAATTCAAGAAACAAGTCTGAAGGAATTGAAATGTTTGCTTCCTTCCCTAGACAGTTTTTTAACGTTCTGAAGTGTTTTATTTTAGAGAGCTTGTAAAGTCAGACATAAATCGTTTGCATCATTACAAATAAAATTTAATCTAATCGATTAATAAAATAGTTTTTTAAGACAGCGCGAGTTGTGTCTTACATTGTGAAAGTTATCAGGCTTGGAGTAATCGTAATCCGCGTAATCGATTACATTTTTTGTAATCTTAATCATAATCATAAATTGGAAATGGAGCACTCGTAATCGTGTAATCGTAATTATAATCAAGTATTTCTTGTGTAATCGCAGTTATAATCTTTCTTTAAATAATCGTAATTTAGTCTTATAATCGCGTAATCTGACATTTTTTCTTAAATATTTTTACATATAATTTAATATTTGCTTATACTTTATATTTTAATGCCCATATTATTTTTCTCAATAAGTATACAAAAGAAGAAAAAGTTGTGAATTATTAAATTTTTAAAACATTTTTTATGATTAAAAAATTTTAGATTATACTTGAAAATTGTATAAAAATTCCCTGTGAAAATTTTATTTAAAGAATTTTAAAAATTCCAATATTTATTATATGTAGACAATTTATAAATTGCCAATTCATATTCCTCATGATAGTAAATTTTTACTAAAATAAATAAGTGTTTAATTTCACAGAATATAATAAATATATTACTTGATGTGCAATATTGCATAATATTTTAAAGATGGTTTAAATTTTACATGCTCCGTTTTCCTTCCACTTAACTAATAAGGTACACTGAAACTTGACTTCCCTAACAAAAAATTCTGGATCTCCCTTTGTGTGTATATATACAATTTATATTCCTCCCTAAGTTGTAAACAAAATCAAAATCAGCGTATAATAATCGTAATTGATTATTTCTTTTACATAATCTAATCGTTGCTGTAGTCGTAATTGCGATTTGGCAGAGGACTGTAATCGTAATCGTATTTGTAATCTCCAATTTTTTATGCTCGTTATCATAATCGTAATCAATTGCATTTTCTCGTAATTGACTCCAAGCCTGGTTGTTTACTGCCAATCATATATAGTAAATCCGAAGAAATTTGATAATGGGTAGAAAGCACGAGAAAAATGCCTAAAAAATATCAAATAATCGCAGATAAGATGCATTGGTACGTACCATTTCAGAAAAAGATTGATGCTCTTACATTTGTTTCAGAAAATAGTGATTTTAAAAGATAATAACGAAATTTTTATGACTAAGTAATCACAAACCGGTGTTTGACTTAGTAAGAAAACTCTGCTTATTACCTTTTAAAATTACTGCTTTTTAATGAAATATATTGAAATATATAGGCATCACGTGCAAGACCGGATGGCTGCGTTTTCGTGGAATGGGCCTTAAGGCCTATTCACATAACGACCGATCCGAACGAACGAAGTTTTTCGGTCGTGTCGGACGAAGGTGAAATATTTCGAGCATTCGCACTAGCTCCGTTCGAAAGTCACGTGACGGTATTCCCCCACTAATTAGAAAGAGCGCGCACCTGGCGATAGCCAATGAAGTCGCTACTAAAAAACCGGTCTACTTTCGGAGCCGACGACATCCAGCCTTCTAGAACGGCGACGGAAGCCGAACATTCGGTGTGCTGTCATGGCAACGGATTTCGAAAATCAGTTTCGCAGCGAAAAATTCGGTTCGGACGGGCGGATCTATCGTTACGTGAATAGGCCTTTATACGAAGTGCCGATGCAAAGAAGATGAGTGAAAATATGCAAGTTTGAAAATTCTAGAAACAATGAATTTTCTTCTCTCGTGTTGAAAGAGGTGAAAGCCAGACATGTTTTTCTTTTTCTTAATTACACTGGTAAACAAGATTTCTGTTCCTCGTTGAGTAACTGGTGATTTTCATATTTTAGGGAGTGCTGAAAAATAATCCCAGGTAGCACAAATAACCTTTAAACGTTTTATAAACGTTTTTAAGCGGTTGCTACAACGTTAATAACCATTTTACAACCTTTAAAAAACGAAGTGTGCTACTTGGGATGATAGTGAAAATATTCCATTGCACACATATTTTTGCAAAAGCCGAAATTTTTTTAATCTCACTGCTGCTCTTATGTGTTACATAAATCATTAAGATTTATGTAACACATAAGCAATATTTTTGTCATTTACAATTTTATATAAACAACAAAAAGGCTTAAAACTTATAAAACACAAAAAATATATATTAAAAAATTTAGAAGAATTAAAGAGCGTTTGATGAAAAAAATAATGACACTCGTAAAAAAGTTCATACTTTTTGTAGCTGGAAATGCTTTAACTGTGGATGAATTTATTTTTTTCCCTACAAAAATGTATTCTTCAATATTAATTGTACCTTTCTAAAATTAATATAATTATTTATTTCGACCTAAGCAACGCATTAATTAATTAATAACAAATTTTTTTTCAAAGTTTTTTTTTAAATAAAAAGTCACTTATCTCGGTAAAAAATTATCGTTTCGTTAACATTTACAGGTCGTTCACTTATAAATCATAAAAAAAAATGTATAACTAAATGCCATAAAATATTACCCTCCAAGACTGGAAATAATTTACTGAAAGCGTGTTTTATAGCTAAATCTGCTAAATTTCTTTTGAAAAACATGGTTTTAACCCCTAGCTTTAGTTGGTCAAAATTTAAAAACCACATATTGCATGTGCAGCATTACCATTTAGAGATTTATATCACTGATAACAGCAATTTAATTACCCTTTCTGCAACGTTTCGAAAATACAGAGATTATGCTATTCGTGCTTCAGCTTTTAGCGTAAATAAAAACTGCGAAAGTATGGTTTTGAGAAAAAAAAACGAAAGAGAAAATTAATTTCAGTTACGAACTGCATTTGCGTTCAATAAGTTTCTTCAAGCTTTCTCAATGACTCAGAAATTGAATTTCTTGCAATTTATAGAAAGCAAAACATTGAGTCTATCTACATTTCTCAGAATCGACTTTTTTTGAATATTAGGGTATGCACTGTACGTCTAAAGGAAAAGTCTCTCCTACATTATATGGAAGATATAAAGAAAATTCATGACGACCACAACATATTCGTTACGGTTTTAGTACATCACTTATATTTTCAGTTAACTTATAAAAATACAATCAGGCTATCAAAATTTCTCAAAATTCACTTTTTTCGAATATTCGGGTGTTCTTCTACTGTGTTAGCGGATCTTTTAAAATAATCTTATGAATGTAAAATTTCACCGACTTTCCGCTTCATCTTGGGCTCTCGCAATCGTGGCGCTATTGTGAAGATAATTTTCGAAAAGAGAAATCATTTTTTATAAAATACTAGCAGTACCCGCACGGCGATGCCCGTGCATTTAAATGGGGAGGGAGTCTACTGAAAATTTAAATTCACTCCAACCCTCTGAAGTAAAATTATTATAGTTGAAGCGGTATAGTAATTGGCCACTTTAGCGACATCGTATTTGTATGCTTGAATAAAAAATAAATGAAATATTTCTGCATTAATAAGAAATACTTCATATGATACTATATTAATGCATTTTACTACTCATACTGTCTGAAAACACTTTTTCAGATATATTATTAGAAAAAAGTCAACGCAAAAACAAAAATGTCAAATTGATAGTAATTGGCCATCTTATCATAGTTATTGGCCATGTAAACATTCAATGTTATACTGGATTATTCATATACATATGAAAATCTTATTCCTTTATATGAATATAGTATATCATTATATGAAGGTATTATATCGTTAATAGAATCTATTTTACATTCATTAAATATATTATAACATTATAGCATTCAATATCTTTCTCCATCTTTCCCTTTTCTATTTTTTGACTTCTCTTTATTTGTTTTAGTCTTCTTTAAAGCATTTCCTTTCTGTACAGCTGCTTGTCCATTCCATTTTCTTTTCTTTTCTTTATTTTTCACTTTTTTGCTGCTTTTTTTGTTCATTGTTTTCAATAGCTGCTCTGTAACTCTCAGAAATTATAAAGAATGGTTCAATTGTCTATCCTATTAAGAAATTTTCTCCTACTTTTTGGCGCATTTTGTTGGTAATCATCGATAAATTTGCTACAATGAGTTGTTTTGTTTGAAGTAGAGGTGAAAATGCGCTTTGGGTCCCTGCTTGGCGCATTTTCAAAAAATCGCCAACTGGCGCGTTTTTCCTTGTTGTCTCGCGTAGTTGAAAGCTCCGAGAGACATTACGCAGAAATGGCGTTTCTATGGCGACAAAACCGAAATCCGTGTTTGGCGAGAAAAGGGACCCAAAGCACAGATTAACCGAAGTAGATGGCGTATACAAATTTATAGGAGTTTTCAGAGGAGTTATCACAACTGTTGCTGCTGTCACATTATCTTCATTAGTCAGATTTGCATTTGTTGTTATAATTGCAGTCAGTATTGGTAGAGTAGTTTTTAGAAAAATCATTTTGGAAAAAAAAAGCGCCAAACTTTGTATAACAGTCATGTGCTATTTGAAACTTCCTTCTGATATTTCGGTTCTTTTATCGGATGAATCCTAGTTTAAGGTCCGGCGATAAATTCTTGTCCACTTCGCCTCCAAAAATATTTTGGAAGTCTTTTAGAGACATGAGCTTATTTAATACATTAAATTCTTCATCTGATTTTTTGTTGCTAAACATTTAGAGGATGAATCCTAGTTTAAGGTCCGGCGATAAATTATTCAATCTGGCAACCTCAGAATTATCATTGGATGATTGGATTATTTGGCGATTAAAAATCGCCAAACCCGGACCCTAAAGTAGGATTTTACCCATTTAGAGTTATCAAAAACGTTCTCATCATAGGGGGCCAATTACTATAATTTTCTGAAAATGTTGAGAGAGTTATTGGCCACAGCAAAACTTTAATTTTTAAGAACATATCCTTATATTTCACCTCAAATTCACTAATTAGGCATCGCAGCTATAAATCTCATAGTATTTTAAAAGCTGTAAATGCATTGAGTTTTTTTTAAATATCGCATAGAAAATTCTAGTCTTACCGTTTTATCCACAACCTTTTAAACTGCACTAAAAGTCCTTTTAAAGTTTAAAACAATTCGCCAACTAAGGCTACGTTCGGAAACAGGCACCGGTCGCACCGGTGGCACCGAAAGCGTTCGGAAACTCAATTACGTCACTTTTGGTGCGACCGACCGCGTTCGTAAACACCTTCGGTTGTTCATTTTCGGTCGACCGGAGAGTAACCGCTTCCACCGTGGTTGAAAGCCGGTTAGTGAGGTCACGTGACACTTTTTGGCCAATCCACAATGAATTGATGTTTTTTTTGTGAAAAATGTTGTCTGCTCGAAGTTTTAGCGTTAATCTAAATTGTGAAGATGTTCACAACAATCTGTATGAAAATACAACAGACTAGGAAATAAAAAAAAACTGCATGAATATGCATTGCCTAAAGTAGGATTTTACCGCATCACTATTTCAGGATCGTGATCGACTTGTATTGATATTGTTATTTGTTTGATTACTGAGTGATTGCATATACGATGACAGAATTTAAAGCTTAAAAGCTTGCTTTTTTTTTTCTTGTGGATGGGTACTGGGTATGTATGCGAAGAAAATTTCCGATGTGTTTTTTGTGACTTTAAAGATTATGTGAAAATCATGTTTAGTTAGCATACCGGAGTCAATCCCTACGAATGTCGTAAGCTATATCCGTTATAAAAAGTATGCTTAGTCACTGCATTTGAAATTTTAATTCATTTTCAAAAAGCGATTTATGTGGTTAAGTACTCCCATGAAATTGATTGATCCCAGAAAGAAAAAAATTTCAATACATTAATTTAATTGCTGAACAAATTTCTAGCAACATAATCTTAGTCTAGTAATAAGTATGGTTGCTTATATTGCATTTAGGTATGGAAATATTTCTTGACATGTTTAGAATAGTAAAATTAATTTTGGAAGAGTGAAAGTTCAAAATCAGTAAAAATCATAGTAGTACTGATCAATTTCATAGTAAACGTAACTTCCTACTGATGAAATGAAATATGGCAGGAAAAGATAATATTAACCTTTGGACATAGGTTCAAAAAGAAAACATTCTAGCAGTGGCACAACCAGAAAATACTTTTTGGGGGTTTGATTGGGGAGTTCTCCCTCAGAAAAATTTTCAAATATTAGTCGTGAAAACGCAGTTTCTGAGGATCTTGGTGATGATTGATGAACGGAAAATCCAGGCGTGGGGGAGGGGGACTTCCAAGAAAGATTTTAGAAATTGAAATTTTAAAAATGTTATAGACGATAATTATTGACATTAGGGCAAGAGATCGGGCTTAAGGACTGACACCGCTCCACTTTTTGAAAAACAGAAAAATCGATCCCTCTCCTCAGCAATTTTTCGACCTAGACGCAAAGTATGGATAAACTTTGATGTTATGGGAAAAGGAGCTCTGGGGCTCGCTCCTGGAAAATTTTAAAATGGAAATATCAGAAAACTGTTTTAAAGCGATATTCAGTGATGGTAGGGGACGCTTAAATTTTTCGAAACATGAGTGTTTTCATGCGACAGCAGCCGCTCAGAATGTAAAGAGGACTGACTGCTAAGTTTATCATCCAATTATCGCTTTTAAAACAAAATTTTTGACGATCTTCGGTGAAATTAGAGGCAAGGGGGTTTGGGCTCTTGTCCAAAATTATTTTACAATTGAAGCCCTCAAAAGCTTTTGTAGACTATATTTAGTAACATTAAAGGCTCAATAATTTTTAGCTATAGAAGCTCAAATAACAGCAGTTTTAAACATTTTCGAGATTATTAGAAGCAAAGGCAGATGCAGCTTCTGGTTTTGGAAACGGGGGTGCTAGTAGCGGGTCTTGGAAATCCACAATTGGAAATTTTTTTAAATTGTAGTTTTAAAACCGTTTTAGGCTTTTCAGGGATATTAGAGGGAAGAAAGGTTCGACAGGCTTTGAGACAATTTTTAGAAATTGAAGTCTTATAAACGTAATTGTAGTTCATGCGTATAGTAAGAAATGAGGCTCAGGGACTGCCCTCAATTGATTTTTTAAAAAAATGGATCCATATCTATTCCCCCATCCCCTACAATTTTTTATAATTGAGGTTTCAAAAACGCAATACAGTCGACGCTCGATATAACGACCATCTCCGTCCCCCAGAAAAAGGTCGCTGTAAGAGATAGAAAATAGAGTATATTGGGATGAAGTTGGGTTTTTCCCACCAGTCGTTGTATTGGATAGTCTTTATAACGAGTGGTCGTTATAACGAGCGTCGACTGCTGGGAGGATTTTCCTTCCCGAAAAAATTGAGAATCTGAAGTCAATGCAACAAAATTTGACATGCTCGTAATGATTAGGGTGGGGAACAGAGCTTTGGAGGAGCAACATTTTGAAAACTTTCTTATTTTCAGAAGAACTAGAAGAAAAAGGGGGTGAAGAAAAAAGTAAACAGCTAAATTGGAGGTTGACACAATTAGTTGACCAATGATCTGCAGCTGTTAAAAAATTTAAATGTCGAGATTTTTTTTTGAAAGACATTAGAACTTTTCCCCGATATTTTTTTTCCCCATTTAAATCACTTAGTTTTGTCATGTGTTTGTGTGTGTGTTTTTCTTCTTTTCAATAATAAAGAATATTAAAAAAATTTAAACAGCAACTCGGCATTCTGAGTGGGGCACAGTTCCTATGGGGTCAGACGGTAAAGAAGGGGCAAGCGTTGATTGCAGTAAAACATTGAAAACAATTTTTGAAAAAAGAGCAATCTACTCGAACATTATGGTGAAGCATACATTTTCTTCAAGTAGGAGCTTTAAAACCTAAAGATATGGGCTTGGAGAGATATATGGTAAAACCTCACTCAGAGGGAATTCCAAATGAATCGATTGTGAAATCTTTCGTGCAGTATAATCTTTCAAGGGAAAGAAGTATCAGTAATTTACGTTCTGAATTGCAGGAACTTAAGGCAAATAACACTTTCGATGCTTATAATGGAAGGAGGAAATATGAGTTAAGCGTGACTGATATAAAAATTAAAAGTGAATTAGAGGAATAATTTTCACTTTTTTTTTTTTTTTTTGAAGACTGAAAAATGTTTATTTAGTTAAGAATCAATATATTTAAACAAGAAGCAAGCAAAAATCAATACGTGTTTGCTATTAATGACCTCATTCGTTGATGCATTAATACTTTATTTTATGCACCACCATGCAAGACATGTGGCGAAAGAGCACACACATGAAACTGCCAATACACACAAGTATGCCAACACAGACACACACCTATCGCAATTGAATCTGCAGTTTGAAGAAGGGAACGAAGACCAAAATTTCAAAATCGGGGTTTTTCATGATTGTATATCTCTTACTGTGGATTCACATGTTAGTGAGAATAAAAGAATAAAAACCAACCTGGTTTTTGATCTTTTATACGCACAAACATATCTATCCACAGTAGGAGATACACAATCACGAAAAAACCCAATTTTGAAATTTTGGTCTTCGTTCCCTTCTTCAAACTGCCGATTCAATTTGTCATAGTGAAAAACACGACTTGTATTCAAGATGTCAAAAATCAATTTTTATTGTTGTTATTTTTTTTGCAATAATTCTATTGAGTATAGACCCAGTAGCGTACATAGACTTAAGTGCGCCCCTCACCACCTATTAAACATTTAAAAAAAAAATTCTGTATCGTGTCCGCCCTGCTTAATCGGGTAACGGATAACCGAATACCCCGCTTTTTCGAATAACATATCCTAGACCAAATACTTCCCATGCTATACACGCAATGTTAAAGATCCCCGCTTAATCGAATACTACTTCTTGGAACCAACAGTATTCGTTTAAATGGGGTCGACAGCACCTCATAGTGTTTTTCTAATGGATTGTGCACTCCCGCGCAGCGGGGTGCTATGTATGCCACTGTATACACCTTTTGTGCCCTCTTCCCTCCGCGGGAAAAATTGAAATGATATGGAAAATAAAATCTATCTTGAAAATTTACGAGTTCACCCGATTATCATCTACTTGTCCGAAAAAGCTGGAGGTGGCTATTTCATTCTCATTTATGAAAAAAAAAGCCTCCAGCTTTGTCGTTTTTCTGTAAAGTACACTTTGTGTACATCTATTTATTTGTTAAATCTTGGAATTCCATTCAGAAAATTGAGAGTTTCCACTTCTTAAAATTTAAGATTGTGGCATTCTTGATTACATGGCAAATAGCTAATCCAAGCCATCCGATTTATTTTTTAAATTTGTAGTTATATTGTTTGCTCAATTTTTAAAGAGATTTGACTATCACATGCTATTTGCTAACATTTCGTAATATTTCCGATGAGATGTTTTTGAATACAGCGCTGAAAATGCTGGTAATAGAACAGCAGCTATTTGGCAGCTATGTAATAAATAGAACAGTTAGCAGAAAACAATCACACAAAACATTCTCACCATTGACCATCTACCACTAACCCAAAAACATACACAACCACAACAACCCAAAAATCCAACATCACAAATCCACCAACTACCAACACCCATTACATATCCCAATCCAAAAAAATCTCCACACCCCCAAACCACCACCCACCCAAACAAATCAACCCTCCCCCACCCCCATTCAACAAAAACACATCTACTCAAAAAACACCCTACCCCACCCACCCCAAATACCCACACAAAAAAAAAAACACCCAACTAACAATATACCACAAACAAACAAAACCCTCCACACCCCCCCCACATCCCAAAAATATCCTCTCCCCATCCCTATCCCTTCCCTCCCCCCTCCACTACCCCTACCTCAATCATCTAAACCTAACAACTCTAACTACATCCTCCCCTCCATCACTATCCCTACCACCCCCACCCCCCCCTCCCCTCCCTCACTCATCACACTTAACATCCACAAACCATCCAACCTCCTCCACCCCAACACCCCCCCTCAACTCCTCCCCAAACAATAACAAACCACCTCTTAACCCCCCCCTCTCTAAACTAAACTACCCACCACAAAAAAACCCATCAATCATCTAATCCCCATCCCCACTTAACTCCCACCCCCCCCCCCTCCTCCATCCCCCCTACATTTCCCCCCCCCCTACCCACACCCCTCCCCCCCTCTCCCCCTCTCCTAACACTCATCCACCCCACCCCCCCACATCCTAACCCACCCACAACAACAAATACATACACCCTCCCCCTCCCACACACCCCCCATCCCCCAAAACCCTCACAAACCCCCCCCTAAACTAACATCCATCCCCTCCCTATATTACATCACCTGGCGTTCCAGACCTACTACCTACCCACGTGTCACCAAGTAACGACGCCTAACCCCAAATGGGCTCTACGACCCTCTAATAGAGCACTAGGCTGTACCAGGCCAAAATCTGTAGACTACGACCATGCACGTAATCGTCTAGGGGCGTAGAAGGTTTAGCTCTCTCCAGACTAATACTTACACTCTACAGTCAAGGAGTGCGCAGATTATGCTCGTAGACGAAAAGTATTGTATAGCTACGTCGTTTTGCATGTGACCCTCGCGTATCCACAAACCCATGCACCCAAAGATCCTAAACTCGCACCCGCGAACTGGTGTCCACGACGAATGCTGATGCTCTGCTTTCCTTTATGTGCTGTAAGTAAACCTCCATGCCTCGTGTGCTGTCTGAGAGTGCACTACCATGTTCCTAATGAGCTAGGGCCTCCAATAGGTTAAAGATGGGCTTGAACACATTAAGTAAGTAACATGTGATACCCAACGTGCACCAAATGCAATGTCTAACGAAAACATCTCTATGAGCAATAAATATTCCTCTCTTCCCAGTAGCCCTCTCAACTTTGTGCAAAATTACACAAACTACTCTGATATTCAACACACGTATAACAATGCAACTTAAAGGTGGAGAAAGCCTTGTTCTCATTCGTCAAAATTTAAGTCAGAGGTCAAGACAGAGATAAGGTTGGCTACATAGAAGTTATTCCTGGATATTTAACTTCTCTTGATTTTGATGAGTGGGCACAGATAGAAATTTCTTCCTAGATGATTTTCCAGAGTACTTCTCCTGTGTTCCACCTTTGAAGATCAAATCATGAAATTCCCCGACTTATTTTGAGAACAAGATGAAGTTCCCGACAGTTCTAGGTTCTCCCGGAGGCGTATGAGCTCTTAACAATGCGTTTGCTCACAAAGAAAATAAATGCAGATACACTTCTTATCATTCATCAATTTTTACAGAAGAAACTTTTCCAATCGTTATCAAGTGTGAAAAAATAAAAAAACTTTCATTTTAGCGAATTCATTGCGATTAAAGTTTACAAAGTAGCGGTTATTAACAAAATTCTGTGAGGAGCAATTTCATACCCCTGAATTTTGTAACAGTAGTAGACACACATTATGCCTAGATTGAACCTTGAATGATATTAGTTTAAATGGTTGAAAATATAAAAAATAACTGCAAATGTCCTTTTAAATATAAAGCAGTATTAGTAAGAAATTTCATAAATGCTTCAACAATAATTCAAACAATTTGCAGTATGACTAATTTCAGCTCTTAGCGTGTTTAAACAGCACTAGTCTTGAAACATTCTATGATAATGATATTAAGACAAAAGTGGACCGTATCTAACGAGATAAAAATAGATACATACTTGTTAGCATATGATGACACACATGACTGACTGCAAAATCTTCCAGACTTACAAAATTCAACTTTAAGACCAAAGCAATCACAATTCTCACATCGACATAACTCCTCGGACATGTTGGGATCCTTCGGGCCATTTTGGCTGGATTTCTCAATGCTATTTTCTAAAATGAAAGAAATAACATTCATTTAATGAAAATTTACATTCCTACATATCCTGAAAATAACTCTAAAGCTAAATCGTAGAAAGATTTAAACCGTTAAAGGTTGAATCTAAGCGCTATTGAGGGTCAATTGCACAGTGGCTCCAAAAAGTGTTCGAACACCTAAAAAATGGATAGCCATACCAAATACCCTGGAACTGAATTTGAATATGAGGGACAATATTTTTTCACATCATTTTTGAATCATTATAAATAAAACCCAGTACTTTTTAAAAAAATATCGACTAATTTTCTGTTTTGATATAAAGCAGGGTCATAAAGCGAAGTGACAGAAATAACAAGCCACAAAAGATATCATACGTTGCAATAGTTTGGGATAAATTCTGGATTAAAATTTACATCTGTCATTTTTACAATATTCTTGCATTGTGCTAAAACACTAACACATGACTATTTTTTACAACTACCGAAAAAACATCACCCAACTGTTTTTTTTTTAATTTTAACAAATTAGTTTTAGAACTACTATTATTAATAAATTGACCATATTCCTTGGTTACAGTAACAACTGATATGATTGTCTATATGTTTAGAAACATAGAAAATAATCCTTGCATTTGAGTAACTCAGATTGACCAGAAGTTAGTCCCTTGACTTCAGAAATATATCACCATCCAAAACTTTTTCAATAAAAGACAAAAATAAATTTAATTAATTTTCATCAACTATAACTTTGGCAGGTCTGGTAAGAATAAAGTTTTGCGAAAAGAGTTCCTTTTATTTAACTCAGATGCAGTAGGACAGAAATGTTTGAATGGGAGTGGCGAAAAAGATAAGATGGAATTTGAGCAAAAAATAAAATATAGGATTGTCTGAAAATATTGGTCAACATGAAGTTATTGATGTTTAAGAAAAAAATTACACAGAAGATGAAAATGAGCAAGTGTCATGGAAGCTGATGCAATTGGATTATGAAACGAATAAAAAAATAGGACTGGTGCAGAAAGCATAATAATTAAAATACATAGAAGTTGGCATGCATGTACAAATAGTTTTCAAAATTTACTTACCATCCTGATACATCTCTTTGAACTTCGTTGTTTTTTGTCTGCCTTCTGATGAAGCATCTTCAGAGGTCGTGGTGCCTTCGTCTTTGACAGTACGAGTCACAGCAACATTGGAAAAATCATCTGTGATCACCTCTAGAGTTCCAAATTCATTCAATTTAAACTATAAAAAATATTTATAAAAATAATTAAATGTGTCAGACAGCTTGTAATCAGTCTCATAAAATTAGCACTTTGGAAAGCTTATAATCAGAGTCTATAAAATTTATAAGATGATATAAAAATAATCATATAATATATTATTGGGATAAATATTAACTTGTTAAAAAATAAAATCAAATTCTATCATTTTTTTTTTTACTATGCTACCCTACAAAGTTTTCAGCCCACCTGTTACTATATCTTCTTTTTTTTTATGGATACATATAATTAAAAATAAGGCTTTTTCAATAAAGTTTTTGTAGTTCAATTAAAATTTAATAAAACTTTAAGTATCTTCTTATCGCTTTTTAGTTTAGAATGATAGTCCTAGTATTTGTCAAGTAATTTTTAACATAACCCCTACGAACATTATAGATTTTTCAATTCAACCCAGCTAATACCTTCAAAGTGCTACCAGGTAAACTAGCTACTCCATCTTTCCACTCCATGGCCTGAATGGGATCATAGTCTGGATTTTTGGGATCAAATTTCGGATCCATGTCCGGTTCCTTCTGCTGCAGAGAAATCTGGTTAGGAACCATCGGTGCCGGAGCCGGAGCAATCGCTATCGTCCCGGGAGCTATGGCGGCCGGTTGCACCGCCGCCATGGTAAACGAAGCGGGATTCGTGGTGATATTGACCGGCTTAAGAAAGGCAGGAACAATGGTCTTGTTATTCGTTGGCTTCATGTTTGGCTGAATCATGGTGGACAGGACCTGAGCCTGAGTCCCCGGATTCAAGGTCATGGCGGAGTTGGTGGGCAGCGAGACCAGCGGAGAGGTCGAGGTCATGATCACGGGAGTCACCGTGACTATGCTGCTGTTGAGGGAGATCCCGGACATAGTGGTGATGACCGTGCCACCGGAAGAGCCCAGGAGGGGAGCGTTTGCACTTGCTAAGACAAGTTGGCCCTTCGAAGTGATGATGCTGGCTGGCAGCAGGGGAGCGATGTGTGGCGTCTGCCGGGGTTTGGCCGATATCATGGGATTGACTGTGGCAGCCCTCGAAATGGGGGGCATGGTGACGATGCCAGATGAAGGTGGTAGTTTCTCTGTGGTGAAATGCTGGGCCACCATGTGGACAGGAGCCGATAGGAGTGGTGCTGTCAACACGCTGGTAGCTGATGTGAGCTGAAAGGGTAAGGCATACAATAAGAAAAATTGAATGTGTACGGTACATGTCTAAATTTCTATCAATCAGAAAAGTTATCGAAGTTGAGGCAAAACAAGCCAATAGTTGGGTCTTAATTTTGATTTAGAGAAAACAGTTGATGTAATGTTACAGATGTTTGGTATCTCTCCCTGTTTCTGATGAACTATCTCAATGTTTGAAGGTCATTTTTAGGGTTTGACGGAATTTGATACATTTTTTCTATAGTTTTTTGAGGACTCAGAAAGGACTCGGCGGGGGTCTATCGCATAAAATATTTGTTAAAATCAAATCAAGAATAGAAAATTTAACCTTCCAAGTACTGTACTACACAGTATTTTTTCCAGATGTATTCTATCATCATTTAAAATCAGAAATGATTGAAATATGACGGTTAATAACCAACACAGTTAACTTTTTGGCTCACAGAGGTACTTTTTCAAGAGCCTGCAACCTTCCTTTCATGCCTACCACAATACATACTTTGAACACTTTAAATTAAATGGGGACAGTTAAGATTTTTAAACTATTGGTTAGGTGTGACATTCCACATAGTTTTTGTTTTAAGCAAAAGTAATTTCAATTTTCAAAAATAATTAATTCAGTCAATTAATTGGCTAAAACTCTTAACGTAGCTGCTTGCGCGAAGCAAAAATAATTTTTGTATAGAAGTAATTTTCCAGCAGATTAAGCGTCTAAAATTGGTTGATAGGTTAATCGGCAAGTTGCATTACTAACTTTAATCTCTACAAGTTAAGGTTTTTCCTTTTCGAAAGAACTGAGATTCATTTTACCCTAGGAACAAACTGAAAACCTGTCGAAAGACATGAAATTGATTCTTAAAAAGAAACAGGAATGTTATGATAAAAAGCTGAAAATCAGGACAAAATATTAATTGTGAAGAAAATCAGGAATATTAGGACAGCTATGAGGTCAGTTGAAACAAAAAAGGGGTGCAAATCAGGTGCATAAAATTACAATGTTTAAGTTGAATATTTACCTGTTTGGTGGGTGTCATCCCTTGCATGCCTGAAACAGTAACAATAAGAGGGTTTTGACTAGAAGTTGACACAGGAACATTTTTTAAGTATCTTGAAACTGTAAAAAGGTAGAAGAAAAATAAATATTTGAAACTCTATAAAAAGAAACTACTCCCTCTATAGGTCCACAGCTTTCAACATCATCCGAAGAGGTAAGTAGTCCAAAGAAAGTCCCGCAACCTCCCCAATTAAATTGTAGAAAATTGGCTTTTCCAAACCAATCCATCAGAGAAAAACAAAAAAACTTACCTGACGTCTTTACCAAGCTGTATGACCAAGAAATACTTATTGAAACATTTTAAAATACTTGAATTTACTGATCTAGCTAAATGAATATTTGTGCCGACTAAAAATTTTGTAGACAACAAACTATTCAATTTTCAAGGAAGGTTTTGACTTTTTTTTATGCATTTTTGCAATATTGCTTGGCATAATCTAACAAATAATAATTCAATTCATTCTGTGTGTAGATGTAAAAACTTTTGCGTGTTTGAATCAAAAATAGGGATGCACCGAGTAGCATTTTACCGAGTACTCGGCCTTTCACTACTCGGCCGAGTACCGAGTACCAATTGTTTTTTAAAAAATCATTGACATAGAGCGGTACAGGGTTAGAAATCATTACAAAATTTTACTGGTCTTCTCGACCAGTGAGCAGGAATATATGCTGGTTAACAGACAACATCACTGGTCCACCTTAAATCATTAATCACATTTTTTTTTCTTTAAAAAAAATGGTGGTCCTTGGATTGTTTTTATGGTGATTCGCGGCGAGTTTTACTGGTCTGGAACCAATGGACCAGTAGTAAATTCGAACCCTGACATATGAACTGATGATTGGAATGGACCTCTATATGATAGTTCTTAGAACAAAAATCCCACTGAATTTAACTTATGCATTGTTTAAAATATTTTATTTATTTTGTCAAAAATTTTAGAAAAAAGTTATTTTTAAAATGAATAAATATTAAGTATCAATTAAGTTGGAATTATATTAATCTATTATTGATTAGTTCTAATTCTCTAAACTTGTTCGTCAAAAAAGTTCGTCAACTTTCTGGCAGTGCTTTGATGAAGTCTCAAATGCACAAGAAAATGTCAATAGTGAAAATACCAACACTGAATTCGAATACGAAGAGATGTTAAAGAAAGAGATGGAGTCTTTTTTTTCTACTAAATAGAACAAATAGTCCTTTTGCTTGGTGGAAAAAAAATAAAAGTTTCCTATCTTATGCAAACTAGCAAAAAAGTTTCCTAGTGCACCTTCAACTAGTGTGTACAGCGAGAGGGTTTTTTCCGAGGCAGGTTATATTTGCAGCAGTCTGAGGAATAAGCTTTCACCAGAAAATGCTGAAAGATTAGTCTTTTGCACCATAATTTAAGATACAACAATTTCAATTATTAAAATATTTTACTGGCATTTTCCCTTTTTTTCATTAAATATTAGACAATCTTTTTCTAACCCTAATAAAAATGACTTAATTTTACTTCTCTGTGTTATCACTATGCCACAAGTTTGAATCTGCAAAACCATGATTTTAAAAATTCGTAATCTAAATTTTTAATGATTAGAAATATATTGGAATATGACTGAAAGTTTCTTTTTAATGAGTTTATTAATATTCATCTTAAGGATCACTTGGACTGTTCTTGACCAAAGGTAAGTTCCCCTACACCAATATGCGATATGAAAAAGTTAATTACATTTGCACATTCTTAGTTAATTTTCATACTTATTTGGTATTATAACTTTTTAAAAACTTATACGTAGAATTCAGTCATATTTTATAAATATATTAATTGCAAATGATTGCATTATATATATATTTGCATATTTTTAATTATTGAAAAACGTGTCTTGAACTATTCAATTTTCTACAACTACTCGATATCGGCCGAGTACCTGATCCAAATTTGGCCGAATACCGAGTACTCGGCAAATTGGCCGAGTAGGCCAAGTACCGAATATTTACCGAGTACTCGGTGCATCCCTAATCAAAAATTTTAGTGTGTGTGTGCATTTTAATGATTTAACTACACATATAATCTGAACTCTAATAATTACAATTAAAAGTTATCAGGAAACACTTGCTTTAAATACAGTCGAACCTGTCTATCTCAAAAACCTCCCTGTGTCGAAATTTTTAAATTTCCCTGCATTTATAGCATAAATGATTATTTCCTAGTTGATTTCGAATTAGTTCTTCAGAACACCTCTATATCTTGAATTCTTCAGTACTGTCATTTGTGAATTATATCCCAAGTTATGTTTACCAATAGCAGAACTAAGAGACAAAAGCATACTTTCAAAACCAGGGTTCCAAATCATATTTAAGAAAAAAAAATTCAAGGTTTCTCAAGGATCTTTTGAAAAATGTAAGGACTTTTTTTGTTTGGCATGAAAAATTTTAACCAAATGTTTTTCCACTTAACCTTCACATTCAAAAATTTTTTTTTCGCTTACTGCTTCAAACGAAGCACAGCTTCAATACTGGGGATAATCACTGAATTCCCTGAAAAATCCCAGTCTTTGAAAAAGTTCTGAGCATTTCACACAGCTCATGGATACTGTACATTGATTAAGTACTTTTAAAAATCTGTAAGGACCCAATAAAGAATCAAGAACTTTTCCTGGGCTCTTAGTGAGCAAAATAAAATTCAAGGACTTTTTAAGTCTTTTCCAGGACCGTGGGAACCCTGCAAACATCAGCAGTCATACATTCCTTCAAGACTTGTGAAACATATAAGTTAGGGAAAACTATACATTAAGAGAAAATTTTCTGGGAATTCCATTCCCTAGAAAACAAGGGGGGTTAGAGAGAGAGTTGTTTAACGGTAAAGGAAACTTTCATGAATTTTACTTTCGAGTCATGGAGAAGTTACTTGTTGGATTCTGCTGGTATATGCCATTTAATGTTTAAATTCTTCAGATCAAAGATAAAATTATAAGCTAAACAGTGTTAAATGAAACAACAATCATTAAAAGATAACTTTTGTACTTAAAGATTTGTATTAATTTACTCAGGGTGTAAAAAAATCAACGATTTTTTTTAAAAAATCAAAAAAATCGGATTTTTTTGATTTAAATCAGATTTTTTTTATTTAAATCGGATTTTTTTTATTTTTTTTAAAAAATTAGAAACTTCAGTTATTAATTAATTTTTGTTTATGAACAACTTACCTTTAAGTTTTTAAAAAGACAAAAACACCTTTGAAGTAAAGCTTCACCAGTAAGAAACCCAGAAAAAAGTGTTAGGAGCCAATTCGAAAATAATCCTGTCTACTAGCTAAGATAAAAATCATATGGGGCAGGAAGTTCAATGCTTAACCCAATCCTCATTTCATTCACCCCCCCCCCTCTTTATTTTGCTTTTGTTTTGTAAAGCTAGAATATGTTCAGTTTCAGCCACTAATAAAGACTGCCCCTCCCCCAGTTGCTAATGCAAGGCTTAGAAATTTCATCTTCTGTTTGGTTGTTTTTGTTTTTTCTTTTCACTGAAAATATATCACACACATTCTATCATGTCCCTCCCCCCTCAGTTCACTCTTTGCAACACCTGCCCTGCACCTGCATGTATTTTCTTTATTTCACATATTAGACAACAAATAGCACTATTTGTGCATTAGACTGTCCCAAAATTGTATGGTGAAAAAAAAATTTTGGAATTTGAACTGGCATACCATGCATTATTGTGACATTTGGTATAAATAACTATCTTGCAAAATTTTAAGCTATTTGAAGATTATTAAGTGACAGCTCAACACCATTAAATATTTAAAAAACCTAATTTATTGAGTAATTATTTTTTTCCCAAAGTTTTATAAAATTTACTCAATACAAAATCATTTCTATCAATACTTTTCTTTTAACAATATGCAATAATTACAGTCTCAAATACACTTTTTGCTAAAATTTCTTTAAAAAAAATTTTAAACACCAATGCTGCTTATTTTTCTTAATGTTTTAATGTTTGAAAAATGAGCCAATGTTGCTCGTCATTAATAAGTTGCAAATTTAAACCACTTGCTAATTTAATTGCTTGCTTAGCACAATCATTTACTACCTTTAATACAGACAGGCACGTCATTTAGGGGGGGGGGGCTGGGGGGTCAATTGCCCCCTCCCTGACTTTGAGAACTCAATGTATTTACATTTAAGTGGGCATAGTTTTTGTTGTTTTCTGGTGAAATTGTATTGTACTTTTACCCTTGCCCCCCCCCCCCCCCCCCCGGAAAAACTTGAAATTACGGGTCTGAATGCAGACAGTATTTCCTTAGCTTGATTGTATTTATTTCTTCCAGCCCAAGTAAGAACATCAACTGACAAAAATTATCCAGTTTCATTACAGCTGATTCTAAATCCGTTCTTTCACAAAATATGATAATGTTATCCTGAAAAGATTAGTCTTTTAAGACCCTTTTTGGTTTTTTGGACACTATAAAGCTTTTACTATGGCAGCTTTTTCCTTTGGAGGCACGCGATCTGTAAAAAAAGCTAATCATACCAAAGCCTCACTTAGCTATCAAAGTTTTCCGTTAAGTTTTTAATGAGTGCTCTAAGAGCCACTTCACTATCAATTTCTGAGTATAGCTCTAGTATTTGTAGAAGTAAGCCATTATGAGGCACATTGCAGCTACTGGGGTACTGAGCCACAATTTCGCATAGATTGTTGTCAGGAACGTAATTCTTTTTAATGCTAAAATCTCATAAGATGCTAATTTGTATTCCTCGTGAAAGCACAAATTCTTCAAGTAGTAAACTCCTTTTGCCATCCATCTTGCCCTGTCATAGGCACCTGAGAATTAACCATACAACCAGGAACATGATCTTACATCACCAAGAGAATACAAATACAAAGACCAGCAACAAGCTCTGGGCCCAACAGGGCTGGTCCTAGTCAAATTATAGACCCCAATGAAGATCAATGGCCCTCTTAAAACTATCTACTCCCTTGCTCCTTACCGCCTCTTCCGGTAAACTATTCCAAATTCCCACTACTCTGCTAAAATAGTAATTTTTCCGAATTTCCAGGTTAGCCTGACATTTAAACAGCTTATAACAATGACCCATTGTCCTGCTTTTCGTGCAAAAATTTAACCCTATAACATCTTTCATTTTGATAAATTTAAACAACTGAATCATGTCCCCTCTAGTTCTCCTTTGCTCAAGACTATACATGTTAAGCATTCTAAGTCTGGAATCATAGTCTAAATTAGAAAATCCATTCAGTAACCTTGTAGCCCTCCTTTGTACCCTTTGGTGTTAGTTTGAAAAACTCGAATCACTTTAACAAAAGTGCTTGCTTTTGATTCAATGTCCAATCTTGATGCAGCCTTAATTGAAGACTCAAATAATATACTTTGTTGTTCTCCTGTTTTTGCTTTCTCTTCTTGATTTCTCTTATTACCTTTTCTTGCTAGTTTTTGAAACGTCAGTTTTCGCCTCTCATAAAATTCATCCTTTTCCCTACTTGGTCATGAAGGAACTTCCAATCTTCAGGCATTTTAATGGTATATTCACTGTTTGTCTGCATAAGAAATATCAAACATTTTTTCTTCATTTCTTCATTGAACTCCTTTTCGATTTGTCATTGCCTCTTGGATGCCCTCCTATGTTTTTTTTAAAATACATTTTGGCATATTTTTCATAGATCATTTTCAGTTTGGTCACAAAATTTGGTTTTTGTGTTGTCGGTAAGCATCTTTCTGATAATGTTAATTTCCTAATCTTTAAATCATGAAATAGCCGGCCCAGTGCTTCACCATTTCTTGGTAATTGGTTGTTATTATGTATATCAAGAACTGAAACAAGTTGTTCTATCAGCTATATTACAGTGTGGATATGATATTGTGAAAACTACTTTTGAATTCTCATACCACTTATTGGAAAATTAATATAAAGTCAATGTACTGTTATTTAACTATAGAAAATATTCATTAAAATTAAACTTACTTATGAAAAATTTAGAAAATTAAAACTAAATCAAAAATGAATATAATGTAAGCTTTAGTTTTTATATAAAATGCTGACACACAATTTTATAGAGCTACAGTAAGTCGAGAACAAAATGACAGTGTTCCGTTTACCTAAAATGGCGATTAAAAATTACGGTTTCAGAGTTCTGAAAACACTGAAATTAACAATCACTGATAAAATTTAATGTAGAAAACATTCTGGCTTTAAACTATATTATGCTTAAAATGTACAAATTAATGAATAAACAATAAAAAAAAATCTTTAAATATTTGTTGCATCATGCATATTTTGTACCGAAAATAGGGCATAAAATTCATTTTGGGTGCTCATGAGAGGTCTGTTAATCTTAAAATATTTGGCTAAAATTTTTACCACACCTTTAAAATGTCATTTGGCACAACTTGAGTGGGTATGCACATTGATTTTTGAAAATTATTTTTTTTGGGACAGTCTATTGTGCATACATATTATTTGGACTGCAACCTTCCAGCATCTGTGGAGGGGGGATGAGTAGGATTACTTTTCCATTTATTAGATGGAAATCAAAGCTCTAAAAGAAAATGGTAAAAATAATGAAATTGGTATTGTCCAAGAGAATTTTTTAAGGATTAAAATAAAAAGTGATTTAAATCAATGATTTTTTTTAAAAAATCAATTGATTTAAATCGCGATTTAAATCACTGACACCCTGAATTTACTATTAACATACTTACTAAAATTAATAAAGCAGGTAATCCAGGGTGGCCACAGGAAGAACAAAATCTTTTCCCCTGACTTTTCCCTGATTTCTCCCAGTCCAACTAAAATTTTCCCTGATTTCTCGTACGACGCATTTTTCATCCTCTTGAAGCTCAATTTCTTCTCTTTATTGATACCTGGATATTTCTGGCTATTTAAACTACGTCAGGCATTAATTATTATTTTTTCTAAAATTAACAATAATTACAAGAAATGCATTTGAGACTGTTAATTTGTTGATAAAAAATGAAGTTACACAGTTGGTTTGTTTTATTTGAAACACTAAAAAACGTCATCAACAAACGGAATGTTTTTCAAATTTAAAATCAGTTTACTAAACTTCCAACATCTCCAAAGTGAGCCTAAAAACTTTTGAGGAACATCTTTTACCGCTTCTCATCCCTCTAACTTCACAAAAGATAGAATTCAACTTTCAAGACTGCACAAAATCTCCCTAGCGTTAAGACATCTAGAGATGGTTTATAAAAGTTTTTAATATGTCGGCTATGAAAACTTTTCAAAAGAAAAGGCCCAAACCTTTCTTCCTAAGTTCACAAAGGTGGCAAATTTGTAACAGCCATACTATTTCTTCACCAAACAATCCGTAAAATATTTAAGCCTTCAATTTTAAGTCAAATTATTTTCGGCAGAGGGGTTCCAAATCCTCCCTACTTAAATCACTGAAAGAAAACAATAAATTGGGTTTTTTTTACATACTTGAGCATTGGAAGTTTTTCAACGGTTCATTACTCCAACACCTAACTTTATAAAAGATTGCAACTTAAAATTAGGCTTTTAAATCATCAATTTTGAAGCACATTCAGGGGGAGAATGCCTGAAATCTCCTACTATCACTAAAGATGGCCCAAATCAGTATTTAAAAGCCTCCAGTTCAGATATTTTTCTAAACCAGACTCCCTTCTCTCCAAAATTTACAGCACCAAACACAACGAAAAGCTTTAAACTTTCAATGTTTAAAAGTTTTTGGGTGAGAGCCTCAAAATTACCCCCCGCTTGAGCTACACAAAGATAGCTTAGAGTTCTTAATAATTCAGCTTCAAAGCATTTTTGAGAGAGAGCCCCTAAACCCTTCCCTAAATTCATCAGAAGATGGCTTAAATTTGGGTTTTTAACGTTTCGGTTTCGGAATTTTTTCTAGGAAATGCAAAACCCTCATCTTTATAGCCCCAAAGACAACGTTAAAATTTTTAAGACTGCAACTAAAATAAAAAGAAGGTATCAAACGAATAACTCTTTTAAGTCACTTAATATTAAACTTTTTTAAGTCACTGAAAGATAGCTCACTGGGAAGTTCGAGCAGATCCAGCTTCAAAAACTTCCAGTACAAGTCCAGAACCACATGAAAATGCTCATGAAAGGTGACCTATAGTTGCATTTTTAAAACTCCGGTTTTGGATTTTTCCAACAAAAAGCCTCTCCTTCTTTACTTAGACATTGCCTAAGACACCACACAGATTTAAGATTTCAGTTTTGAAAATTTCCTAGAAAGATCCTCCACTCTCTTTAATTCACACAAAGGTAGCCTGAAACAGAGTTCTTAATACTTCAGCAACACACAAAACTTAAAGAAAGTACCTTGAACTCCTTCCTATAAGTTCACGAAAGGTGATCTAAATTCCTATTTGAAAGACTTTCTTTCTCTCTCAAGGACCCCTCCCTCCCTTCTATACATTTAGATAACCAACTAATAAAAGTCTTACACCCCCCTCTCCCCCCATTTTTAGTTTCAAACATTTCTAGGCAAAAAGTCTCCGAATCCCTTCTTTTTAAGTTTTTCAAAATTAGACGAAAATTTAGCTTTTAATGCTGCAGTTTTTTTTTTTTTTCATTTGGATTACAACAGTCGAAACCTTTTTCTTAAGTTCACCAAAGATTGCTTAAATTTTGCATTTTTAAGACTGCAGTTTCGTAATTTTACCAAAAACAAAGCCACTCTTCCCCCTATCACTTTACATAACAGCCTGAATGTTTCAGGCTTCAGCATTTTTCAAAATATTCCAAGGAAGAAATCCCAAACCTCAAATCCCTTTTAACTCTCCATATTTAAAAAAAAAAAACCTGCAATTACCTTTTTACGTCTTTGTTTACAAACAATTCACGACAATTTTGGAAAATTTTCTAGTAAGCGTCTGAGATGTCCTTAGATTATCAAAGATGTAATCGTTTTTAACACTTTAGAGTTGAAAAATTACGGACTCAAGTTCTGATTTAATTTTCCCTGATTTGTTCCCAAATTTCCTGATTATTCCCGGATTTTTCCAGAATTTTCAAAATCCCTGATAATTCCAGGTTTTCCCTGTTTTCCAGGTCTGTGGCCACCCTGTAATCACAACAGGTCAACTAGCAAAATTTTAAACAATATAAATACAGAAGGCTCAGTTAACTCGGACTTTCTTTCGTTTGCTTATTTTTATAAATTTTTAAAATTTTTCTTTCCTCGAATTTTTTTTCTGACCCTCGAAATTAGAGATAGACATGTTCAACTGTGTTATGTTTTTCTCGTTTTTTCATTAAGACTTCTGTCTACCCTATTACAAAAAGTATTTTAATGCAATAGGGTAGCAAGGCATTATTGAAATAGGGTAAGTGTCTTTGATTGCATCATTGAAAAGCACCAGAATAATTAACAGCCAGCTCAAAAAAAAAAAAGTGAAACATACCAGCAATAGTGCCAATGGAAGGAACAGTAATTTTCGATACAGTGGCGGAAGAGGCGGGCAAGATCTCGCCATTGCTAATCGTCAAGTTGTAGACGGCGTCCGAAGTGACGACGGTGGAAGATGGGACCTGGGCATTCATGACCGACGCTTGGACGACCGCAGGCATGCTGATCTTGGCCACAGTCTCACGAAGAGAGATCAAAGGCAACTGTGGTGATAGACAAGAAGCAGATGTGGAGGCGACTGAAGACGTGGGAAGAGTGACTGCCATAACACTCCAGTAGTCTGTTCATGTGGGTGCTGTCATTTGCCCATACTCAAGGAACCGGGCTGGAAAGAGAGAAATAACAGAGAATGCTGAAAGGTTCAAACATTGATGCATTTTTGCAACGTTACGAAATTGCAAAATTAGGATTCTTTCATAAAGAATTTTTTTTTTTTTTTTTTTTGCTGAAAATAATTATTTGTAGAGATGCACCAAGTATAAAGCAGTAAGTAATAAAGCAGTAGAGTATAAAGCCCTAAGCAAGGGCTAAGGCAAGAACATGCAATACACCGCCAACATTTCGGCTCTTTTTGCTCTATAAGAGAATTTTTGCCTCCAACTCGTTTACTTTCGTATTCCATGCTGATGAGGGCATAATAAGTCCGAAACTGCAGACCATGGATCGAAATGAACAAGTTGACGGTATCTTGCCATATAAAGATGATATTCCGTCTACAGCTTATTTGACACACAAACCGAATACTCTGTTCGGCAGAATAGTAAATAAGTTTAAATAATCGACAATTAAAAAACAACATGTTTTTATACACTAAACAAAAAACAAATACCACAGTACAAAGTTAATTCAAATTATTACTAAAACATTATCACATTCCAATTTTAATGCAACCAAATAAACACTAAGACGTAAAATTAATTTTGTTCTTGCTTTCTTACATTTTTAAAACATTAGCTTTGCTATTACTTTCTCATTTAAATATGAAACGGTAACTAGAAAAAAAAATATATTAAGAGTTTACAAATACGTAAAGTTAAGTAGTAACTGCTATTTTTTTAAAATTGAATAGTACAGTTTAAAAAAAATATAATTTCACAAATGTCAAAAATGATAATTAATAATAGGTTAAGGAAATACAAGGATATTAAATTTTGTAATGTTTTCATTTCTGAAGTTTTGCATGGTATGAAAGATTAAATATTGCTTAAAAACAAACTAATTCATTTTTTGTAAATTATTTAAAACCATTAAATTTTGGTGCAGAAACATTAAATTTTTCAATAGCTTTTATTATTATTATTATCCATGTGTACAAGCTTTAAATTTTTTTTAGAAGTTCTAGTTGAAGAAATATTAATTTTAAGTTTCTATTTTTCCAATTTGAAATTTTTGGGTTCAGTAGAGATACAGAATTTGATTAATATAGTGACGGTTAAACGGAAGAAAACCGTAGGGACGAAATCAATACAAGGAGGAAAGGTTTAAGAAAAAGTCACAACTAATGAAATTTAAAATTTTTGAGGAGATTTTTAGGTTTCAAACTAAAAAATGATTTAAATTAATGATTTAAAAACAATAAAAAAAATTTTGATAAAATCATTAACACTCTGTTTTGATTTGTAAACGCTTGAGATTCAAAAACTGAATATTTTGTTAGAATTTTTACTGAATGTTCAGAATTCGGTAACTACTTGGTGCAGCATTAGTCATGTAATACCTCTCATCCTCCCTTTTTTAAAAAAAACCTCGCAGAACAAAAAATTGCACCACTTGAAATTAAAATGTTCTGTCATAACAAAAAAGACCACAGGTTTTACTGAAGGCAGGTTTGAACTTCCTAACCAGTTATCTTTTGCAACTAACTAATGATTATTATTGCAATGTTTTTTAAATTGCCTAAAAATTGTTACACAAAAATGAATACATAACATTTATTTTTGGATTAATTGGATTATGATTATTTTGTTTGAGCTAAAAAATTAACTTGAAAGGACTTCTTTTGTAACTAACGTCGCAATCAAATTTATAATGATAAAGATTACATTGTCGTAATATTAAACATAATATGAAAAAAATTAGTTGATTTTCATTTCGTCCAACTTGTCCTTTGAACTTTTTTCAAAAAAGTGGACGAATAGCAACCCTGGTCGATATGGAATAAGATTTGACATACAATGCAGTAATGAAATGAAAATCGCTATTTTTTAACAAGCTAGTTTAGCTCTATGGTATTTTTTTTTTTTTTTTCAGAACAAGGCTAAAACTAAGCTGGAAATTCAGAGAAATTTCATAAATTTCAAAAATATAGCTTGCTTTAAGAGGGGTAATCTTGTCATTATAAGTGATCTAACATTGTATCAACCAAATACTTTCAATTTTCTAGTTAAATCCAGGCACATAGTAAGCAGGTTCGGCTAACAAATAACTCGAGAAGAATTTAGCTTTCAAAAACATTAAAATATTGAAAGAATATAAAATGTATTAATGTACTGTACAAATAAGCCGGAAAGCTGCACACATGTGCTTCAAAGTGATTTAGAAAGACGTTTTTCAATGCATAAGTATTGAGCAAAAGTGTGAAAAGACATCTAAACAACATTTTGTTGAATGTCTTTTCAACAATAAGTTCAGTATACTTTTGCATTGAAAAAAAGGGTTCCTTGTGACACCGAAACATGTGTAAGCAGCTGTACATGAGAAATAAAAGGATACAAAACTTTGTTGTTTGATTCGCAAAAAAAAAAAAAAAAAAAAAAAAAAAAAAAAAAGTTGATCCAGGTATAGAACATGGATATTTCAAGGAAGCAAGACTATTTAACCATTGATTAATAAATTGCAATGACTGTCATAAAACACACTATTTGCATTTTAATTAACTGATTAAAAATCATAAAAGACATTTAAAACTTTTTTTCTTTCAAGAATAACAGAAATAGTGAATAAATAAAAACATCTGAATGAGTATGCTTTAAGAACAGAAAAATTGGGAATTTTAATAAATTTTATATTTTGAGTCTAAAAAGAATTAATACTTAATGTATTATTAACTTGTTGTACACAAAATTAAATTGGAAAAACTAAAATAAATAACAGAAGAAAATAAATTTTCAAACTGGACATTTAAAGAACAAAATAATGCAGTTATTCCAGTTACAAATAACTCGAGCAGTGATGTTTAATATTTTACTTTCTGTATTTGATATTTAATATTTTGCATACAATCCTATTAACTATTCATTTTAAGTAAGTAAGAATGTTTTACTAACCCATTGACAAAGGATTACATCAGCGCTTATTTATACAGAATTACTAGATAAAGATAACATTTTCAATGACTCAAATAGCAGCTAAAAAGTACTCAATTTTTGTCAGATTGAATGAAATTTTTTGAGAATAATTAATATCCGTTACTTAATAACATAAAACTTGCAATTGTTGCGAAAAAATTCGATGCTAAAAAATAACAGTTCTTCGCTCAATTATTACTTACGCGTCGCGCAGTCCCATTGACATCACGTGGTTTTCATCGCACTTTACAGAAGGTCAGTTCTAAGAAAATAATAAAATCTACATTCAAAAAATACCGACAGAATTTTCTCAGCTGCACTCAACGCTTTCCAGCAATCGGCAAAAATTTCCAGCATAAATAAGCCAGTTTCCTCATTTGCAACATATCTCCTACCGAGAGCGCACGATGTCGAACTTGAAAGCAACCACTAACGGAACCGAAAGTTCACAAGTCGAAAAAATTATTATTTGGCACTTTTCACGAAAATGAAACTCTCCAAAACCACCTAATACACACTTTCAAATGTTTAAAAAAATAATATGATTTTATTCTAGCGCTCATGAGCTAACAGTCAACAGATGTTCTCGTGAAAAACTTGCCCCTGAATTACGGCATTGAGAAAACGTCCGCCATTTTAGAAACTCACTGGGCCCAAGTGGGGTGGGAATTTCTAAACTTGAGCAGAGAAGTCAGCTGTGTGCGCCGGCTCCCTTCGATCAACCGGCGTCCACCCCCAATGCCTCTGATTGGTGGAGCAGTACGGAGAAAAGAAACAATGTTCATATCCCGATCAGGGTGCGGCAACCATAGGTAAAAAATGATCGCCAAGAATTTTTTTTTTTTAAAAGCTAGTTACCCCCTTCTCAACAAAATGAACATCATTTTTTGCGCGTTGTTTCGTGGACAAGAAAAACTTTACTGGCATAAGCTCTTGCATTCAAAATACTCTAAACATGCACAAGTTTGAGAAGTTAAAGGCGAATATAAACATTTTAAAATAAAGGGTCGAATTCAGACTCGTTGTTTGGGGGGGGGGGGGGGGTAATGTACTAAAACGTGAATGGTCGTAATTCGGACCAGGTAATTAAAAAAAATGATTTTTTTGTTGATAAAAAAAAATTTGGATTTTTTTTTCATTTTTATCAGATTTTTTTTTTTTTTTTAATTTGAATTTGATTTTTTTTTAAAGTCTTCAGAAACTTATTAATATAATTAAACTCAAAATTTTTCTTTTAAAAAACACGCAACAATTATGTTTTAAGTGTTACTTTGTAGGAAAAACAAAATATAAATTTTATCATTATTATTATTTTACTATTATTATTATTTTGATTAAAATTATTTTTATTTATAAACACATCATATGCGATTTTGAATACATAAGTTTTGTTTGTGAAAAGAGATGGTATCTTAAAATCAAATAGCTACCCAGTTTTATTTGTCCACTGTCTGGTAAAAGAAAATAAAAATCCACATTCAACGTTTATACGTAAAAATACAAAAAAAAGGATAAACTTTTCATAAAGCTTTTTTCTTTTTAATTTATGTGTATATGTTTTAATTTATTTACAAGAGTTTATGGTTGAAGCAATATTAATTTTAAGTTTATTTTTCCCTATTTGTATAAACATGCACACAATATAGCAACATGTGTAGTTAATTTTCCAGGACTTTCCTTCTCACCTATTTTTTAGTGTTGTGCCTAAGATTTCCTCACTGTCAACATTTTTTAAGAAGTTCTGAATACAGTGGCTACTAATTAAAAAATCACGACTCATCTAAGTGTCCACTGACAAAAAATTTGATTTTTTAAGTTGAGTAAGGACAGAGAATTTGAACACATAAAAATTCTCAAGAGACAAAAAAACCTCAGAATAAAATCAATATTTAAAGCAGAAGGAGTATACTGACTGAGAAAAAGTCAGTACTAATGAAATAAAAAAATGTCACAAATATTTCTAGGGTTTAAGTTAGAAAATGATTTAAATCAATGATTTGTTTTTAAATCACTGATTTAAATAGTTGACACCATGATTTTTGCTTCTTTTTTTGACATAACCTTTCACTCATTGAACCAGAAAAACTCAAAATGACAGGCCTGATCACACTGGTAAAACAGCAGCGGTTTTATTGACCATAATACTAATATTGACCACAATTTATTGACCATAGACTTCCCAGTTTTGTGTTATTCGGACAATCAATCATGTGAGAATTTTTATTTATTTATTTTGTTTTAAATTAAAAAAATATATGGGAGAAGGAGGGGAGGGGGTAAAGAAAGTTAAGGAAAAACCCTTTCTTACCTGTGTGCCAAGTTTTTAAAATCTAATTTTTGGATATATATGCACCACATTCTTTAAACTCACTTGATTTAAGCTTTAGGAGCCGGGCGGTACACATGCTGTACCGTAAGTCTTTTCTTTTTTAGAGGACAGGGTAGAGATTTTCACTCGAACCCTTTGGAGCTGGGGATTTTTTCAAGGTTTCATACGTCTGGTATGACAGTTTATACCTTCTCTTTTCAATGGAAAATAAATTTGTAGTTCAACTGTTGTACTACCTGGGTCGAAAGAAAAATTTCTAAAAAACAGCCCGGATCCAAAAGGTTAAAGGTTTGTTTTTTTTTTTTTTAACTAACAGTTAGGAAAACTGATAACTAATTTTGTCAACAAATAGATAAAATATCATTTTGCTTGATATATGTACTCAAATTTGAAATATATAAGATACTGATAACTGCTGAGACAAAAAAAAAATATTAAAGCATGTTCAAAGCCAAAATGTATTTTGAAGTTAGGGGATGTGAGGAAAAGTGAAATAGTGTTAGGCAACTTACCTTTTTCACAATGAACAAATTAAAAATTTGTTTTGAAAGTTACAATAAACAAAGGAAGAACAATGTAGTTTGTAGTATAACTTGAACTGAAATATTATTATTCTTTTCTTTTCAATGAATTCCTAGCATAAAAAAAGTAATTTTTTTTTTTTTTTTGCATAAGGCAAAGTGAAAAGTGAATTTTTTATCATTGAAATTTTCTTTATTTGATTATCAAAATATTTTTCACCGAATGAATTTACAAATAAAAACAAGCATAATAATACAAAACTGTAATGAATAAATTAAGCAATTTATTGGTTTATGTAGAAAAATAAATGAGTGAATAAATTAGTGAAAGCAAAAGCGATGAAGTCAATGAATGAATAAATAAATGAATCAAAAGGTAAAGGTATGCAAAAGAATTAAAAACTGAAAACATGATTTAATGCACAAATGAATAAGTAAACTAAATGAACCATTTCACTATGCTCCAGCATGTTGCACCAGACAACTATTAAGATTTAAAAAAAAATTAAAAGCATCTGCATAGCTAAAATATGTTTTGAAGTTGGGGAAAAGTGAAATAGTTTCAGATAACTTACCTTTTCCACAATGAACAAATTGAAAATTTGTTTTGAAAATTGCAATACATAAAGGAAGAACTTTAAAATATATTTTACTAATGAAAAGATGCTTTTATTATTATCACAACAGTTGTCTATTACAACATGCTGGAGCAAAATGCAATGGTTTATTTTGCTTACTTATTCATTTGTACATTAAAGCATGTCTTCGATCATTAATTACTCCATAACGGAATACTGAACATTTCAAAACATACCTAATATTAACCAAATAAATACTTCACTGGACATCAGTAGATCTTAAATAATACTTAAAACATGAATTACAAAAACCTTATCTCTTTATAAAAACAAAAATTTATTTTTGATAAACTGCAACATGTTGTAACATTTGTCAAATTTCTAAACTGAGTAACATTATTATTTCCCTTGATCTTAAGAGTTAATAATTTCTTGACTGTATACAACTGTATGGTTAATACCAGTGGTTGGAAACTACATATTGTAACGAGTCCGTAGCACCTTCAACTTTCTTCAAATGAGCATTCCAATCTTGAGGAAGTAACTATAAATTTATTTACAAGTATTTACACTATTTACAATATGAGCAGGAAACAATTGCTAAACATCCAGCAATTAGGAAGCAAAACAGTACACTGTACTCTCAACAGTAACTCAGCACCACGTATCAAACGTGAACAGTAATTAAGCAATTACAAAAGCAAAACAACCATTCGCCAAGCGAACGAAAACGAGCCTCTCAATAATCCAATCTGAGAAAAACTGACTGACTTGTGTTCAAGGCCAGCTATTTATACACGGAAAGAATTCCCGACAACTTTCTAGTAATATCTGGAATATTCCAAATCATTCATAACTTTAAACAATTCATTCAAGAAAACGCTAGAAATAAAAAGAAAAACACCACTCGGAGCGAAAATTTCTTCACGCTTATTAAAGTTAGGGCAAATGTAAAAACTACAAAGTGTTACGGGGCCGGTATACAAGTGATAAAAGTGATATCTTCAGATACTTTTGCAACATGACGTCAGATAAAACCAAAACTAATGAAAATGATGCAAGGCAGGAAAAACAACAACTATTTACAAGATTTGTAACATTGCCCCCTTCCCAAGGACTGCACGTCCCGGGCAGTACAATCCCCAGAAAGGAAGCAAGGGAAGACTTACAGATACACACATTACATGATGACCAATCATAAACATGATAAACAATAACAATGAGAACATGAAAGAAATAATAACATTGATAAAGTAATATTCCAAACAATTAAAGGCGAAAGTTATTTACAAAATTTACAAACAAATTACCATGGTAGCTTTAGATTTACTTTACGAACTATGGCCATAGTATGGGGCTAGCCGATCATAATGGACAACCCTAGGTTTTGAATGTGATGACTTCTGGATCCTCACTACGACGTCGTTCAGCCGGTGGAGAACTGTGTAAGGTCCATCCCAATGCGACTGCAATTTGGGTGACAGACCTTTACGTCGGATGGGATTCCATAGCCATACTTTGTCACCTTCTTGAAAGTCATGACCAGTGGACCTTGTGTCGTATCGGGTCTTCATCTTCTCCGTTGCGATGTTGATTCGCTCCCGTGCGAAGTGATGAACGTCTTCCAACCGGGCCTGGAGATCCTGGACGTACTCCTCAGGCGATGAAGGCGCATCTGGAGGGAGACCGAAGACGAGATCACAAGGTAGCCGAAGCTCTCGGCCGAAGAGCATCTGTGATGGGGAATATCCGGTGGTCTCGTGGACAGCACTGCGGTAGGCCAGCAGAAACAGAGGAAGTTTCTTGTCCCAATCCTGTTGATTTTTGGAGACCATAAGCGAGAGATTATTAAGGATTGTCCTGTTGAATCTCTCCACCATGCCGTCCGATTGTGGGTGTAGTGGTGTCGTTCGAGTTTTCTCAATTTTGAGGATATCACATAGGCCCTTAAACACAGCAGAGATGAAGTTTCTTCCCTGATCGGAATGTATCTGCAAAGGGGTCCCATATCTCGAGATCCAATGCTGGACTAGAGTCTCTGCTACAGTGGTAGCTTCTTGATCCGGAATGGAATATGCTTCGGGCCATTTGGTGAAATAGTCAATGGCAACGAGGATGTATTTGTTCCCATCAGTAGTTTTCGGTAGAGGACCAAGAATGTCGATCCCGATTCGTTCGAAAGGAGCTCCTACGTTGTAAAGATGTAGCTTCCCGCGGCTTCTTCTCTTCGGTCCTTTACGGGCAGCACAGGCGTCACAAGAATGACACCACTTCTCTACGTCATCCTTCGTCTTGCTCCAGAAGAAGCGCTCTCGAACCTTGTGGAGGGTTTTCAAGATACCAAAGTGTCCTCCAGTTGGACTACTGTGCAGTTCCTTTAGAACGTCTGGAATTCTTGATCTGGGAAGGAGTAACTGCCATTTGAATGCTTTACCATCGTCAGATTCCCATTTCCGATACAGGACGCCATTCCGCAGCTGGAGAGATTTCCATAGAGCCCAGTATCTTTTCGTTGCAGGACTGTAGATAGAAACGTCTTGCCAACTAGGTCGCCGACTGTCCTTTTCCATTAACTCTATGATAGGTTTAAGGTCTGGGTCTTCAAGCTGATCTTTTCTTACTTGGTCGTCACTCCATGGATCGGGATCTGAAGATGTTGATGTAGCAGTAACTTGGCAGGCAGTAGGGATTGTCGTCCCGTACTGTTTCTCTATTCGGGAGCAATAATGGCAGTTCTCGGAACAAGGTCTTCTTGACAATGCGTCAGCATTACCGTGTGACAAACCTTTTCGGTGCTTAATCTCGATGTCATATTCCTGGAGCCGCTGTATCCACCTGGCTACCTGGCCCTCTGGATTCTTGAAATTCAAAAGCCAAGTTAAAGAGGCATGATCGGTCCGGAGCAGGAATTTACGGCCGTAGAGGTAATGATGGAAATGTTCTACAGCTTTAACTATGGCAAGCAATTCCTTTCTCGTGACACAATAATTTCGCTCCGACTTGGATAAGCATTTGCTCCAGTAGGCGATGACATGTTCGTTACCGTCTACTTCTTGAGATAAAACAGCTCCAACGCTCTCGTGGCTCGCATCAGTGTCAAGTATGAAGGATTTTCCAGGCTGAGGATAAGAGAGAATAGGCGTTGATGTTAAAGCCTCCTTCAGCTGTAGAAATGCATCCTCGCATTCTTTGGACCATTCAAATTTTTGTTTGCTCTCCGTCAGCTTATGCAAAGGTCGTGCAATATTGGAAAAACCCTTCACAAACTTCCTGTAGTACGTGCAGAGCCCCAGGAAACTTCGCAGCTGATGGACATTTTCGGGGCGGCTCCAATTCTTGACTGCAGATACCTTATCTGGATCTGTTCGTACACCTTCGGAAGAGATAATGTGACCAAGGTAGTTCACCTCACGGCGGAACAGATTACACTTGGACGGGCTTAACTTCAGGTTGGCTTCCTTAAGCTTTTGCAGCACCTTCCTAAGATTAGCCAAATGTTCCTCAAAACTGCGTCCTATGATGATAATGTCGTCCAAGTAGACAAGACAGGATTCATAAGACAGTCCTCGTAACACTGATTCCATAAGACGCTCGAACGTGGCTGGTGCATTGCAGAGGCCGAAGGGCATCACTTTGAACTGCCACAAGCCTTGTCCGGTTGTAAACGCCGTCTTCTCTCGGTCGTCGGGGTGTATCTCCACCTGCCAGTAGCCGCTCTTTAAATCCAGGGTCGAAAACCACTTGTGTCCGGAAAGGGTGTCCAGAGTGTCATCGATCCGTGGAAGAGGGTAACTGTCCTTCTTGGTGATGTCATTCAGGCGTCGGTAGTCAACACAAAATCTGGTGGAGCCGTCTTTCTTTCGGACCAAGACGATAGGGGATGCCCAAGGACTGGATGAGGGTTCGATGACGTCATTCTCCTGCATCTCTTTCAAGAGGATCTCAACCTCTTCCTTCTTGGCGAACGGTAGTCGTCTTGGATGCTGCTTGATAGGGGGATGATCTCCAGTGTCGATCCTATGCTGCGTTAAACTCGTGCGACCAACATCCTCGGATGTAGATGAAAACACCTGTTTGAAGTTGTCCACCAATTTTTCCGCAGCGTATCTTTGATCCTTCGATAATGGTGCACTCCCAATTAATTTCGAAGTCAAGGACTCGGAAGACACAGTCTCGGAGGAATCAATTCTTCTGATGATGCAGTTTACAGGAGTACAAGTTGCCAACACTTCTCCTTTCTTAATATTCCTCGGTCTTTCACTCACATTGGCGACTCTCACAGGAACTGCATTCCTTGAAAGGTCCACAAGCGTAGATGCCACTAGTACTCCTTTTGGGCTATTACTCTGGTTAGGATATTCAATGAGGCCGAATTTAAAGCTGTTGTTTTCCTTGAGGGAGCCAGGTATTAGTACTTCTGATCTAGAGGGAATCGATAAATCTGTTTGGGCTATTATTTGATGAGCGGATTTTAAGTTATTTTCGGTGTTGAAAATTGCTATGTCTTCCCTCGTCGAGTGCAGCTCATTATTTCTACAGTCAATAGAAAAATCAAATTTTCTCAAAAAGTCCAATCCGAGAATGAAGGGATCTGTAATGTCAGCGACGAATGCCGTGTGATGGTAAGTGGCACTCCCGAACATTATTTCTAAGTTCACTTTTCCTTCAATCTCGATTTTGTCACCTGTCACAGTTTGGAGAGTAACGCAGGGCGGCGTCCATAAGATCTTGAGTCCAAATTGACGAGCCACATCAGTCTTAATAATGGTAACGTTGGCTCCTGTGTCCACAATCATTTCGCAGGGAAACCCATTCACATAAGCGTAAATGAAGAGTCCGTTGCAGCCGCCACTTCTTGGGGAAATCTGGAAAACTTTGGGAGACTTCTTCTTTTCTTGGCGAGCTTCGCAGTTCTTTCGTACGTGGCCCTCACCGCCACATTTCCAGCACTTCAGTGGTTGTCTACTTTGGTCTTTACGAGCCGTAATCTTCTTCAGGATCTCCTTGACCTGTCGCTCAATTTCCGAGAGACGAGTCGAATTCGAATCCGGGGCACTCACTTCCACGCTCCTGATTGAATGGCGATCCTTGCGGGATGCTTGCTGTGCAGCCTCGAACTTCATTGCGTAGACTAGACCAGATTTAAGATCTTTAATGTCCGCCATCCGGAGAGCCGTCTGAATTTCTGGACTTCGCACTCCGTCTATGAAGTAGTTCAGCGCCAGGTTATCGCGAACATCCGAAGGACAGTTCGAGAAGGCGAGATGGGAAAGCCTCTCGACGTCTGCTGCAAAAACTTGCAAAGTCTCTCCGGCCCTCTGCAGTCGGGATTTCAGCTGGAGTTGGCTTATTTCTTTTTGGCATACTTCGCCAAAGCGAAGCTCCAGAGCCGATGATAAGGCTTCGAAGTCATGGTGCTTGTCCTCTGGGAAGGTCTGTAGTATATCAGCTGCATCCCCTCTCAGCGAGGCTGCAAGGTGACAGGCTTTCGTGGAAGAGTCCCAGGAGTTTGCTTCTGCAACGATGAGGAACTGCTTCTTGTAAATATTCCACGAGGTCTTCCCGTCAAATGTGGCCAGTTTAATGGATGAACGAGAAGTTCCAGCTGCAGCTACACAGTCACTTGAGTTGTTGCAGGATGCTGATAACTTTGATTCAAGTTCTCTAATTTTCTTTTCCACATGTGTTTCTACTGTGGTGATTCGATTCTCAACGCTGTCTGAGTTGTTGCAGGATCCTGATAACTTTGATTCAAATTCTTTAATTTTCTTTTCCACATGGTTTTCTACTGTGATGATTCGATCTTCTAGAGCCCCCACTTTATTTTCCATGTTGATAAATTTAGTTTCCACCAAACTTTTCATTGACGTTAGATCGCTCTTAATTTCTTCTTGACTTGAAGTTATGCTAGCGGTTAAATCATTCTTAATTTCTTCTTGACTTGAAGTTATGCTAGCGGTTAAATCACTCTTTAATTGTTCTTGATTAGTAGCCATAATCGCCATATCATTCTTTAATTGTTCTTGATTCGCAGTCATGTCACTTTTAACAGCGTTGATCGCATCAAGGAGTTTTTGCAGTTGTTCCTCCATTGCTCGAGTAATCACCATAAAATTCCGAAGTCAAAAAGTCCTTAGGAAGAAAAGTCCGAATTCACAGGTAATTCCAAGAAAGTCCTTGAAGATGCCCCACGTTGGGCGCCAAAATTGTAACGAGTCCGTAGCACCTTCAACTTTCTTCAAATGAGCATTCCAATCTTGAGGAAGTAACTATAAATTTATTTACAAGTATTTACACTATTTACAATATGAGCAGGAAACAATTGCTAAACATCCAGCAATTAGGAAGCAAAACAGTACACTGTATTCTCAACAGTAACTCAGCACCACGTATCAAACGTGAACAGTAATTAAGCAATTACAAAAGCAAAACAACCATTCGCCAAGCGAACGAAAACGAGCCTCTCAATAATCCAATCTGAGAAAAACTGACTGACTTGTGTTCAAGGCCAGCTATTTATACACGGAAAGAATTCCCGACAACTTTCTAGTAATATCTGGAATATTCCAAATCATTCATAACTTTAAACAATTCATTCAAGAAAACGCTAGAAATAAAAAGAAAAACACCACTCCGAGCGAAAATTTCTTCACGCTTATTAAAGTTAGGGCAAATGTAAAAACTACAAAGTGTTACGGGGCCGGTATACAAGTGATAAAAGTGATATCTTCAGATACTTTTGCAACATGACGTCAGATAAAACCAAAACTAATGAAAATGATGCAAGGCAGGAAAAACAACAACTATTTACAAGATTTGTAACAATATTTTTCGTAGCGAACTACAACTACAACTACTTTCTTATAAATGTAGTTAACTACAGCTACAACTTTTGTTTTTTTAATGTGGCGAGCTACACTACTTTTGAAATGAAGTTGCTACTTCGCTACTTTTTAAAAAATAAATTAAAAAAAAGAATACACCGTTTGAGGATTGACCGAAAAAATTCAAAAAGTGTGTTTAGATTAAAATTACCTCATTCGAATATGGAATGGAAATAGGAATTGAATCGTTTATTTCGAAAAGGTAACATCTCTATTTTGATCTCTTCTGTCTCTTTAGAAAATTAAACAGCGCACGGTTATATTTTTGAATGTCATAATCAATGGTTATTTGGTAAATTATTGCAGTAATTGTGTACTTAACTAAAGGCATTTTTTCATTGATTATGACATTCAAAAATATAACCGTGCGCTGTTTAATTTTCTAAAGAGACAGAGGAGATCAAAATAGAGATGTTACCTTTTCGAAATAAACGATTCAATTGTCTTTGAATTTATTTGTAACTTTTCCTTTTTTTTTGCTAAAATTTATCCTTTTTAGATTTTTTTTTACAATTTTTACGAATATTCGCCACAAGAACCACATTGTTTTTTTCCTTTGTTCTGTTTTTTTTTTTTTTTTTCATTCATTTATTTATTTTTAATTTAAAAGTAGTTTCCAGAAATCGCTACAAACTACTATTTTTTTGCATCGCGCTACTCACTACTCTACTTTTTTTTAAAGTAGTGCGCTACACTACAAACTACTAAAAAATGTGGCTACTACAGTAGTTTCACTACTTGTAGCGCGCTACTTCCGACTACTGGTTAATACTGCTACATAAGTATCAATGCAAACTGAAAAAAATTTACTATTTCACTTTTCCCCACATTTTCCTACCCTACTTGTAAAAGTAACACTCCTGTACCATTGTATAGATAAGTTCCCAAAAAAGGTCACCTTTAGCAAAAGGATTAAGGGACAAAGTGTCAGTTTGAGCTGTTTTTCTCAATTCCTTCATCCTTAAGAAATATAATTTTTCTTGGCTTTTTTGTCCCTTAATCCCACTAAACTTCAACTCTGATCAAAAATAGCATGTGACAGCAACAGTAGATGAACAACTGAATCAACAAATGCATCAAAAAATCATGCTTGAGCTTTTTATTTCGGACACTTTATGAAAAAGCTCAAGCACATTTTTTTGTTTTTTGATGTATCCTGATTCAGTTGTTTATCTACTTATGCTGTCATGAGCCGTTTTTGATCCAATTTGAACTTTTGTAGGTTTAAGGAACAAGGTCAGTTCGAGCAGCTTTTATTCAATTTCTTCATCCTTAAGAAATATAATTTTTCTTGCTCTTTTTGATCGATACGAATGTTTGAATTTGCTCTTTAGGAAGTGAGAAATTATGCACTAGCACACAAGGACTAATTTAAGAGACAAAAAAAGCTTCATCTTATTATAAATCGTAGCCAACATGTGTAAAATGCTATTAAATTCAGCAATATATTGTCCTAATGGGCATAAAATTCCCCCAATAAATACATTATTTACGATTTAAAAAAAAACTTGTGTTCTTTTAATGTTAATTACATTTCTAAATTTTTCACTTTAAATTTAAAAAAAAAAATTACCTACTATGAATTAAATTCCTTCAAGATGTCAAGGCTGAATTTTAAATTTAGCTTTCAACAGGAAATGAAATACATAGACTAGGTTAGAAATAAAGTAAACATTCGGCATTTATTAACCTTTAGCTTTTTGCTAAAGTCTTTTCTCCAGTTTTAGCTTTTTTGCTAAAAAACTTTGAAACTCAGCTAAAACCCTGCTTGTGTATAAACTTTTGTGATAGCAAAGAGAAATGCCTTTAGTAATTTTAGATTTTCGTCTCTGTTATATTTTTCAAAATTCCAGACATGTGCTTGAGATCGTACTGTCTACCTACAGTAGACATTTGAAAGCATTCCGCTGAATAGTTTTCTTTTTGTTCAAATATTTGCATTATGCTTTAACTTTTGCGACACACTGTATATTCCACTCCATTTTTTTTTTTTTTTTTAATTTTTTCTGACTATGCCACTGGCAGTTTTAACTAAACTAACAATTTATTTTTATACAGGGTGCTTAATGATCTGCTGATCCAAAATTACAGTCTGTTTCCAGCATAATATAAAAAAAAAAATCAGTATTTAATACTCAATTCTACTCCCTCCTCTCAGAACAAAATTAAAAACAAAATTGTACAAGCCACTCAGTGCTGTCATTTGTTGATAAAATTGACACTATTTCTTAGGCTTTGAAAAAATACATTTTTTAAGGAGCCCAGTCCTCTTGGGTTTTTGATAAATACTCCGGGTTTTTCAAGAATAATTTTTATCTCAATCTCCATTTGCACTAAACAACTGTTTGTTTTTTTTTACTTTATGAAAATAAAGCTACATAATTGTAATTCGGGCATCTATTTTTTATTTTTGTAAAAAATGTCAAAATTATCAAAAGCAAATGTATGAATTTTGCGAATAACTTATTGAGAAAAGTGCTCATTGTAATCCCGAAATACATAATGAAATAATACATTTTACGCAATTTGTCCTTCCAACCTGTGATGTAATATTATACAAATACAAATGTGACGACCAGCAACAGGCTCTGGGCCCAGCAGTGGCGGCGCCAGCTATGAGGCAGGGGGGGCAATCGCCCCCCGTCGGAAACGTCTTGCCCCCCCCCCCCCCATCAGAAAACTTTTTTCAATAAAATAATTCAATCAAAAAAACTATTTTTTTTTTCTAAAATATTCTCATTATTTAACGAATTATGCGTTTCCAGACCAATTTTGAGCACGAGAACCTTCTGGAGACCAGTAGCAACAGGATGCATCGGCTAGATGTCGTCATATATCTTTTGAACGAACGTAAGTTCTGCTGGAGAAAGTTATTTTTGTTCAGGTTGAAAAGGACAAATCTTCCTTTTTTTTCTTACCAGCTGTGCCCACCCGCAAATCGCCTGCAGCATCAGGGTTGCAGCAGCATGGCAAACGGACATTCATTGTCACTTTCTGAGAATCTGATAATCATCAAGAATAAATAGCTGTTTAGTTGCCTCAACCTCATTTCTTAAAATCAGACGCTAGACACGTGTTTCTCTCCAGGGCCTTTGCCACCCTCTGAGCAGGAGCGATACTTGAGACCCCTTTTTCTTCTCGTAAAACAGTGCCGCGTGTGGGCTCCCGAGCGTTGCTCCCCAGTTCAAATTCGACCTTCGCACCGTCACGTCATGGATGCACTAAAACTTTTCATTCACGGAGTTACTTCTTAACAAGAGAAAAAAAATCTTAACCAAAATTTAAACGAATTGAAATTTAACAGAACAGAACAGATGTAAATCTTGTCCAGAAGTAACTGGGTAAGTGTGTGTTATAAACTTTTGAAATGCTTTTTTTTAGCAATAGGGGCAGTATGAATTTGATTTTTTTTTTTTGTGTGTGTGTGTTTTCTTTCTTCGTTTCTTTCTTTCTTTCATTTAAAAACGTACACATTTAGATAGCAACGAGTTAAAATTAAATCTACACCCTTTGTGTTTAGAGGTGAGGAAAAAAAGTGTTGATACTTTTTTTTCACTCATATTTTTCACTCTCAAGCAGACTAGTTTATAAGATAATTCTTTTTATTTATTAAGTTCAATTACACTTTATTTGTTTTTCATTTCCTTTATCATTTAATATTTTCGTTTTGTGTATCTCTGAAATTCTTTCGGAAAATAAAATTGTAGATGTACGTACATCTTTATCCTTTTGTTTAGTTTCAATCCTGATTGTAAACCCCCGACGCAACAAGGAAGGAGGTTGACTTGTCTGTGTATTTGTCGATCTGTCTATGGCACACTACAGGCTGATCGGATGAACCGTTTCGAAAAAAAAAATTGTTTGAAAGGAGTGTTCTCAGCTTAGATCGGATTTTCGAATGACATTAATTAACGAAGATATGAATTAAAAACCTTTAAAAGGTTTTTCACAATTTTTGAAGAGAAAAAGTAAAACAACAGTATCAAAATGAAAAAAAATTCTGTATCTGATAGAATGCAATGTGTTTGAAACTTCCATGTTATTTAGAATTCGAATGCTAACGTTTTTTAGAAAATGAGGCTAAACCTTAAATTTACGCAATAGGAAGCCGATGCCATTGTTGGCCCACGAAGAAAGAAAACTCAATGATTTAAAATGTTTTTCTGTTGCCATTTTATATTTGTCAACAATTAAAATACTTGTAATTGATTTTCGTTTGAGGTTTTAAAAGAATATTCAATTTTCCCTCTTTATTCTGCTTTTGCGACTAGCAAATTTACTAGTAAGGATTATCGTTCCTTTTCCGCGTTTACCTGGTCCACTTGATGTATTTAAATTTAAAATGCTTTTTGATCAGTGTAGTTCGTTTTAATATGAGGTAGGCACTTAGGGGTCTGGATTGTTATATTTTTTAAAATTTACTCCTAATACTTGTACTGTTTTGTTTTGGGTTTATGGTCAGAATGATTACCTTTTATGCGAATGCTCCATAAAAAATTAAGACACTTTAGAACGGGGGGGGGGGGACTTTTAATTTTTAAATTATACCTGTGCCCCCTGTCGAGCAAGCTTGCCCCCCCCCCCCCCCCCGTCGGGCAATTCCTAGCGCCACCTCTGGGCCCAGTTAGGTTGGTCCTAGTCAAATGATGGTCCCCAATGAAGATCAATGGCCCTGTTAAAGCTATCAAATCCCATGCTCCTTACCGCCTCTTCCGGTAAACTGTTCCAAGTTCCCCCTACCCTGCTAAAATAGTCATTTTTCCGAATTTTCAAATTATCCTGAGATTTGAACAGCTTAAAACAATGACCCCTTGTCCTGTTTTCCATGCAAAAATCTAACCCAGTAAGATCTTTAATTTTAATAAATTTAAACAGCTGAATCATGTCCCTTCTGATTCTCCTTTGCTCAAGACAATATATATTAAGCCAGGGGTCTGGCCAGAGGAAATTCGGGCTCGTTAAAGGACCCTTCACAACTTTCGAACCGAGCAAAACTGACCCTTCACAAAATGCTGATCAAACAAAACGGACATTTCAAATTATTCATTCAAAAAGCAAATCTGAAATAAAAATAACGCATAGCATATTTCCCTGTATAAGCCCATAATTTTTGGGCCTTTTCTGAAGTTAAAGAAGAGAATTGCTTATCCGCCAATTTAGCAAAAAAAAAAAGTCCGCACACACTTCCTGCCTGCAATGCTCCAGCAAGCCATAAATCTTTAATGTAAAATGTAGCATCTTTTTGTTGGTTTCTTTTAAAGAAATTAACAATTTAAAAAAGGTAGTTGCTTTGTTTCAATAGTTCTGCTTGTTTTTTTTTATCATATGCCAATCAAAATGGCTTTTGCTGCCCTGCTGCTGCTATAGTTTTCTCTGGAAATGCACAGAAAGGATTTTTTCGTTGCTCATGACTTAAACAAAAAGGAAATACTAATAATAATAGCAATTATCAGTGAAATGAACTTAGAACCGCAAACAGATCTAGCTAGATTTGGAGAAAAAATGGGATTGCTCCTAGAGTGACCAGCAATTTAAAATGATCTCCATCTGATGTCTTAGGTGCCATGTTTTGGTCTTATTTTGGCAGAAAATTACCTGGATTTTTTTAAACTGCTTACAGGGTGGTGTTTTGGTTACATTCAGGAATTAATGTATTTTTTCGTTTGTTAATATTGGAAGTCCGGTATTGACTGTTATGCTACGTCTCCCTACTTTCATATTTTTTCCTCCAAATTTTTGGCGAATATGTCGGTGATTATTAAGGCCATTCATCATGTAAACCTGATGAAATATAATTCTAAAATTATTTGACTTAAAAAAAATTATTTTATTTACCGTTTTTATACTTCTGATGCTTTCATTTTGAAAAATGCGATCTCTTAGCATTTGATATTGAAATCGAATTTTACTTATTTTTCAAGCTAATTACTCTTTATTAGGAGGCAAATAAATAAAAATTCACTTTATTTTTTGTTCAGATTATTATTTTAAAATTTTTAAAGCAAAATTAACTGTTCTTTTATGAGTCTAAATGTTTATCATACTAAATGGTTATCATCTACGTTTATCATAGACCTTTAAGATGCAATTATAAAAAATTTTTACCAAAATAAATTCTTTTATATGCCGTTTTTCTGCTTTTGATGAACTGCCATTTGAAAACTGCCAGCTCTTTGCATACGCTACAGAAATCTGATTTTTCCCAGTTTTGATGTTTAATAAGATTTTTTAAGAAGAAAATAAATGAAATTTATTTTTATTTTTTATTAAATTCAAAAAATTTAAATGGAATCCAGTGTTTTCTAAAAGTGGCTTCTATCAGAAAGAGAAATAATGAATCAATATTTTTTGTTTCAATTATTATTATATTTCAAACATTTTTTCAGTTTATATTTAGAATAAATTAACATAATCTGGATTGAAAAAGAGATTGATACATCGGAGAGGCTAGAAAAGCTCCAACATAAAAATTTCAATGGTGCTAATTGCACCATCCCCCCTCCCCCCAAATACATTATTGTATGTAATTTTTTTTTTTTTTTTCAAAATTATTTGATTTTTCACAAAATTATTTAGTTTTTCACAAAAAACGGACCTAGTGAAAAATTCTGGTAATCTCTGTAAGCATTTTAAGTCTAGAACCATAGTCTAAATTAGGAAGGTAAGGTTTTAAGGTAAAGGAGGCAGCATGAACGATAAGCATGAACAGGCCCGTCATTTAGGGGGGCAGGGGGGTCAATTGCCCCCCCTGACTTTAAGAAATCAATGTATTTACCTATTAGTGGGCGTGGCTTTTGATGTTTTCCGATGAAATTGCATTGTGTTTGAACCCTTTGTCCCCCCCCCCCGGAAAAACTTGAAATGGCGGCCCTGAGCATGAATGTTAACCAAATATTTTAAAATTTAATTTATTGACTTGAGAAGTTGAAAATAAAAATTTAAACAGTCCACTTGTTAGATGTTAGGCCAGGTTGGAGTTGCTGGGTATTTGAGCACCGCCTCTGCTTTTGACCAGGGTTTTTCTTTTACTTTTTCCATTGTTATTTTAAGTTCTTAAAAGACCAATAAACTGTCAGTCTTTTAAAAACTTTTAAAGAAAAGTCCCCTGTTAACTTCAGTGTATTAACTAGGGGTGCGACATCTATGATAATGCATTGCCACACAGAATTATTAAAATATTGGGCACACTGCAACATTAAAATATTCTCCGTATATAGTTGCCGGCTGACTCTCCAGACCTAAATCTTATTGAACATGCCTAGGATGTTCTTGGCAGACATGTTTCACAAAGAATTATCCCTCCCCAAGCAATGCAAGAGCTCAAAACCACCATAAGAGAGGAGTAGGATAGTAACCCCCAACAACCCCTCAATAATTTAGTGGAGAGAATGGAGAACAAAAACAAAACGAATGCATTAGTGTCCATAATTATCAGAGATAACACTCAGGTACTCATGTCTGCATAATTCTGATCTGAAGAGCAATTTTCTGTGGCTGTTTGAAAATCACTTAAAGAGGATGTTTTTCATTTCTAAATTTTTACGCTGTCAATGAGGGGATATCTGTACCATTTTGCACTATAATAAAGGCACATCCTCCCTATTAAACATGTACTTAGTTCTGCTTCGTCAATCAGTATCTATTCATAATTATTCCAAAGAACGTAATTGTCCTTCAGAAATTGTCAAACAGTGTAGTTAGTGATGTGACAAAAACTCTTTTAACAGAATTAAGGGAGAGGAGGTTGAAATATTTTCCTTGCTCTCTCCTGGTATGTTCATATGCTCTAGCCAGGCCCGGATTACCCATTAGGCCATCCTAGGTATTGGCCTATGGGCGCAAGCTCGAAAGGGCGCATATAGCGGAGGAAAAAATTAATACGCAGTTTGTAGAAAAAATAAATAATCAAAAAAGAAAGGAAGGAAGAAAGAAAAAAAAACAAGAATGCGAAACTCTAGTAAATATATAGCGAAAATAATTTCAACTAGCAGGGATTGTAAAATGCCAGTTAAGCAAAAAAAAAAAAAAAACAAAGCAATTGGAGGGGGAGGGGGTGTAAATTGTGTCGAGGTAATTCATTTTCTGGTTCAAAGCAGATACTTTTACCTTTGGTTTGAACAATAATTTCTTGAAAATACGACACATAGGAAAATTAGTAAAATACATGGTACAGAAAATGGTCAATATAAAACTTATTTATGAAACAGTTTTTCTCTTGATGTTTATAAATCATGTCGTGTATTTTCTTTCTTTTTTTTTTTTTTTTTGAAATTAATAAATCATTAATTTATTTATTTAGGACTGCCAATCAATAGGAGAGTCCAAAGTTAAATTTTTTGGGAGAGGGAAAATTTATTGGATTGTTTCCAAATTTACCAAACTGACAGACATTATTTGCCGAATAAGAAAATTTTGGGGAGTTAGCAATGACCTCATGTCGAGACACCTCTGCTGAACATACTGCTTTTTTTGTACTCAAATTACTTGATATATAGTTTGTATACACTCAAACTACCTCTACATATTTTATTTATAACTCTGTCAGTTGATGGGTCAGTTAACTTTTAACATATTATTTTTCTAAATATTTTTTTTTTTTTGCATTCAAAATATTATCATGAAGATCAAAGATAAGTGGAAAAAAATACAGGCGATGCCTCGAAATATGTGTTAAATAGAACCCCCCCCCCCCTTCTCCTCCCAACATTTGGAAGACAGTCTAAAATTTTGAAAATTTTCGGAGTAGAGTTCCCAATCCCCATCTCTTCACTCAGCACTGTCAGATGCATTAGAGTTCCTACAAATGCATATTTAGAGCTTCAATTTCGAAACTTTTTCCACGGAAAGCTCTCAAGCTCCTCACTTCCATATCATAAAATATTATCTAAAATTTCGTTTTTATTCCGCAAGATCGAAAAATTTTTCGGTAAGTGACCTTGACCTCAGGCATCTTCCCACCTCATTAAAAATCCTCTAAGACCTCGTGTTTAGGGTCTCAATTTTGAAAACTTTCCCAGAGAACGTCTCCGGCATTCAGTCCTCATCTAACGCTATTAAAATCGTCTAGTTGTTTTTCAGGACTTCAATTCTGAAACATTTAAGGAAACGAGTTACAGAATCATATCATTTCTCCTAACGTCCTCAAAGATGGTTTCTCATTGCTTATTTAGGTCTAAATTTCGAAAACTTTCTGGGGCCTCATCCATTTCTATTACAACATAGGAGATATCCCACTATTTTTTTTTTTATCTTCAATTTCGAAAAAATTTCGTACTAGAGTTATCGATCGTCCCACATAAAAATAACCTGCTAAAATGGCATTTTAAGACCTCAATTTCAAAAAAGTTCCTGGAGAGCTCTCCCGATTTCCGCCTTTCTCCAGTATCATTAAAGTTCATCAAAATTTTCGAAATGGGGGAGGAGGAGTCCACGAACTTACTCCTTTTTCTAACATCATCAAAGATGGCTTGAAATTGTGTATGTGGGACTTCAATTTTGAAAACTTCCGGAGGGGGGGGGGGATTCCACGGATATGTGACTGTCATTTTTAGAGCAAAGCAGTATGTATTTTGTAACATCTGAAGCAAAATTCACGTAGTGCAACCGGGCTTTTCTCCTGGATTATTATAATTGTTATGCTGAATTTAATGGGACAATTAAATTTTCAAAACACATTTTAAATAATTTTAGAAAAATTGTTAAAAAAAAAGGTAATTGACTGACATGCTACTTTTTAAAATGTCAGTCAGTTACCATACTTTTAACCCATTTTCAAAATCATCCAAAATGCATTTCGAAAAATCAATGATACCATTCATTATAGCTTAAAAAATAGAATTATCCTGGATTAAATATCGTTTGTATAACCTATAGTTTGCTTTGAATATAACAAAATTTTTGCAGTTTTGCTTTAAAAGAATCAGTAATCTTTAAAATTACCCATAAAATTGCCCCAAGTCTCCCCTTTCCGATAAATGGTTTAAAATTAAATTTTGAAATCTTCAATTTTGAAAAATTTCCGAGGGATCACCACCGGACCCCCTTTTTTGTGCATCAATGGAAAACAAAAAGGAAAAAAGAAACTCAATTCATAAATTTCATCAAATGGGAGTGAGGGGATACGATTTCAATCGAGTTGGGATGCGTGAGATGGGGCGCAGTTTCTAAGTTTGGCCTCGGGTGTAAATGGATGTTAATCCGGCCCTGGCTCTAGCATGGCCCTATATTCACTTTTTTCTTAAAATTTGAGGAGTTGAAGCGCTTTGGGAGAAAGCTTCTCCTCACTTTGATATGATAACTATCTTTCCGCCAACAAAAGAGGGTTTACCATGGAACATGTCTTCAGGCACTAAAAACACCCACAAAAATTTATATGAAAGTCAGTATGCTGTGTGAGACTTGACCATTTATCCAATAATCCTGAATGTTCCATTCCATCGAATAGGAATCCATTCCTATTCGATGAGCCGGGGAGTACTAAGAGGAGTTCTTATGAGTAGGGTGATTTCATGTGTGGAAAATCTTATATTGAGGTCTGACTGTAATATTACAAGTCAGTAAAAACCAAAAATATTGATGTCAAAATGCTTGTTACAAAAAAAAAAAAAAAATCCCAACATTGGAGATTTGCTTAATAACTCATTAATGCATTTCTAGTATGATAATAGTTTCTTTCTTTTCAGAATTATGAAGCAAAATGAATTATACTCACACAGATTCTATTTCTGGACTGTCAGTTAGGGTTTTGCCTTAGAAAAAATTGCTATATATTTCCCTAAAGAGAAAAAGAAAATGTGAAGTTACAGATAAACAATTATCAATTTATTTCCAATAATTATACAAAAATTACTTTATTTAAAAATTTGTAAGCCAAATTAGAGCAGGGAGAAAGAAAGGATGTTAAGTAATCTCATAAAATTTGTTTGACATATTTCTTTGTTTTTTCTTTTTTATGTTGTATAAGTTGTTAGACTATTTTTTTAAGAAATATTTTTCATTAAAAAAATTATATTTTTTATAAAAAATAATTTTACTTAAAAAAAGTTTAAAAGCTCCTTTAGCAGGGCTTAAAGGCAATGGGTCAAAAAACACTTGATCTCAACGAAAAGTGAACATAAAGTAAGCGTTTTAACTCAAAACTCCTTTAGATCCATAGTTTGGCCTTCAGAGCTATGGATTTTGAAAAATGGGCTTAACGGGTTTTGGTTCTAAACGAGATATATAGCATGTAATTTCTTATTGCTCAATGTCAAAAGTACTCTGCTTCCACTCGGCATTTTTTGAAGGGTGCTGCACCCTGCCCCTTTAATGTCAATAGTTGATGTGCCATGCTCCCTTCTTTGCATTTTTTAATGCACTCTCCTTGACCCTTTTGAAGTTTTAACATAATTACATCACAAAGGCAAGCTTTTTTTCTTTCTCTCTCTCTCTCTCTCTCTTTTTTTTTTTTTTTTTGATCATGTTTCCCTTATAATTTGATTCAAATATAAATCTAATTCAAAGATTTAACATAATCCTTCTAAACAGAACTTAAAAGCTTTTCATTAATTACTTCAAAAATAACTAAATAATTAGTTATAAAAATATTTACGATTAAAAAATACCTGCGTTTTGTATGCATTAAGTTAGAAAGAAACAGTCCCAAATTCCACACATCGTAGTTTTTATATTTTGTAGTTTATCTATTACTTGAAATGTGAATTAAATTTTATTTATTTAAAATTATTAACTATTTTTTTAAATACAGTAACACCTCGTTACAACACACCTCGTTATATAGCTCATTCGGATATATCGCGCTTTTAATTTGTCTAACGAAGAAAAAAAACTAAAAATGCTTCTTTACATTTGCTATCATAGAAAAAGTTTTATTTCTGAGGAAAGTATTTTCTTCTTTTTCAAACAAAGACTAGACCTGGTAAGTTTTCTCTACATTTGATTTCGTTAGTTTAAGCTGCAACTTTCGCTTAGTATTCCTCTATAAAGCACTAGAAATATTAAAAATTATTATTATTACTATTTAATTTTAAAAGGACAGTTAATCAGCAAATTTTCTTTTACTTTTACTAAAAAGATTGTCTTACTATGATTATAAACTAATATTTTTAAGGAACGCATGCCATTACTTTGTACGTTAACTTGAATCATTATTTTTTTACGACCTCGGTTATATTGCGTTTTCGGATATATTGCGCTTTTTCTGTTGTCTCCGAACAAGCGCGATATAATGAGGGGTTACTGTATATATATATTTTAAGTAATAAAAAAAATAATATTAAAATAAAGTTTTTTTTTAATTATTTCATTTTGCAAAGCCAAAGGGTACGAGTGCACATCACTGCCCGTGTTCAGTATTGTTCTCATTGCTAATTTTATTTCAAGTAAAAAATTACCACTTTTCTGATCTCTAATAAATTTAGTTGCACCATTTTTCAAATAAATGGATCATTTCCCAATTAAAAAATGCTTTTACCCCGATGTAGGTTCTTAGTGCTTTGGCTTTCTATAGAAAAACATACTTCACTAATAATTTACATGCGAATATTGCAAATTTGATTACTAAAGACTACGAACCGTAACAGGAAACCTTTTAAGAACCATCAGCAGTTGCACGTCGAACAGGATCCCAAATTTGCTGATATTTCTCAAAGAAAACAGGACTCATACACATCTGACTACGCTAAAAGAGATAAAGAAGAAAATCTACATAAAATGTTTTCATAATTGAAAAAAATTAGAAGTAAATTAACAAATAAAACGAAGTTTCAGCTGTTTTACCAAATAATAAGCTTTGAACAATATACAAATGAATCTGGAAAATAAAAATGTATCAAGTTTTTGAACCTACTCCCGATTTCAGGGAGGAGGGAGGGGGAGAAAGCTTGGGGTCTTACCTCAGAGGCAGTGTTAGAAATAAGCCGATCATAAACGCAGTTTTAGACCTAATTCCAATTTGACGCCCAGATTTCCAATCCCAAGCACCAAATTTTAAGCCTAAAATTTTGAATTGCATTGAAACTTTTTTTCCCCCTGAATCATCATGACTAAGACTGATCCAAATGATAAATTTGTAAAAGTAATTTTAAAATACAATGAATTTTGCTTTTAAAAACCATTCTCTTGTTTATTTTATTTATTTATTTTTTTAAATATGCTATCAGCAATATGGAGAATTTTTCTCTTTCAATCATTTTTTTATACATTTATTTTTAATTCATTAAAAATGGAACCTAGGTTGTTCACATTTTGTGTGCACTATTGAAATGAAATTCCATATTTAACGTTTTGGATCCGGGCTGTTCATATAGAAATTTTTCTTTTGACCCAGGTAGTACGACAGTTGAACCACAGATTTCTTTTTCATTGAAAAGACAAGGCATAAACCAGTGGTCGGAAGTAGTGCGCTACAAGTAGCGAAACTACTGTAGTAGCGACATTTTTTAGTAGTTTGTAGTGATCCTGGAAACTACTTTTAAGTTAAAAAAGTAAACAAATAAATCAACAAGAATTCAAAAAAGAGAACGAAGAAAGAAAACAAGGTTTAATTGACTCTGACTGGAGCAAATCTTGCACGAGTACAGCAGCGGACACAATGAGAAATAAGAACCATAAAAGTATGAGCTGATCTTAGATAACATCATTTTCACGAAATACATTCTATCTGTTTGATGTCATTGGTTTATTTGGCATCATAATTTTAAAAAACCTTCAAATAATTTTCATGTTCTTAAGTATTCCCTGGCAAGAAATTAAAAAAAAAAAGCTGAAGGTTGAATTCTTTCAATCTTTCAACTTTTGAATCCTTTCTTGTGGCGAATATTCGTAAAAATTGTAAAAAAAATCTAAAAAGGACAAATTTTAGCACCTTTTTTTTTAAAGGGAACAAAAAGGAAAAGTAATAAATAAATTCAAAGACAATTCCCAATTCAATTCCATATTCAAATGAGTTAATTTACTCTTAAAGTAAACCACTAACTGGTTTACCACAGGTTTACTCTAAATTACTTGAATGATTTTCTTTCAAGAACAAAAAAATAAATAACATAAACTCAAGACAAATGTTATCCTTTCTTCCTGAAGTCATATTTTGTGCAGCAAATACATGCAACGGCTCAAGTAAATACTTAGGCAATATATAACACTTAAGGTAAAAAGAAAACAAAATATGAACATGAAAAACAATTTTTTGTTTTAAGGATAAAACGAAACGATGTAGAAAATTTTAAATAACAAATGCATTACCAATTTGTACCACGTAAACTTTAGTTTAATTGAAACCGGATACCACTAAAAATAATTTCTTGAATTTCATGACCAAGAAAAACGTATAAAAATACTGACAGCATAAAGTCATTAGAAAACGTGGCATGCGAACATTTTATAACTGTGCTAAGAGTTTTAAAAAGTTACAGAAAGCAAAGGAAGTGCAAGAAATTGCATTGTTAGATTGAAAATTGATACGACTTCACTTTTGCCGAAAAAGAGATAAGTCCGCTAAGCAGTTTCATATGGTACCGAAGAGATTTATTCTGCCAAAGAAAAAGATATGATTCGGAATGTAAAACTGCTTTTTCACAGTTTACTCACCATGAGCTTCACCGGATATTACTTTTGTCGAAAATTAAAATAAAATAACCATCGCAATCCGCATGACATTGTGCTAGACGAAACGTACAAATCTGTAAACAAGTAAAAGAAAGAAAAAAAAAGAACGCTCTTTGGCGCAATTGAATTTTGAAACCAGGAATTTTTACAAGAAAAAACGAAGAGACCTTGTTAAAGTACTTACTTTAAAAGTTTCAGAAATTGGGAAATTGTCTAAAGAGTGATTTCTTACTACAAAAGAACGAGAAATTCTTTTCATAAATTAATCAAAATTTTCCACCACCATAACTCATCGCAGAACTGCGCTTTTGATGAGGTCTGCGCAGGCAGTTCGCGCATCTAGAGCTCTTCTCGTGATGAACACTCCCGCGGAAAATTGTTTATTTTTCGCAATAGAAATGTCCTTTTTAACTGAATTCTTTGAATTAAAAAAAAAGGAAGAATAAAAAGTTGCCAGTTGTGCATATACGGCATTAAATTACACATAGCTTATGGGGACGAATTTAGTTTCCAAATGCATTGGGTTTTCATCGTACATTTCGTCGATACTTTCAATTGCGTAATCATTCGTTTTTCTCACACAAGATTTTAAGAATTTTCTTCTTATAATAATTTCACCTCACAAAACAAAATTGAAATGGAATAATACTCGTTCTTTACATCATTGCAGACTTCCAAGCTGTATTTTTTAGTTCAAAGATTTGAAAGATGTTCGTAATTCATTATTCAGAATTTAGATATATTATTAGGTGCTGTTATATTGTAAATATGACTTCCATCTCATCATTTATGAAGGAATTCTAAGATATGGTTAGAATTTTATTGTGTGTAATTATTCCTATTTTCTTTGTTCCATTTTCCTCAAGATGATGTTTTGATTTCAAATTTAGCTGTTAATGTTTGTGTTGTTTTTGGTGCAACACAGACAAAAAAAAATTCTTATTTATTTTTTTTTTTCAATTTAATATAATGCTTTAAGTTTTTAAATTAATAAATGTATCCAACATTGTATACTTTACATGTTTATCATTGAAATAAATATATGTATACCTTTTTGCATTGATTAGAAATTTAAAAAAAAACCTTCAAGAAACAACAAACAAATTTAACAGAAAAAGTGACATAATTTTTATTCTGATACTTATCCGGTTTAAACTAATTTTGGTGAGTACAAAGAATGTGTTACCAAGAAAAACATAGGAATTTTGTTCAATTTTTTTATTTTCCTTTAGCTTGGGAGTGAATTCTAAAGGGGAAAATAACTCATCGTTCAAGAAATTGCTATGTATCATTTTAGACAGATAAATTTAGTGTGGGAATAATGTAATTATCTTTTGTTTTAAAACCTAAAAACCCAAGCTAAACTCATTGTAAGTATCTCTCTACGTAGGGCTCAACAATTTTCAATTTAGTAATTAAGTTAAGCATTTGAGAGTAAATTTGATTATGTGTGTGTGTGATTTAGTGTAACATTCAGATTAAGGGCCTAATGCTTTTGAGGGTCCAACATTTCTGCCGTGGGCAGGTAAAGGGCAGTAACTGCAAAATTTTCGATTTTCATTTTTTTGCATTTTTGAAATCTATGTTACATTAGTTTTATGGTACAAGCATCTTTTTTTGGTTTCCGATGAAAAAAAACTGTTTTTTAACCAGTGGTAATTAGCAGTAACTGCATTTTTCGTTACGATGGGCAGGTAAACGGCAGTATCTGCATGTCTGCAGGATGAACATAATATGAATCGCTGTGCAAAACTTGCATCAAGCCGCAAAAACCGTTTTCCTTTGTACCTAAACTGAGCGAAAGTAGGGGTGTCCTAATGGGAGGTCACGGGAGGTCATTGGTTGCACTTGAATGTTCCCAAGGGGGTGTTTTATTCATTTTTGGGGTGAATCAGTGTTAATATCAATGCAGACTTGAGTGAGACAAATTGGCATTTCCACTTGGCGATATATCGCCAAGCTTTTGGTCGCCAAGTGCTTGTCGCCAACTTGGTAACATATCGCCAAATTGGCGACAAATTTGGCGAAAAAAATTATTTTATGAGTTTGGGCTCGATTTGGCGCTTTTGGCGGTATTTTGCGAAAAATCCACTGAATGATGCTAAAATCGGCGATATTTTGAAAATGAATCGTCGTAAATCATTTTTTGCGTTATTCGTGGTACATTTTAGGGGCGTAAATGTTTGAATTGTTATCTTGCTTATTCCAAGCACTATTTAAACACTTAAGGAATCTACTAAGAAATTTACACGCAAAAGGAAGTAGTGTGGGGTCCATACCAGGTTTTTTTCTTTCAAATAAAGTTTCTCTCCACTAGCAGACAATATTTTTCACGATTTCAAAGATACACAAGCCAAAATTGGCAGACGACAAACAAAAATGCAGCAATGAAATGATTTTATTTACATTGTTTAGTTTTCTTTTAATTACAGTTGCTTTCATACTAACAGACGATAGTTTTTGTAGTTTAATCCCTAGCTGTTTTAATAGTGCTATAAAAAAAATCGTCAGCACAACAAGCATTTCAAGCGCTCTTTTTCTCAAAGAGATTTCTTGTTTTGGTGCAAATTACAAAGCATTAACTGATTTGTAGTAATTTTAAAACATCTGATGTGAACGCCAAACTACTTCCTTTTACGTTTAAGTTCCATAATAAATAACTCAAGTGTTAAAATAGTACATTAGAGTGAGCAAGATAACAATTCAAGCATTTACACCCCCAGTTTGTCCCGAATCAATGCAAAATAATGTTTTCAATGATTTATTTTCTATATTACGCCAATTTTAACATTATTAAGTGATTTCTTCACAAAATATGCCCAATAGCGCCAAATTGAATCCAAATTTTTTTAAAAAAATCATTTTTTCACCAAATTTGTCGCCAACTTGGCGGCAAACACTTGGCTACCAAAAGTTTGGCGATATATCACCAAGTGGTTGTACCAAATCATATTCCTCAATTTGCATTGAAATTAACATTGATTTAGCCCACAAAGGGGTAAAAGACCCCCTTGGGAACATTCGAATGCAACCACAAGGGGAGGTGCACAACTAGACCACCCTCAGAGCCTACATACCAAACTAGAAGCTTCTACGGCATATAGTTTTTGAGTTATGCGACATACATACGCACATACATAGAAACATACGTACGCACATACATAGAAACATACGTACGTACATACATACGTACATACAGACGTTACGAGAAAACTCATCGTAATTAACTGGGGCATGGTCGAAAAGGATATTTCGGCTGTTTATATAATAGTAGGTACATATGCACGTGCTGATAGATTGAAAAAACTACTCAACATTCATTCGGGGGCGAGCAAAATTAAAATATAGACCGAAATTTGAGTGAAATTTTCTTCGAGATCACAATACTTCCTTCACTAAGTAAAAGAAAGTAAAAATGGCTGAAGAATCATCGAGTTTTGCGCTCATATTTTGCATAATACAATACAGTTTCATTATACTTTTTAATTATATTTCGCGTTCGTTTATATTAAATCTATATCAAGGAGCACGGTATTTATGTATATTTTTAAATAAAACATATCATTCACAATGCAATAATATATTTCGTAATAACATATCTACTTCGCATGTTGTCGAATATGTAAATACTGGACATTTAGTAGCATACTCTGCAGTTACTGCCGACTGCCAGTCAATTCCGCATGACAATTAGAGTGAAAAGGGCAGGTAAAGGGCAGTATCTGCTTTACCTCTCTTTGCGCTTGCAAAATCAAAATTCAATCGATTACCCAAAAAATACATCGGTATAAACAAATAGTATCGCCTATGCTCGAAGTTCAATGTTTTATTGATCTTTGTGGGAAATCAAAAACGCGTTTCTTCAAATATCTCGAAAACTCATTTTTGCAGATACTGCCGTTTACCTGCCCACGGCAGATTTTCCCCTTATATTTTTGAAAATAAGAGGGGAGCCTATCCCCCCAGAAACAAAGGCGCACCCCTCTCCCCAAAAAAGACCTCCCCCCCCCCCCCCAATAGCGAGAGCCCGCAAGAGAACAGAAAAATATCCCCAAAAACAACCCTCTCAAAAACTGTCAGGGCCATTCCCAAGAAAAAAATAAAACACAGAATTATTTTCCAGCTACCTTCTGAGAATAAGCATATAGAAGAACAATTTGAATTTGAACACTCTATGCTGAAAAGTAAATAATGCATATATTTATTTAGTAATCTTGTTCTAATGGATATATTCAAAATATTAAAAACACGAAACGGCCCCAAAAATAAATAAATGCATAGACTTTACAGTAAATAAATATAACTGACTAAATAATGAATGAAATGCCGGTTCTAATTTACCTAGGTGCACCGCAGACAAAAGGTAAATAAAAATATACATCAAGGGCAGGAGAAATGAATTTGCTGCCGTGTAGGTACTAACACTAAAACGTGTTCTTTCAATCAAAAAGCATTCATTGGAATGAAAAGTTCAATTTAAAAAAAAAAAGAAAGGTGAATTTAATACCCATATTCGAAAAAATGAGATGAAACAAATTTCACCCTTCAGATCGAACATTTCTGGGACATTTTTAAAAAAGTTTCCCCAATCGATCGCATTTTATTAGCAGTTTTCTTGCGAACAGGATGCTTCAAACGCCGCAATTGAAGGCGCGGCGCAAAGATACACAGATCAAGTTATCGGTCGATACTTACGAGCAAGAATATAGCCCCTCTTATTTTCTAAATTAATTCGCTATATTTCAATATTTATAGAATGAAAAAGCTCCAAATCTTTATTTTGCTTCGTAAATTAGCTATTGCCTTGTCGCTTGAAAAACATGAATTAAGATTTTATAAATTTGCAAACTTTGTGTTTTCTTGTCGTTAAAAGTGTGCTGTGTTCATAAAAAGAAATCATTATTCCCTTTAATGTTTGTTGTTATTCTGTGACATTTAAATCGTCGCAAAACTTATTTCGTTTTGTTTTCAAATGCTTAAAAACCAGTCAAATACCTGTTTGTATTGCTTTTCGTACATTTATTCAAAATAAATAGCGTAATAAATGTGTCAAGGAAACATGATAATTTTTCAGCTAAATTTTGTTCCTATTATGATATTAGAAATGCACTGATTTTCAGTCACACATTTATTTTTTGTTGCATTTGATATTCATGCGTTATTTCTTTTATGCATTGTGCATTTTAAGTGCAACAAATATACTTATTTAATAAAAAATCTTGATTCAAACTGTGTGACTTTTAGCCACTTGTAGTGAAATAGAAGTCGTAATTCAAAAAACAGATTAATGTTTTTGAGGAATCAACTTTTGTGTAGTCGTTTCGATTAAAAATGTAAAAAGTTATAAGGATGAGTGTATTTTTAGACGAATGAAAACAATAAACAAATAATGTCCCCAAGTGCCGTGGGTAAAAAGCACTCAAGATGCGCCAGCCCTACTATTCAATCCTCACTCCTTCCATATGACCTTCTACGCATGCGTGACTACCTTTACCACTTTCCAAAGAGAGCACGAAAATAAGCTTTTAGCTAAAAATACGAAGCGTTTAATTTCTTTAATTCGACTTTTGAAGCATTTTCAAAGCATTTTTTAAATTGTTTTTCGGGTATTTTGGTGTGAAAACGACAAATGACCGTTCACAATATCCAAACGCCGAAACTGCTCTTTGGAATCCAAACGAAGAATTGCGAAACAGTTTACGCTCTTTAAAGTATTCATGGAAACCCCCGAATTTCGAACACAATATGTTATTGTAATGTGCCATCCATCATTCAGATAGAGTCTTTGATGCATTCTAATGAAATTCAATAAATTATACTCAGAAGAAAATTTTTCAATTCCACTGCTTAAAATTAAATTAGAGCTAGATTTCTTTTTTCTCCCCGTAAGCGATAAGTCGCCAATTTTGGCCTTCCCGCGTTCTTTGTCCAAGCTCTGCTCTGACTTCTCAGTTCTGCGTGCTCCCTGCTTTTCATGCTGTTGACGCATTGCGCTTACGGTTTATCGAAAATCTTTTTAATGAAAAAGATTAGTTGCGCTTATTTTAAATTTCATATTTCGTTTTTCTCAACTTATTTTTTTTGTTTTTTGTTTCTAAAAGTCATTTGGACTGAGTTTTAACAATCAAACTTTGCCATTTCCATAAACACTCATAAAACCATTATGTAATTCAAGTTAAAATAAGTTTCTCCATTTTTCTAAAAAAGTTTGATAATCACAGGCTGAATCAAAATGTGCTCCAACAGAGAATTAATTGCGTCGTTTGTTGCCATATTGCATCCAGTATAATTTTATTTTATTTTTATATTAATTTTCTTTTGTGTTATTTGCGTGCGAATATTCAAAAGGATAAAATAAATTTAAAAGAAGCAAAATAAAAAAAAAAGAAAGAAAAATATTGAAAACTAAACAATTTCATTTGAATTTAATATATTCAAAAAGAAACGATTAGCGTTGACGAAGCAAAACCGTCATTAATGCGTGGGTTTTTACGGTTCAAACCCCTTTCGAAATTTTTCAACACTTTCGAAAAATGCTTTCATACCTTTTTTTACTGAAAAATTATTATTACTATTTTATTTTTATTTTTCTTATTCATTTTTCAATTTCATTAGAAGAATGAAATTATCATTATTGAATAATTGTGTTAATTAAATGTTTTATCTGGGCAGCATTTATTTTCATTGTAGTTATTGCAAGCATCATTTCTTACAGAAAACTACTTTTTGATATTGAATATCGCTAGCAAAAATACTAAAATTCTTTAAATTTGAATGTGCCAAAATGAATATTTAGCACATTTTACAGGTGTCATAAAATAGAAATTTCAGAATTATTACTTTTATTGCGCGTATATGAATAAACGTATCTATTCTCTTGAGTAATTAAAAGGCATCGAATAATTAACAATGGTGAAGTTATGAAGATAGATTTATGTAAGGACTTTATATAAAAAATATTGATTTTTTTCACCATATTTAAATATACAAATTACTGTAAAAAATTAAAAAAGTGAGGAAATAGCACATCTGACGAGGGAATGAGCAGTTATCAGAAAGCAGAGTATTTTAACAGTAAAATTTCAGTTTAGAATCAAGTCGAGAAACATTAAAAATGTAACAAAAATAATAGCAAAAACTTGTGTTTTCAATCCTGGGGGGAAATTGACACGATTTTTTCACGGATTTGGTTAAGAAATATTATTTTTTTCACACCCCAGCTAAAAATAATCATCAGAAGATGTGATTTTTTTTTTTTTTTTGAAACTGCTTAAAATATTTCTGCAGCTTTTTAGAAGACAAAAAAAAAAAAAAAAAACAGAATCTGCATTTTGTCTTTAATATTATCCTTAAAGATGATTTGTATTTTCTTTCCTTTGCAGGAACCATTATGTCACCTATTATAATCTTAAAAGAATTATTATTATTATTATCATTATCATTATTTTTAACAGTTAGTGCTAAATCATTATCCCCTCACAAGTGAAGGAAGTAGACGCATTATACATCGATGGGTATAGTCGGCAAGGGCGCCTCTGGGCCTCGGTTCCCAGCAGGGGTGCCCACCGGGGGGGGGGGGATTATGGCGCAAGTTGCGCCATCAAAAGAAAATTTTTTTTTTGGGGGGGGGAGATTTTTTACTAATTTATTTATTTATTTAAACTATTTATTAATTTATTTTTTAATTTAAATTATTTCTTTATTATTATTTTTTTATTTATTTGTTTTTGTGTGTGTGTGGAATGTCTGGAAGGGAAAAAAAAGCGATTCTATTCTCCGCATGATTATTACTTTAAAAAAAATAATAATAATATATAAAAAATAATAGTTGTAATTCAAAAAAATAAATAAAAATATTTAAAAAAATAAATAATATTTTCAAAAATAAATAAAACAAAAAAGGGGGATAAAAATAAAAAGCACAATTGGGTTGTGAAAAAATTGGGGGGGGGGGGGAATTTGCGCCATTGTGCTTGGGGGGATGGGCACCCCTGGTTCCCAGTAGTACCCCAGATGGTACAACTCAGTACCATGAGTGAGGCCTTGCTCATGGATTTTGTTTGGCAGTACCAAAATCAGTGGGCAAAAATCCTTAAAAAGCGCACATGAAGCGAAAGATTTCCGTTGTGTTAACCCGAGCTTGAGACTTCGAAATTTGTGACGATTTTTTTAATTTTGTTCACTGACATCACGAGTTTTCTCACTTTTCCATCTCGAAGAAAAGGCTTAAATAGATTGTGCAAATTCGCAACTGCTACGCCAATACAATCTGGGATCACTTTGAATAATGACAGCATACCTGCCAAAAGTTTTAAAAAATAATTTGAATTTTTTTTTTTTTTCGGATCTCGAAAACGGCTATAAAACGATTTATTTTAAGATTTTGATAAAATTTTGTATTTAGGTAAAGTTTTGTTTTCTGAGTTCATCTCGGCGTTTTTTCTGTAAAAACGCGAATTTTCATAAAAAAAAACCCCTTTTTTGTGCCTTCATTAAGTAAGTTTGAGAAGCTTTATTTCGCCATTTTCTTTATGATTATTATCATTGTTAATGTTTCATAGCAACCACGTTTTAATTTAACAATGTATTTCATATTAAATCACATCAGCGCGAGTTTAAATTTTATGGTATTTGACAACGTTAAAATGTTATTGTTTTTGAAATGTTAAGCAAGACTTCACCAGATAGTGTCTTATACAGGCTGTTTCATTTATTCAAAAGCCATGGGATAAAAGCAGTGGTGATTGTCCACCGACATCTATTGAATTTTATGGTAACTTACATGATATAAAAAATTCAGATTACTTTACTGTTCAAGTACGATTTCAAAATGGAGTAAAAAAGTGTTATAGTTAGTTTTCAAATACTTTTTTTCCTCCTCAAGAGTGTTTAGTAAGATATTTCAGGAAAAAAATCAATAAATATGAAACTCAATTTTCTTGAAATATTTAGTTTCGAAACAAAATTGCATCTAATATCTTTAGACGAGCAATTCTGGTATACATAAATTTCGGATCTCGAAAACGGCTCTAACGATTTTGATAAAATTTTGTATTTAGGTTGGTTTTTGAGTTCATCTACATCGGCGTTTTTTTCTGTCAAAACGCGAGTTTTCACAAAAAAACTCCGTTTTTACTTCCTTTTACGTAGTAAAGGAAGTATTGTGATAGCGAAAAAAAAATCACTCAAATTTGAGTCTAAATTTTGATTTTGCTCACCCCCGAATAGAATGTTCAGTAGTTTTTTCGACCTGTCAGCACGTGCATATGTACCTACCAACATATAAGCCGCCGAAAAATCCTTTTCAACCACCACCGAGTTAATTACGACGAGTTTTCTCGTGATGTCTGTATGTACGTGTGTGCGGATGTATGTATGTATGTGGGTCGCATAACTCAAAAACTATACGCAGTAGAAGCTTCTAGCTCGGTATGTAGGCTCTGAGGATGGTCTAGTTGTGCATCTCCCCTTGTGGTTGCATTCGAATGTTCCCAAGGGGGTGTTTTACCCCTTTTTTGGGGTAAATCAGTGTTAATTTCAATGCAAACTCAAGTGATATGAATTGGCGCGACCACTTGGCAATATGTCGCCAAGCTTTTGGTCGCCAAGTGTTTTGACGCCAACTTGGCGACATATCGCCATGTTGGCGACAAATTTGGCGAAAAAAATATTTTTTGAATTTGGGTTCAACTTGGCGCTATTGGCGATATTTTGCGAAAAAGTTACTGAATGATCTTAAAATCAGCAATATTTAGAAAATTAACCATTGTAAAATATTTTTTGCATTGTTTCGTGGCAGATTAGGGGAGTAAATATTTGAATTGATTTACACGTAAAAGGAAGTAGTGTGGGGTCCATACCAGATTTTTTTTTTTTGTGCCTTCATTCAAAGTTTTAGGAGCTTTCCTTCAGACACTTTCATTATGATTACTATTATTGTAACTGTTTCATAGCAACCATATTTTATTACAGCAATGAATTTCATATTTAATCACATCAGCGTAAATTTAAATTTTATGGTATTTGGCAAACGAGTTTTGGCAACGATAGAATTGTTATTGGTTTTGAAATGTTACAGTTGATCGATCAAATTAAACTTATACCTACCAAATGCGTATAGTGGAGAACAGGGACTTTGCATCCATTCTCATCAGCCTCTCCCGAGCCTTCGGCAAAAAATGAAATGAAATTAAATTAAAATTAAAGTTATTGTGGTGTAATTTTACGGTGCGCATAGTTTAAATAAGGTTGTGATGATGATGTCTTGTCCAAATAAGGTTGCGTTTTTTAAAATAAATTACGGCTGTTTTAAATGCGTAATTGCAACCAAGGGCTCAAAATGCTTTTCAAGTTCATCTCAATAAGTTTCGAGCTTTAGAAAAAGCACCATTTTACTCTCCTCTTTTTTAACCGAGCTGAGCTCGGTCCCCCAGGTACTTGAGTAAAAATGACAAGGCTCACTGGTCAAAAAATCTGCTACCAGAAAGATCTACTCGTTATATTCTATTTCTTTTCTACAAGAATGATGATTTAAAATTCGCGCAATTTCTCGAGAATGCATTGCCAATGCAAAGCAAAATCTTTTGGGTAGTTAGAGATGAAAGATTTTAAATTATCTTGAAGTTCAAACGAAAGTGGTTGGCTTGAAATGCAAAAGTACCAGGTAAAACTTTTTTTTTTTAAATTGTTCAGCAGAAAACTAAAATTTAAGTTTACACCTGTCCGAACAATTTAAGTGACAAAAAAATAACAAGCCAAATAGTCCAATTATTTCACAAACATAAAGAAAAAGCACTGTGGAATTAAACGATGTGTAGGTATTTAAAGAAAAGAATAAGGATCTTTGTCCATAGCAGCTGAAAACTAAATTTCAAGTTTTCTTGGATTAAAGCTCAGTAGAGAAAACGTCCAAATAAAAAAAAAAGACGAGGATTTGGGGATTTTTGCAAGATGACTTTATTAACTGATCTGATGATTTTTTTTCAGTTAGTGAAATTTTTTCTTTTTCTTTTTTTTTTAAATAATATGTAATCGGAGGTTATATCCAGAGATTTCAAATGTGTTTGGAAAATTATCCGCTTCTTCTCCCTCTCGCTCTCTTTCTCCCAGAAATACTGCCAGAAACTAAGTAAAGTCCAGTTTTCTGAGGGTTCCGATTATTTAAATGCCCGACAGATGAACTTTTATAGCAATAAATAATTACAATATGTTTCATAATGGTTTCGATTATTTAAATGCCCGACAGATGAACTTTTATAGCAATAAATAATTACAATATGTTTCATAATGGTTTTTGTAACAAAAATCTGGTATGGATCCCACACTACTTCCTTTTACATGTAAATTTCTTAGTAGTTGCCTTAAGTGTTAAAAAAAGTGATTGGAGTGAGCAAGATAACAACTCAAATATTTACTCTCCTAATCTGCCAAGAAACAATGCAAAAAATATTTTACAACGGTTAATTTTCTAAATATTGCTGATTTTAATATCATTCAGTGAATTTTTCGCAAAATATCGCCAATAGCGCCAAGTTGAACCCAAATTCAAAAAATAATTTTTTCGCCAAATTTGTCGCCAACATGGCTATATGTCGCCAAGTTGGCGTCAAAACACTTGGCGACCAAAAGCTTGGCGACATATCGCCAAGTGGTCGCGCCAATTCATATCACTTGAGTCTGCATTGAAATTAACACTGATTTACCCCCAAAAAAGGGGTTAAACACACCCTTGGGAACATTCGAATGCAACCACAAGGGGAGGTGCACAACTAAACCATCCTCAGAGCCTACATACCAAGCTAGAAGCTTCTACGGCATATAGTTTTTGAGTTATGCGACACACATATGCACACACATACGCACATTACGTACATACAGACGTCACGAGAAAACTCGTCGTAATTAACTCGGGGGTGGTTGAAAAGGATTTTTCGGCTGCTTATATGTTGGTAGGTACATATGCACGTGATGACAGGTCGAAAAAATTACTGAACATTCATTCGGGGGTTAGCAAAATCAAAATTTAGACTCAAATTTGAGTAATTTTTTTTTTTCGCGATCACAATACTTCCTTTACTACGTAAAAGGAAGTAAAAAGGGATTATTGAATTGCAGTTGACCAAAATGACCAAATCTCAAAAGATAGAGCTTCCACTTATTGTATATGTGTGTGGCTAAACTGAAGTTGGACTTCTACCCTTATGATGCTCGTTTAAAGTATAAGATGCTTACTTGGATTTAAATTAGGAACACAATTTTACTTGGGTTCGATTATAAGAGCTGTATATAAATTTGCTGAAGTATCACAGTAAAGCAGGGCTTCTTAAACTTTTGTCATTCACGACCCCATTTATGATTGCGAGTTTCTTGACGACCCCATACAAATATAAAAGAAAAATAAATTAATATTTTTTGATTATTTATTTATTAGGTAACAATATACATATGCATATGAAAATATATAAGTTTAGAATTCGTTTTGAAACATACAAAAATCTAAAATTAATAAAATAATTTTGGAAAAAAATAGAACCGACTTCAGTTGGAAATTGCTATTGCTCTAAAAAGTAAAAAATATTTTTTTTTCTTTGAACACCACCGAAACTACTTTTAAACATAAGTTTTGAAGTCGGGGCAAAAACAATATATGGAATCATACGCAACTACAATTCAACTATATAAAGTTTAATGGATCCAGGTTCTTTAAGAGCATTCGCATACATTTCAATCATTACCACACATTCGTGTTATGGTAAATATTCTGCTTTTAATTTTCAATGGTTTCTCTGAAAAATATTGGCAAAATATGGTTAAATATCATTTGCGCCGACTTCAAAACTTATGTTTAAAAGTAGTTTCGATGGTGTTCAAAGAAAAAAATTATTTTTTACTTTTTAGAGCAATTTCCAACTGAAGTCGGTTCTATTTTTTTCCAAAATTATTTTATTTTATTCTTTTTCGTGTAAGTGTACTTATGAAATAAGGTAATGTTTCCATTTCGAAATTCACCTAATTTTCTTAAGTAAATGATCCATAAAATAAACTATGAAAAAAAAAAGGAAGAAACTATCAACGAGTCTAAAATTTTAAACAATTGACACTAAAAAATAATCTTTGTTATTATCTGGTATTTATTTGTTGTACTAGCTTAATCAAAGACATTTAAATATCAACGGCTTTTCAACTAATTTATATTCCAAAGCAATTCTAGTTTCTCGTTGTTCATAAGATTTTAACACATACTACATACGTTGCCCGCAGTTTCATGTTTGATTTAGTTAAGCCTTCATTTAAAATTCTCATCATCATTATTATTACAGTTTCATATCAACCACGTTTTGTAACAATGGATCTCATATTTAATCATTTAGGACAAATCGCTTTAAATTCGACTACTTATTAATATTTCATACTTACTCCAGAGAAGCCTTGGTTCAAAATTTTCATCATGATTACTATTAATATTGCTGTTGCGAGGCAACAAATTTTTGCAACAATGGATTGAAAATTTAATCATTTAATGGGGAAATGACATGAAATTTACTGTTTTCCATAATAACTTTTTTTCTAGTGAACAAATATCGCCATATGAGTACATGCTACCTAAGTTACACCATCTCCTATCAATTAAAAAGAAAATCGTCCAAATCGGTTTAGTAGATCAGATGTTATGTGCGAACAAACAAAAAAAAAGTATACGCTTTGAATTGATAACATCCTCCTTTGTTGAAGTCGGTTAAAAATTGCACAAAAAATTATAAAATTGTATTTATTATAGTTTCAAAAATAAAAGTGGATTCTGACCGTCTTAATTCTCTCGAATATATTCAAGTAGTTACGTGGTAAGTATTAAATTAAAGTATAAGTAAAAAATTTAATTAGATGGGTGTGCCTGTTTTTTATTGTATAACAAATCTTGGTGGAATGTTTGAAACTGCTGGACGTAAGACCTCTTCAACCTTTTCCAACGCTGAACGATATTGGGACTTAATATGTGTTAAAGCTGAAAAAGTAACTTCACATAAATATGTGGTGTTGAATGGCAGAAGTACATTTAACGCCATATCAGCGATTGTGGGAAATTCAGTTCTAGTTCCGATTCAGAATTCAGTCAAGGGTTTTTTTTGTATTGTAGTTTCAAGTTTGAGTCACTCGAAAGCTCAGCAAATTCCTCTTGAGCTTTAAGTGGCAGGTGATCACTCACTTAAGCCAATACAAAACGGCTTCTGAGTCCAACAAACTATTTTTTGGAAATCAATATTTAATTTAAAATATGTCCGGAACTGTATTTCTAGCGCTTTTAAGTGATCTACAATAATTTTTGCAATAAAAGTTTTACATTGAATTTTCTCGATTACAAAATTGTCGACACTGGAAAACATTTCGAACGCTCAAAACCTTCAAACCCTTCAACTAGTAGCTCAAAACCTTCAAAAAATGCGCGTGTCTAGACGCTGCAAGTCCACTGTATTCCGCCAACTCTAGTGATGTTATAAAAGTGTATAAAAATATTATATTTAACTATTTGACATTAAAATGTCTCGCGACCCCAGAATTTTGCTACGCGACCCCAAATGGGGTTCCCGACTCATAGTTTAAGAAGCGCTGCAGTAAAGCAATAGATAAATGATCAATGATTTCAGAATCCTAAGTCAGTAGCACAAGTATTTTTAGCACATTAAGAAAATATTGAATAGTTACTCTCTCAAATAGTGTTAAACTAGGCGGGGGGTACTATTTTACTGATTCTCTAAATTCTAGCTTAAAAGTATCATTATCGTTACTTGTGCCTTGAAAATTGCTAAAAACCGAAAATTGATGAGTAGAATTCCCCCCCCCCCTAAAAAATTGAAAGAAAGAAAACCGATTTTCTATATAAAATCGTGTACAAAATGAAGAAACGAAGAGAAAGTATCTTACAACTAAGGAAAGTTTTTTTCTTTATTTTTATTCATACACTAGCTTAATACCCGGCGTTGCCCGGGTGCTTATTAATACAACATAGCATTCAGGGAAAAAAAGTTTCAAAGAGTTCTATTCATATGGGTATAAAATAATTTGCATCAATCTGTCTCTTAGGTACAAACTTAGAAAAAAAAACTAAAGAAAGTTAAACGTTTACAGAAAAATAGTCTTATCAAAAGGTGAAAATTAAAGATAAATGTTGTCTGTGCTTTGCCGCGTCCACTGGCATGAAATATATGCACATGGAAGTGAAAATATCGCATCAATTTCACCCGCCAAATTTAAAATATTAACTTTTCTCTATTAATTGTTCCCACCTACAAAGTAAAAATTATTATAACTCAGAAATAAATCTATTTCCCCCTCGTTCTGAAGGCTTATCTCCATTACAGACGCAACTGCCGTCGCAGTTTTGAAATTCAAATCCGTGGTTCTTTTTATAAAGTCCACATGAATTATGATTGTTTTTTACTTATTTCAATGCTAAAAGGAAATAGGTGAGCCTTAAGTTGATAATTCATTACTTTAATCGTAATCATTGTTGGAAAATACTCATATTTAAAAATCTTAAATTTCATCAATTTGAATGCTAAAAGGCCTATCTCGATTACAATATAAATAGGCTAGATTCCTATAAAAGGGTCATTTTTTGACAAAAAATTTAAATTTGAGATTTTTAGATTTTTTTAAAATTTCAAGACCCCGCCTATGAGAATTCTAGGGCATCAAGGAACCTCTGTGTCAAGTTTGATGAAAATCTGACGCAAACTGTGGATTTGTATAGAGAACAAGTATATATACATACACTCATTTTTATAGATATAGATAAACTCATGTTTGTGAAAATTGCAATACCATGAAGGAATCGTCATAATTGAATGAAATTTAATACACAGCTGAATGATAGTGTTACGAATAAATGATTAAAATTAGAAAGCCAACAAACAATAAAAAAAATATTGAAATTAGTATTTTGTGTAGCCACCACGCGCTGAAATAAGTGTTGCTACGCGCTGTGGCATGGAGTCAAATAAATTTTTGATGTCTGCCTAATCAAGAGCATTGCATACTGTTTGTATGCGTACCCAAAGTTCGTCTGTAGAAGCAACAAGACGAGGATCACGAACGAGACGCCGACCAACGAAATCCCAGACATGTTCAATCGGCGACATATCTGGGGAATACGCTGGCCAGGGAAGAAGCTGCACCTGCTGCGATGCAAGGAAGGATTGCACAGTCCTAGCGACGTGAGGGCGGGCATTATCCTGCTGAAATACAGCGCCAGACAAGACTTGAAGGAAGGGGAGAGCTTGGGGCTGATGTACCGGTTTGCTGTTCAGGTTACCTACCATTCGTAGCAATTAAGATCTTCCGTGATATGACATGGCATCCCAGACCATGACTCCAGGTGTACGTCCACTGTGACGTTCGATACTCTGAAAGGTGGCGTTCAGTAGCATAGCGTCAGACGCGAATGCGGCCATCATGGTGCCACAAATTAATGCGTGATTCTTCAGAAAATACAACATACTGCCAAGCAGCACGCCAGTCCTTATGCTGATTGGCCCATCGTAGCCGCAGGCGGCGATGGTTTAGCGTGAGCGGGATCCTGTATAAAGGAGTCCTTGCGCGCAATCCACGCTGCAGCAGACGTCTACGAATTGATGAAGCACGAAACACCTGGTAGCTGTTGACCCCTGTGCTGCCAGTTGTCTGGAAGAAGCTGTACGGTCCGTCAGTTTCATGCGGATCAGGTGTCTATCATCGCGCTAACGTCACATTTTTGGGTCCACTCCCGGATTGCCAAATTGTTGATACTCGTCCGTCCACTGCTTCCAAACACGCATCAATGTGCTGCTGTTATGCTGCACACGAGCGGCTACTTCACGATAAGACAATCCAGCCCCCCCCCCCTTCACGAAGACCGATGATCCTGCCCCGTTCAAACTCCGTTGTTGAAACATCGCTCTTTTTCGTCGAAGAGGCATAAGCAATGTCTGATATAACGTTTACCACAAGCAGATAACCACCTATAACCATACACGCCTGCAGCCGTCTATTTATTCGGATAAATCCGGCGTTCAGAGGGCGCTGCTCAGCGTACGCGTCTAAAATTCTAATCATTCGCACCCTACTTTGCAGTTGCTGAAAATTTCAGCCCATTCGCGCAAGTCCTTCATGGTGTTGCAATTTTCAAACATGAGTTTTTTTTTTTAAACATTTTTTATGTAAGAATATAGCTAAGGAATGGTATGAGAAAGTTTGACGAGCGTTTATAAGATTACAAGTGGCTGAAATTATTAAAGAGTCGTGTGCATACCGTATTTTCCCAGATAGAAAAAATGACCTACGCGAGAGTCTTGAAATGCAAATCCTTTCGCTTTTCGCGTAAATCAAGATTCCCCTACACATTAATTACACTGCAACCTAGGGTCGCCTATACCTTGACCATCACACGTTGTTTTAACCGGTTTTATTAGGGCCCTGAAGACAGCTCTTTTTTTTTTTTTTGATCCACACAAGGAGCCGAGCAACCCTTGATCCAGCATATAACTTGAAGGAAAAAGGGGAAAGGGCGGCAGTTTCAAGGAAAAATCTGGTGCTGTCTGGAAACGGAGTTTCCACCAAGTGTCCGAGGGAAGAAGCTGCAACCAGACGGTCGGTGGCAGGACGCCACATAACCATGGCAGTTACTTCACTCACCATGGCAGTGACCAGCAGTGAATCACTTGAGCCGCGGTGGCCCGATCGCTGAGGCGTCGGACACTCGTTGCCGAGGGTCACGGGTTCGATCCAAGCCGATCAAATATCCACCGTCGTCACTAAGAGTGGCTGGGCGACGTTAAATGTGGGTCGTGGTCACAAAGCCCTCCAAGTGAAATGATACCTCTGCGGCTACTGAGCCAGGGGTTTGCTCGGCTCCTGGCCTGGATCAAAAGAACTGAGCGCTCTTCAGGGCTCCATCCAACCGGTTAAATCACGCGTTGATGTGGTAGGTTAGGGGGACTCTGGATCACATCACTTCTTCAAAAACAAAGGGGGGGGGGGGCTGGAGTGTCTCATTGAATTATTATGAACATTCCGAATTGATCGAAATTTTTTTTGTAGGAAAGATCTCAGCGAGTACAGTTCATTCCCATATTTGATTTTTCGATTTGAACAATTTTTGGTTCAACTTTGAGCCGTTCAAACAACCTGTCCCGCGATATTAACTTTTTAGTTAACAGTCTGATTAGAACAAACTTTTTTTTGTTCGAAAGATCTTTTCAAGGATACTTCATTCCCGTATCTACATTTTCAATTTGAACAATTTTTCGTTCAACATTGAACCGTTCAAACAAGCTGTCACCCCTAATAACTTTTGAGTGAACAGTCCGATTTAAACATTTTTTTTTTTTTTTGTTCGAAGCATCTCGGCAAGGATACTTTATTACCGTATTAAAATTTTAAATTTGAACGTTTTTGGTTCAACATTGAACGGTTCAAGCAACCTTTCCCCACCTAATAACTTTTAAGTGAACCGTCCGAATTGAATAAACTTTTTTTTTGTTCGAAAGATCTTATCAAGAATACTTCATTCCCGTTTTTAAATTTTCGATTTGAACAATTTTTCTTTCAACATTGAACCGTTCAAACAAGCTCTCACCCCAAATAACTTTTGAGTGAACAGTCCGATTTAAACAAACTTCTTTTTGTTCGAAAGATCTCGGCTAGGATACTTCATTACCGTATTTAAATTTTCAATTTGAACATTTTTTCGTTCAACATTGAACCGTTCAAGCAACCTTTCTCCACCTAATAACTTTTAAGTGAACCGTCCGAATTGAATAAACTTTTTTTGTTCGAAAGATCTCGGAGAGACTCATTCCCATATTTCACTTTTCAATTTGAACCATTTTTCGTTCAATGCTGAACCGTTTAGAAAAAATTTTAACATGAGCGCCTACTGGGAAATTTAAATTGAATGTTGATTGTGAACTTAAAGGCGGATTTCCTTCAAACTAACTTTGTAAGAAAACGGTTTTGCTAAAAAATGTATGTAAAGTACTTTTCTGAAAAATCTTCTGTGAGGACTCTGATTCCGACTCCGACTCCGCAAACATGGCGAAAATGTAGGCTCAGAAAAAAATGACTCTGGGCCGACGATTTTTTGTTTATTTATTCATTTTTTTGTTTAATTTATTATTATTATTTTTATTTATTTATTTTTTTTTTAGCAGACGATTTTTTTTTTGTTTACAAAAATTTTTCATTCACGAGAGCATTTTATTCTTTATTTATATTTAACAACTGGCAGCGGATTTAAAATAAAATTCGAAACATTTTATTAACGATTGGGGCCTCAACGGCGCAATGGGTCTGCCCGTCAGTTTGTAATCTCAAGGGGCGCGGGTTCGATTCCCGCCTTTGCCTTGGGTGCAACTTCCTTCTCTGTGATGTAAATTCTTTCCTTCAATAAAATCTGTATTGTACTATCTGTGGAGGCAAGGCGCATAGTACGCAGTCCTCATGTGTGTCGAAGTTTATTGACCTCTAGAATAGAAATAGATAATATAGAAATTTATTAACGAACGAGGGTTTTTTCTTTCTTTGATAAAATGTGTTTTGATGTTCTTTGTACTTTTATTTTTTTTATTATTTTTTTTTCTTTTGAAAACGATTGTGAAATTTTTCTACGGAAGAACTATAACAGTTACATTCTTTAAAAGGTGCGACAAAACTTTTATTTACTTTTTACGTGTCCATTTCATCTGATGAGAGGGGTATATTTTGCTTTCAGAAATTAGTTTTAAGTGCTTTTAAGGTATGTTTGACATAATTTTCAGTTTCAGATATTCAAGAGAATATTGATCAGATACTAGAATGCCGATGTCGATGTACGGGAAAGTAGGCTCGTTTAGTTCTTGACAGAACTTCTTGTTTACCCTTAATTGAATGCAAAAGAATGGGAGATCGGTATTGGTTGTTTTTAGCTTTCAAAGATATTGTTTTGCGTTTATAGTGTTATTATTTTTAGCTATTATTTAAATGTATGTGTTGTGCTATGCACTTTCTTTAACTATTGCGCATACCCTAGTATCGTCTTTTATCTATTTTTCGGATTATCCGTGGTGTTCGCTTTTATGCCGTGGTTACTGTGTGGTTACCATGGGCGCATGGGCGTCCCCCATGGGGCAGAATCATACGCAGGTGTACCCCAACCAAAAAAAAAAAAATAAATAAATAAATCTTGAAAAGAATAGCAAAACAATTTTTTTTTCTTAAAAAACGAGCAGAAACAATTTTTTTACTCAATTAAATGATTAAAAAAGTTTTTTTTTTTTCCGAAAAAAATTGTAAAAAAAAATCTTTTACTCAAAAGTCACAATTTTTTTTTAATCAAAAAAATAAGCAAAAAAAAGTTTGTCATAAAAAAACTCCCCCTCACTTCCGAAAGTAAAGGAGCAAAAAAAAATTTTTTGTGACTTTTGAGTAAAAGATTTTTTTTTTACACTTTTCATGGAAAAAATAATGATTGAGAGAAAAATGATTTTTACTCACTGGATTGATTAGTTTCACCAAAATAAAAGCTGAACTTTTTTCATGTTACTTCATAAGAATGGATGAAAATCAACCAGCACCAGGATGATTTTTGACTCCATATCTATATCTATAAAAATGAGTGTATGTATACTTGTTCTCTATACAAATCCACAGTTTGCGTCAGATTTTCATCAAACTTGACACAGAGGTTCCTTGATGCCCTAGAATTCTCATAGGCAGGGTCTTGAAATTTTAAAAAATCTAAAAAGCTCAAATTTAACTTTTTTTGTCAAAAATGACCCTTTTATAGGAATCTAGCCTATTTATATTGTAATCTAGATAGGCCTTTTAGCATTCAAATTGATGAAATTTAAGATTTTTAAACTTGAGTATTTTCCAACAATGATTACGATTAAAGTAATGAATTTTCAATTTAAGGCTCACCTATTTCCTTTTAGCATTGAAATAAGTAAAAAACAATCATAATTCATGTGGACTTTATAAAAAGAGCCACGGATTTGAATTTCAAATTTGCAATGCGACGACAGTTGTGTCTGTAATGGAGATAAGCCTTCAGAACGAGAAATAGATTTATTTCTGAGTTATAATAATTTTTACTTTGTAGGTGGGAACAATTAATAGAGAAAAGTTAATATTTTAAATTTGGCGGGTGAAATTGATGCAATATTTTCACTTCCATGTGCATATATTTCATGCCAGTGGACGCGGCAAAGCGCAGACAACATTTATCTTTAATTTTCACCTTTTGATAAGACTATTTTTCTGTAAACGTTTAACTTTTTGTAATATTTTAGTTTTCTTCAAAGTTTGTACCTAAGAGACAGATTGATGCAAATTATTTTATATCCATATGAATAGAACTCTTTCAAACTGTTTTTCCCTGAATGCTATGTTGTATTAATAAGTACCCGGGCAACGCCGGGTATTAAGCTAGTTCCACATATTTTAGAAGTATATTAATCAGCAATGTTAAAATCCAATATTATAGCCAAATTGTAGCAAAAAAAAAAAAAAAAAATAAGAAACTGCATCCTAACTCCACCTTCTCTCCATTTCTTTCAACCCCTCTCCCGTATTTCTATTGCCCCCCCCCTTTTTTGGTGCACACCAGCCGTCCTGCCAACACCCATGGTACCACCTTATTTCGTGTACATAATTTGGAGTTTTCTGTACAGTTAATATTCAATGAAAAACGGGTTATCGGCTTGCAACCACCGAAAAAAAAGTCCACCTCAAGCTTTCTGTCGTAGAGGAATATCACGGGACGCGGGAGCGTCCCGCCCCGCCAAGAAAACCAAATACAAGCCGCCAAGAAATTTCCGTCGCCAATAAAAATGTAAAAGAGCGACTAGGACTGTTTACGCGAGTAACCAAACCGGGGTTTTCGCCCCTCTGTATCTCAGCCCCATAAAGATCCTTAGAGTTCATTTTTGGTATACTCAATCTCCAGCGGCCCCTGACGTCACATACTAAAGCAAAACATCCAGGACCCTCAGGGGGAGGGGTGATATATGTTATAAAATCGCTATTTTTCGCACTTTTTAAAAATTGTTTGACAGGGGTCCAGACTAAACGGTAACTCGGATTCAGCTCTGCTTTTGCACCCACATTTATTTTGTCCCAAAGCTCGGCATAGGGGGTTTTTCGACCCCCCACTCCCTCCCCCCTCGTTTTTATTTTCCGTATCTTTTCTCCCCGGGGATCTTTAGTGTTGATTTTTGGTATGAATATTCTCGATGAGACATTGAGGACATTTTCCCAAAATTTACCCCCCCCCCGGGGTCATCGCACCCCGGAGTTATTAATGCTTAAAATTGGTCCGATTTCTATCTACTAGCTCTGTTCAACATCTGAGCATTTATGTTTTCATTGTTGGGCCACGAGGAAAGAAAACTCAATGATTTATAATTTCATCTGTTGCCAGTTTCTATTTGTTAACAAATAAAATAATTGTAATTGATTTTATTGCATAAGGCTTTTAAAAGGGATCTTCAATTTAGTTCATTTTAATATGAGATCGGCAGTAAGGGTTGGGGTTTTTTTTTAAACTTTTAATTTAATCGTAGTATTGTTAGCAACTAGCTTTGTTTTGCGTCGGTTCGGGTGGTACATTGTGATTGATTTCAAATTTATCCTAGACTGAAGAAGATTCTTGAATTTTTGCACCAAATACATGCTGCCAAGAAAACCACAGATGTCGGACCGCCAAGAAAAATGTTGAAGGGAAAAAAAACATGCAAAGTAAATTTTGAAGAGAAAAAAAAAAAAAACAGGCAAAGAAATAATATTAATGCAAAAATATGTGATATCTCTCCAAAAACAACAGTGTTGTAAAAAAATCCCCCGCCAAGAAAACCCTAAATACTCAGCCTTAAAAAGTTATGATATCGAGTTTTCCCGCCAAGTTTGTGCCAAACTACAACTAACCTGTATGTATAGTTCTTTTAAATTGTTTTCAGTCCTGCCAGGCGGGAAGTTTTTACTCATTAAGCAACCACCTCACAAGACAAAGCTTCCCGCCTGGCAAAACTGAAAACAATTTAAAAGAACTATACATACAGGTTAGTTGTAGTTTGGCACAAACTTGGCGGGAAAACTCGATATCATAACTTTTTAAGGCTGAGTATTTAGGGTTTTCTTGGCGGGGGATTTTTTTACAACACTGTTGTTTTTGGAGAGATACTCTTCACGCATGAAACGCATCTGAATTTTGGAAGTATGTCTCTAGTTTCTAAAATGCAGTATTCATTAACGAATAGAATTTAGAATAATTGTGATTTTCTTAGAAATTATATTTCCTCCAGGTCCGTTATTTCGAACTTTTCCGGGGGGGGACCCCCCCTTTGTAGGTGGACTTTATGGAAAGATTTAACGTGCTCCAGTCGCCAATAGCGAACACGGGGACGGGGGATCGTCCACTGCCTTTCATCGAGCCCGGGTCCCTCAAGACGAGTTCCCTCCCAAAAAGCTAACAAAGCCAATTTTTGAAAACGCTGAAAAGCAGTTTGGATTTGGAGACTTTCTCAGGAAAATTTTCAAAATTGATGTTCAAAAACAACATTTTAGACGAGTTTTACTGTTAGAAAGAGGGGTACTTTCCCCGGAAAGCTTTCGAAATTTAATCCCTGAACTACAAAATAGTAAGTTATTTCAAATGACGGAAGGTATTATTCAGAGACTCCCCCCCAGGACTTTTTGAAAATTTATGTCCTAAAAACGTAATTTTTGAAGATCTTTTATTATGTGGAGGCCCTGGGTTTTCTTTCTTTAAGTTCCAATTGTTGGCTACTTGTGATGAAGTTAAGGGTTGGCAATTGGTTCCGGACTCTTCTCCGAATTGTTCTCAAAATTAACTCTTGTGAGCGCAAAAATATACCAAGTTTGATGACTCCAGAGTGTAAGAGTTAGAGTCAGTAGCGTACGTAGATGTGCCCCCCTCCCCACCTATTTAAAAATTATTTTTCTCGTGCAACTCAGTGTTATTTTTCAGAATCGTGCGACCTCAAACTTCGTGCGCCCCCCCCCCCCACTCCAATTGGCTGCTATTTAAGATACTGATTGGAGCACAGAGTCCCACCCGAAATTATTCGAGATAGCTCCAAAAACAAAAATTTAGAGAAAAATGGAATGGAGGGCTGTGTTTCGCGGAAATTTGTTTCGAAAGAAATTCTTAAACTAAATTTTTAGATAGTCTTAGGCAGGGATTCAAGTGAAACAGGCAATCGCAAATTACAATCGCGACTGGAAATGAATTACATTAGAATGTTTCTTGATAAAAACATCGTGACGTCAGCGTGACGTTTGCCTATGAAAAACGAGCTAGATAAAACGTCACAGCCTACTTGGCGAATAAGAGGAGATCGCTGAGTGCTTGTGAGCTCTTATTAGCTCCACCCGTAGTGACGTCATGCTAATTTAAGTTGATGATAATGTAATTCACTTCCAGTAGCGATTGCAATTCGAAGCGATCGCAGTGCTGTTTCACTTGAATCCATGCCTTAGAAGATGATGGAGCAGTATGAGATCAAGGCCTCTATAGTCAGAGGAGGGGGGGGGGCGCAGGTGACGCAGTCCCTGGGTTTACTGTTGCCCTCCAGTATTAATTCTACTCAAAGGTAATTTTATTTTCCCCCCTTTTTTTAAACTTGTAATTATATATCTTTTTTTACACTATATATAATGTGACGACCCTTCAAGAAATGCCTCGCATCCCCATTTGTGGTCGCAACCCACAGGTTGTCAACCACTGGTATAAACTGCAAATTTTATGGGATGTGTTCGAAGTTTTTCTTTTCTTCTTGGAGGCGTCGCTCTTAGTAGTGCTTCCTGCTCCTTTTTTTTTTTTTTTTTTGTGGTGGGGAGGGGGGGGGGGATGTCATCGTTCTTGAACATCTGGAGGAGAGGCAGCATCATATTTGATTTGACACGCTTATCTAATGTTTAAGGTGGCTGCCTCTCTATGACTCGCTATGCCTATGGTCACTTCACTCGGTTTTTGACATGCACAATCTTCAGCTTGCGGGTGCTCTTTTCCCTGAAGAGCATGACCTCCCCCTCCTCCTTCCCAAATATCACAATTACAAATATCTCCAAACGCGAAAAAGACAGAGGAAAATACCTCAAAATACTCCAAACATTTCAATGGCAGTTTTCACCAGACCCCTTTCTCCTTTTATGTCCAACCCTGCCTGAAACAGCCTAGTTTAGTATTGCCCAATGTTTGAAACGGAACTTGGTTTCTGCAATATTGGCCGATACTGATAAGAGCATCTTACAATATTGAAACATTTTGTACATGTTGTGTGTCAGGTTGTTGAACGTTTGTTACGTAGATTTTGTTTTTGCTCTCATCCAAATTTGGATCCTCTGTAGTTTCGAGCATTGTGTGAAGAGAGGACTCTCTATGATCTTTTGAGAATTTTGGGAATAAATATAAAGTGCTGAAGAGCATTTTTCAATGAACTCGAAAACGCAAACGTGTTTATTTTTGCCCTATTTTCATTTATTTTTCATTAGTTTTCTTCTGAGATTTTTCATCTTTTGTTTTGCGGCGCTGGCGCAAATGACGTCACCTCCGTCTCTGTGGTGTTGCCACACTTGTTGTAACTTCCTTTCAAATGCTAATGTCGATCTCCGTAACAGCATCCATGGCGTTATGTCGGAAATTCCGTAGTTTTTTCAGGAACTGAAAACTACAGAAGTTTAAGAAGTCATCCGATTAATTCATGGTAAATGCATTTAAAAAGTAGTTGTGAATCATAATTGGCTGTAAATTATTAATCTCTTATCGCAATTGACAGCTTTGATTGCTGATATTTCCCTTGTTTATACTAAACAATGCATCGTCGCATGGAAAATGATTGCATATTAATTTATAGCGATCGTTGTAACTTTTTTTGTGTTTACACTTTTTAGTCTGAGTACATGATTTTTGTGTCTTGAAGAGAATTGCTAATTTCATGAGAGACATTGTTCGTGCGACGAATGCATAAGTATGTTTCTATGTTACTTTCACAAAGTATTTATAATTGTGATATATTCGATAGCTATATTCGATAGTTGTTTCCAATGAAGATGTTTAAATTTTGTTGCTTTGATCATGGCGAAATGAAAAATTGTCTATTCTTTACATTTTTCTAATGGTCTGCTAAAAGTTTCTACCTTACAATAAGGCCCTGCATCAAAATTTTCCTACATTGATAAATAGTTGTTCAAAATTTTTGTTAATTAAAAAACTCATTTGAAAATGCTTTCATTCCCAGTTGATGACTTCAAATGCAATTATTTTGTCACCTTCTTGCTATTATCTGTCATTTGTATGCTGAGGATTGAATGAATATTCCTGATTTATTTTATAAAAATATCATTGCAACTGGCAAGGTTTGGCATTAATCGCCATTTATGTGTATTTTTCCACAAAAAGCTCAAAATTTTCTCTTTTTAATTTCAAACATTAGTATGGAAAGAATTCTCATGAAAACAAATGCAGCTTTTTATGTAACTTTAACTCTAGTGGCAGGAACAAGGCCATGCTGCAACATACAACGTACGGGGCAAATTCATGAGAAAGCATACAGACTATTTCTTAATTTGGGGTGAATAAAATCTGCAATTTTTAAAGAAAAAATAATCTTTGATTTCAGCGAGTACAGATTTGTACCTGGGATTTGGGGAATCCACAGGAAGTATGTACTTGTATTTTTAAAGTTTAGTGTCGTGTTTTTAAATATTTCTCGGTGTTTATCTATATTTTACTACTCTTCTACCATCGGTTTGTCTTGCTGACTAGTTTCGCGATTTTCAATTTGTAGCTGAAAGAAATGCTGCGTTTGAGACTTCAAAATTGATGTAGTTTTTATCCAAAAATTTGTTTCTTGTAGGTGCATCAAAATGTTTTTTGTTGTGATAAGATTGAACAGGTGGAATAAAAAAAGAAAATTATGTTTTTCATTATTATGTTACAGCGTAGGAAGTAAGCGGTGTGGTCTAGTAGTTTGTAAATTCAAAAAGTATGAAAGGTGATACAATATCGTTAATTGTGTCAAAAATTTTGCAATGTAAAATACTCTGCTAAAAATGCTTTTAATTGTCAAAATGTAAAATTATCTTGCAATTCAAGCTTTCAAATTTGGGGGCAACTTTTATAAATATTTTAGGATTTGCAACAAAGTTAAGCTCATTTTCCAGGTATATGTCTTAATCTTTGTCATGTCTTGCAATATAAAAGTAAATTGTGACAGCCAATAAATTTAGATTATGTAGAGGGCCACTTTTCTTATGTGATCTACATGCTTATCATTGAGACATGTAATATTATTATATACTGCTTCAATGACAAAACTAGATGTTGATTCAGTGTGCTTAATAAGCTTAGCTTTCGATAATAAACGGTGCAAATGGTTTTAATATTTTAAGGTAGCAATTTAATTTTTTGAAATTTTCATTCCGTAAATATTCTTGTATTTGTAAAGCAGTCCTTTGCATCAGGTCTTTTAATTTGTAAAAGATAAGTGATAAAAATTTATAACTGAAGTCATTGTCCGAAGTGTGTTCAATGCACACATTAAATGCTACATTTCTTAAAACTACTTTCTTTTCTTGTTGAAAATGTAACTCGGCAAATATTCTAAAACCGCTTCTCAATTTTTCAGAACTGTTCCTCAATATCAGAATTTGAGGAGCAGTACTGCTCTTCGAAATGAAATACTTATTTCCCCACGTTTTTATATTATGAAAATTAGTTATGTTTTGTTAGTTATCATTAATTATGGCAGTATGATTGAAGCCATTGCAATGTGGTTTTCGGCAACTTTTATTTGTAAGATTGTAGCAAAAAAATAAAATATGGTTAAAAATACACTTTTGATAAGATGTATTTCCTATGAAAAGTTGGTACTTTCGGGACTTGAATCATTAGCACATATTTATTTGAGCTTGTTCATAAGTAAATAAGAAGTTACCACCCGCCTTCAATGGAAGACGGGACATGTTGATCCGTTTTTCTGCTTTTCATATTTTATCGCATCCTAAATCGAAATAAAAAGTTTGTTTGTCTATCATTAGTTTCATTAAATATTGTTCCTCATTCCAGATTGTTTCTGAAAATCCTCAATTCATTAACTTTTTTTATATAACAGAATTTTGAATTATTTTCATTGCTTTTAAAACTTTTAAGTCAAATTTTTTAGGATGTCCGAAATGTAAAAGCAATACTATCTCATCCAATTAACACAGAAAAACTAAATATCTATGAATAATGTTGATAATTTGGCAATGCCTGAATAAAGCATTCTTCACTAGAGTACCAAACTGTTTTGTCAGGGGCTCCCCGAACTAAAATTTTTGGGAGGGGGAAAATTGTCAATTTGCCGAATGAAGTTCCAATTTTACTGAATGATAAAATACAAGCATGTACACTAGGGTGGCCCTTAACTATATGGCATTTTTTCAAAGTTAAAATTTCCTTGCTCCCACCCCCCTATCTTGTTCCAATGAACAAAAAACCACTCTGTACCAAATTTCAATTCATTTGAACAATTTCTAGGAGTGCCGCAAATGACTTAAAGTTTAGTCAGTATCTGAAATTTCGTGAATTTTTTTAAAAAGATTGCAGTTTTTAATAATAACACAAAAATTATTTGAGAAAAAAAACATTTTTTGACAAACAGTTTCTGTAGAGTCAAAACATAGTATAAACAAATAAATATTTTACCTTATTGTTTCCTAAGTGAGGATTTGGTAGCAGTAGGGTATCTTTTGCGGTCTTCAGCTACGATATGCAAAACGAATTGTTTTTCACTTTCATCTTTTGTGAGAATATTATTATATTCCTGAATTAATTTGATACCTCTTTCTGCAGCATCATTCACAACACTTAATTTCTCAATTTTTTCTTTTCCTCTTATATAACTAGGATCATCTTTCCATATTGAAAGATCTTTGCTGATAAAATCGGAATTAATAGAAAATCGGGTAAAGAAATATTTTGTTACAGGTGTTACAAATGACAAAAACTCGTTGTTTACAAATAAAGAAAAATTATTTTGATGTGGAATATATCTTTTTTGTTGGTTTTCTTCTTACTCCTGTTCTTCATCTGTATCTGCTTCCAACAAAATTTCTACCATATTTCTCTTCACTGTGAATGGAACAGTATCATCAAATAAGGATAGAGCCATAGGTTCGGGAGCCAAATACCAGAGATGATTTGAAATTTTTTTAGAGCAATTTCACTTATTTCTTTATCAATTTCCCGATAATTGATCAACTTCTGAATGAATTGAAAATCATGATACGGAGCTTTAACTGCCTCCGGAGAGAGAAACCAAGCCTGAACGTAAATTCTAGCAAGAAAAATACATAATCTTCGTAAAGAGCTCTTCTCCTTTTCGGATAACTCAAATTGATTCTGAAATAAGTAAATCTTGAGCGTATAAATAGATTTTGACATCCACGTAGCGTGACTTACAGCTCCTGGCTTACAAAATGATATCCCGTTCCTAGGAATCCTGCCAAGAAAGATCATGCATAGTTCTAACAGTTCTCGGTAATCATCCCGTTATTGTCTATGAGAAGAAAGGTGTTGTTCAAGAAAGTCGAGCACGGTTAAGCGTACATCATCGGGTATTTCATTGTCACCAATTTTATACATTGTTTTATCGAGTTTTGTCCAGGTTTCTCTAAACCTTTTGAAAAGTGTCATCTCTGGGCCAGAAGTTGCACTCAGAGAGTCAAAACATCCTTTCAAAATTTGCTCAAAGATATGGTGACGACAAGGGAGATACAGCAGATTGCGATTAAACATGTTTTCCAGATTGGTGCAGGCACCATTTATCCTTCCTAAGTTGCTACGTGTGGTATCACAGCATAGTGCTTGATTTTTATCAAATATTCCCCACTTTTCAACTGCTTGATAAACAGCCATGGCTTGGTCTTCTCCTGATGATGTGGTTATTTCAGGGACTCCCAACAGTTGCTCCTTGCCTTGGAAAGTTACTATAATTGCTAGTCGATCAACCTTCTCTACTCCAGCGAGATCTGGGAGCAATTTTCCATCCCAGTATAGTACTAATTCTTGACACTCGTTCAAGTTGAATTTTTCCCGAATTTCCGCATGTCTCTCTTCTCTAAATTTTTTTCGTAACCGTTGAAGGGAAGTTCGGTTTATTATCAGGTCCTTTATATCGTGACCCAACGCTTCTGCAGCAGCTATCAAAATGTAAACACCATTTCGGTCAGTGATTTTACACCTGTCAAAAACTTCCGAAAGACGAGGAGTAAAAAGCTGCAATGTACCTCGTGTTTCTGTGCGAGTAATGACCGTACTCGTAACTGTGTCAGTTGCTGGTAATTGAGTATCAATGACAGAAGAAGGACTCACTGTCATCAAAACTATCACTGCTTGGTTTGCTGGAGGGCTATATCACAACTTGTTGTGGTTGCTAATTGTAGTTCCATTTCTTCATAAGTTCTTTTCTTTCGAGCAACTTCCATAGTTTTTTTCATTAATGTTCTTTCTTCTTTTTGTGTTAGTTTTTGGTCAACACCAACCATGGAGCCCGGTCGCCCTTTCTGGCGCTGAAGAATTAAGAATTTTCTATCGTCTTCATTTTTTATATCTTCCAAAGCATTTGCATGTGCTATGTCAAAAAGATCGTCCATAATTTCCACAAAAGAATCTCTCCTCTCTTTTTCTTTGCTTGAGGTTCTCGAGAAACTTTTCTGTAAATGCTTCCATTTATCGTGCAGTTCTATTAGTCTTTCAGTACAATGGTCCGTTCTTCTAGTAGGAATTTGCCAGAAAACTGAAACTTCTTGAATTACTAATGCAGCACTAGCTTTTATGGTCAAATTTACAACTTTCAGATTGTAAAAAAAGACGCTTAAAACTTGCTTATTCGATGGTAATTTCGCTCCAACAATTTGATTGGAAATGTAACCAACAAGATCAATATAAAATCTTTTCTTAGGTTATGTGATGAGCTACCGGAAGACGTTGATGCCATTTTAAAGTCAGGCACAAATAACAAGCAGCACTGGCGTGGACAGCTGCTCTCACGCTAATGCATGGTCACGGGTCGCGTCTCACCACCCTTGACTCTTGACCTCTGACCGGATGTGGGGTCTTCTTCGAGTGGGGGCGGTAGAAATGGAAATCGGAGAAGGGAATGGGAGACATATAGGAACTAAACAGATAAGATAGGGGAGCAAAGTTTTAGATTGGAGTTTTTTCTTTTTTTAAAATTTGCACTACACATTAAATTCTTCTAAAATAGATGTTCTGGGCATGTAAATTTCAAAATGACCTAGTATGTGTGTGGACAGGACATACAAAAAAACTTTCGCAAGTTTGTTGTCGAAATTCTTGCATCACCAGGAAAGCGCCATGCGTCGCGGAAAACGTCTTGACCAAGCAGCTTCGTAATCTATATTGATATCTCAGAGGAAACGGCAGGAGAGGCATGGAAGTCCACAGAAAGATAGTTTAAGTAGAATAACACTTTTAATAAGACATACGACCATCAGAAATGTAAATCTGCTAAAAAAAAAATTAACTTGAAAAAAAGTGAAAAATTCATATTTTCGGCGAAAATTTGACAATTTCATGCTTGTTGCGGCACCCCTTAAACTTTTCCGATTGAGCTAATATTTTGCACACATCATTTTATTGTTCATTGGAACAAAATAGGGGGGTGGGAGCTAACTTTTGTAAAAGTTGAAAAATAAGGGCCACCCTAATGTACACTTGTACATGCATAACATTTAGTGAGAAAAAATATTAGGCATCTTTTAAAAAAACAATTCTAATAACTAAAAAGAATAAATAATCTCAATGTTGCAGTTTAAGTTACCGAATCATCAGCAAAATGTGCCGAATATAGAAATTATTGGGAGGTCACAGTGACCTCCCACTAAGGCACTCCTGTGTTTTGCTATTTCATCATCTCTTGGATCAATCAAAAGTTTTCTTTTTTTTTTCACTTCAGGTGAAATTACCGAGCTTATGCAAAATGTAGAAGCTATACCATCCAAACAAAAGTAGTTTCCAGTCATGCAGATTTGAAGAACGGATGTCCCGCAGTTCCGTCGGCCCCGCATTTCCACCATGAGCAAGTCCTCCACCGTGTTTTACACCGTAGAAGTGGGAGATACAAAATTCACCATCCTGAAGCGCTATCAGAATTTGAAGCCCATTGGCTCTGGGGCGCAAGGAATCGTCTGGTAAGTCTTCCCTTTTACCCTTTAATCCCTGACACAAAAAGGAAAGGGGTTATAAATTTGATTTGTCTGTGTATGCCTCTGTGGCAACGAAGCTCCTCAGCAGATGAGCCAATTTGAATATCTATTTTTTTGTTCTAAAGGTGACTCGGTCCAGAGTGTTTAGCTGCATCTCATCTTTTTTTGACCTTAATTACTGAAGTAATTAATTGAAATCCTCAAAAATTAGTTTCTTTCTCAGTTTTGTACGTGAAAACATATTTACTTTAAAAATGTTAATATCAATTGAAAGAAAGAAATTTTCTGCATCTGATAAAATTTTTTCGATTTCCATTTTATATGAAACTAGAATCATTTAATTATTTACTAAATTTTAAGCCTAATTCCAATCGTTCTTCACATGATTTTTAAAGATTTTATTGTTGAAGGAAAGAAAGCTCATTCATTTAAAAATTTTATCGCTTGCCATTTTGTATTTGTCAACCAATAAAATACTTATAATTTATTTTTTTTTAATCAAGGAGGGCTTTTAAAAGGTTTTCTATTTTACTTTCTTGATTCTACTTTTGCAACTATTCTGAATTTAGGGAGAAGGAATAGTGGAAGTAAGCACCAATGGTTGCTGTTTGTCGCCAACATTTGCCACTTGCATTAATTTTTCACTGTATTGGCGATTATGCCCATGAACATTCAGCTTATCTGATTGGCGCCGTTTTCAACATCCCAATGCCAAGCGTCACTCTGCTTTATTTATTCCACAATCCTTTTTTGCTGAATTCACTACAGCAAATTTTTCTAATTGTGATTATCTTTTTATGTGATTTTTTAGTTTTGTGATCAAAATATTGGATATTTTCAATGTTTTAAATATATCATGATATTTTCAAGCCCTGATAATGTAATTGAAACTGACCTTTGCTTCTGACAGCGCCGCTTTTGACACGGTGACGGAACAGAATGTGGCGATCAAGAAACTTAGTCGGCCCTTTCAGAATGTCACTCACGCAAAGAGGGCTTACAGAGAATTCAAGCTGATGAAGCTTGTCAATCATAAAAATGTGAGTATTATATTTTAAGCCACATTGTTTCTTGTTACTGCTTGATTTCTTGAATACATATGTTTTTCTGTTCTTAGATAATTGGCCTTCTTAATGCATTTACACCACAAAAAACAATGGAGGAGTTCCAGGACGTGTACGTATACACAATTAATTCTTGATTCATTAATTTTAACCTTTAAGAACCGGTTGGTACACATGCTGTACCGCAAGTCTTTTTTCCTTTGAGGACGAGGTTGAAATCTTCGCTTCTACCCTTTGTAGCAGGGGATTTTTCCAAGGTTTCATACCCCCTTACTGGGGGATTACAGCTTTGTATTCGAACCACAAACTTATAAAACTTAAGTGCTTGCTGTTGCACCTTCCCGTTTTCAGAGGAAAAGAGATCTGTGATTCAACAGTTGTACCGCCCGTCTCGAAAGGAAAGCTTCTATATGAATAACCCAGATCCAAAAGGTTAAAGTAAGAAAGATCTACATGTTATCCAAGTTCTCCCTAGACAGTTTTCTAAGGTTAACCAGTTCTGTGCTCTTCCTTCTCATTAAAAGTGCATTCCTAGCTTTTTCCAAATCACAGTGTAGCAACTGTAACTTGACACCTTAAGAGAACAGGTGTCAAGTTAAGTGGGTGTCCCTCTTGATCTTCTAAATGAGGGGCTTGTTTACAGAGATTCATAGTGGAAAATTTAGGTCCAACATTGTTATTTTTCCAGGATAAGAATAATGCATTATAAGATAAGCAATAATACACTGTTAATACATTCTTCAACCAGCATAATTTTAATTAATACCAGCATAGCAAGGAAACCATTAATTAAAAAAAATACATTTATTGATTCCACATTGTTATAACTAAAAATGTTTTTTATGGCTTGTTAAAGAAATAAAACTTTTTTTTTCTTTTTTTGAGGAGGCACTAAACTCATAATTTGTGCCTGTGATACAATCACTTATTTATAAACTTTAAAGTATAGTTTTTACCTCGTATTAATGAAGATATACTTTTTTTTTCTCAAGATACCTGGTGATGGAACTTATGGATGCAAATTTGTGCCAAGTTATACAAATGGACCTGGATCATGAGCGAATGTCGTATCTTTTGTATCAAATGCTATGCGGAATCAAACATTTGCATTCTGCCGGGATCATCCATCGGGTATGTTGTCTCAAGATGTATTTTTTGCTCAATTTTGACAAGTCACTTAATGGCTGGGTTTTCTCACCGTCAAGAGTTGAAATTTAATTACGATGCACGATAGCTTTTTTTAAAGAGAAAAATACTTCAAATCTTTTAGTATGTCACGATGTCTTTGTATGATTTTTCTTATAATGGAATAAGATATTCAAATCGGCTGTATTAAAGGGGAGGGTTTTTAAGATTCAAATTCCTTCCAAAAATTTTTTAAACTTCCAAAAAATGCTCCTTATTGTCCTTTTTGTGCTGAAAAAAAGATTATTATTACTTTTATTTATTTTTTTAAATTTCATTTGAAGAATAAAATAAATACTGAATAATTATACAAACCACAGTGCTTTATATGCAGTATTAATTTTTATTATTGTTATTGGGACTATCATCTCTTACAAAACAATACAGCGTTTTCCTTTAAATTTTAAACACCTGACCTTAACGAACATATGCCAAAATTCTTTAAATGTGAAAATACTGAACTGTATTTTTACCCTATTTTATAGATAGCAAAAAATATACGAATTTAGGATATGTAATACTTCAAATTTACATACACGCATCTATTCTTTTGAGTTACTAAAAATACATAAAATTTTTAACAGGTGAAATTATGCTGTGTACATGTTAGATTTTTTTTCTTCATTTAATACATTCGTCATGTTTCACATTTGCTCATGTGAATAGTCTTAAAACAGCACATTCTCATTTAAATAACCTATTGTAACAAAAAGTGGCAGAATATAAGTGACATAAAATTTTATTGATCATATAGAAATCACGAGAAATGTGCTTAGTAAAATCCTCCCCGAAATAAAAGACTGGTTTCAGCCCTGGATAAAATTTATTATAACAGACTGGATAAAATTTTTACAAGAAAGAAAATGAGAAAAGGCGGCTGTTAGACGCATTTTACAAGCTAAAATTCTGATTTGACGCCAAGATTTTCAACCCTAAGTGCCAAATTTGATGCCTAAAGTTTTGGATCACAATAAAGGTTTTTTAACGTAACTCACTGTAATTGAAACCCGAAGGATAAATTTTTGTGAAAGTTATTTTCAAATACAATTAATTTTGTTTCTAAAAATCATTTTCATTTGCATATTTCACAAATTTGCTATGGGCAGTTCGTGTGTAGCATACAGCAGTGCATATCAGCAGTATGTAAAATCAAAAATGTATATTTATTTCCGATGCACACATTATGTGTTAGACTTTAACTCAAATTTCAAACACTGTTTATCCCTTATTCAGCACTGATTTATTTTATTTCTGTTGTGTATTATTTCAAGGACTTGAAGCCCAGTAACATAGTGGTGAAAGCGGACTGTACGTTGAAGATCTTGGACTTTGGCCTGGCTCGGACTGCCGGGACAACGTTCATGATGACGCCATACGTTGTGACCAGATATTACAGAGCTCCTGAAGTCATTTTGGGAATGGGTTATAAGGAAAATGGTAAGGCACAAAAGTTATTTTTCTTCTTTGGTATTTTTAACCGAATTTTCCTTATATGCAGTGCTGTCGTTGGGGAGGAGGTTTGACTTTTTACTGTACTGATAATGCAAATGTTATGTAAATTGATTTCAAACAAGCTTTCATTGGAACCAAAAAATGCTTTAATGCTCCACCTCTACTCTCAGATAAGAAGCTATGCCTGGGCTCCGAATCCAGCTATATAAATTTTGTGGTTCATTTATATGTGCTTTCATATCTTCATTTGCATTTTTTGTTTTAAAAATGAACTTTCAAAATAGTATAATAACATAATAGGTTTAAATAAAATTGTTTTATTTTTCAATTTTTGTATTAAGTATATTTTTCTTTTGAAATTATCTGAGCATACTTTAAATTTTCTAGTCAAAGCACTTAATGGTTGAAGCTTTATTAATTTTTTAAAATTTCTTTTTCCTGTTTTCTGAATTTGCTCATTACTAATAAAACAAATGTGGGTTTTTCATTGAAAGTGTCAACTTGTTACTGAATACATTGCAAACATTTAATATGCTGGTTTGTTTTAAAAGATTGTAAAAAGAAAAATATATAAATTAGTATATAAATTCATAAATAAAATAAAATAAATAAAACCTTATTAAAAAACTAACAGCCCTAGAGAAGGGAGAATTTGTAGATCCAGTAAAAAAACAGCTCTTAGTGCTCCGTCTCTGGCGTCCCGGATAGTCTCTATTTTAAATTAATTTAAAGATAATTTGTATGAGTTCATTGTAGATTCTATAGAAGTACTTTGCAACTCTAAAAATGCAAAGAGTGGCGCAAATTTATTAATCCTTGATACCAGTCAGAAATGATTTAAAAAAAAAAAAATGTTGGTAGTTTTAAATTTAGATTAGTATTGTTCCAAGAGTTTTTGAAGTTGGTATAAAATAAGAATATAAGCAATGAATACTTCATCATGATTTTGCATCATTCATTTCAAACACTGTAGTCTTTTATGTGCATTAGAAATGTTTTTAAGTATTTTTTTTTAGTGTCATTTATAAATGTATTCCTGCTTTTCAGTGGATATCTGGTCAGTGGGATGTATTATGGGAGAAATGATCAGAGGAACCGTCTTGTTTCCCGGCAATGACCGTATCCTTTTATTTTGTATTACCATTTTGCTAAAAAAGTTTCTTCTCATATAAATTATGATAGACTAGTCACGAGTCGATTTAGGCTCAAATTGGTTCCACTTTGCTGCCCATTAGAAAATTCTATATTGTGAAAGCAGCCCCTTCACAAAATTTCATAGCTTAAAATTGGACTTTTAAAAGATTTCATGTATAGAAACAGTGCTTTCATCATTTTTAAGTCCACTCAATTCGGCTAAAAGCAAAACATCAGTAAAATATTCAGTGTTAGAAATAAGCGGTCATTAGTTGCATTTTGCAACCAAAAATTTTGATTTGACTCCTAGAGTTCCAACTCTAGGCACTAACAATACCAACCCATGCAAACAAAACATTTTCTTAAACTCATTTTCAGCCACAGCTGCACCAAAACAGATGATTGTCAGCAAGATCACTCTATTCAGATCCCCCCCCCCCTTTTAGAGGCATTGATTACATTTTTACAACACACGCACACACACACACACAATTGAAAAATTTTCATTAGCTCACCATTCAGTAAATAATTAATTTTTAAAAGAAATTCTTTGAAATAGACATTGATTGAGATTTTAATGTAAATTTAAAACTATAATAATTAGTTAATATCACCGAAATAATAATATGCACCTTTGTTCTAGCAAACAAATTAACTAAACTGCAATTTTCAGTTGTGTAAAACCTGTTTCATATTTGTGAAGAAAAAACCAACGTTAATTAAGCACAAATGCACAGGGATACTACAGACACGTGTTTCGGCGTTACAAGGAACTCCTTTTTCAATGGAAAAACAATTTTTGAACTTATGGATCGGATGCACAAACATCTTGTTTACATATACAAATTGTTTTATGTTAAAATTAATTTTGCTTACCTTAAATACCAATAATAAAATTTATCAATAATTATTCCCTCCTTTTATAAAACTTTGACGAGAATTTAAGTTTCTTGTTCATCATTTATCAAATATACTTTTTTTCAAAAATAAAGGGCAATTTCTGTGATTTGATATAAGTATAGCCACTATAAAACATTTTATTAAATAAATGACTTATTGCATAACATGCTAAAATCTTCTGCTTTGAAGCTATAATAATCCATATAAATAAAACAATATATGTGTGTGTGTTCCCTATAAAAATCCAGTTTGTCGGATCGGGACCAAATTTGGCAGGGAGGTACTTGACCACTCGGGAATGGTTGTAGGGAGTTTTTCAAACACCAAAAATCTGCCGATCAGTTCAAATTTCCATATAAGGACTCAAAAATGGCATAAGACAGCTCTTTCTACCCAAAATAAATATCAGATCTTCTTGATTTTGGTCTGATTGGAAAGCCCGCGAAAAATGCCCTTTAAGGGAATTTCATTCAGAAGGTTTTCAAAACTACTAACCGCTACCCCCTGAAAAAATATACAGGCATTTTTAAGTTAGTAAAAATCAATTTTAAATTGGATTTTTAAAGTCCTTTGCAACGAGAGTGACACAGATTAATTAGCTTGTAGGAAATCAATAAGAAAAATGTTGCCAATTTGTTTCTTGAGTATGAACAAATAAAGTTCTTGCTTTTGCTTTTAGGCTTTAGGCGTAGCTGGGGATTTAAACATGTTTGGCGATTGATCAGGCGGCAAAATAGGGACTTTAATCCAATTGGGACTTTTCAGACACGTGTCACTAGGCATAACTTTTGTTCTCACTTGAGACCCCGTGAAAAGCTTTGCAACGTAGCTACACTGGCGGAAAAAAAAATCCCAACACCAAGAAAGACTTGTGTTAGATAAACGAAATTTGGTAGGCGTGTTTATACAACTGAAAGATGACATCGATTGAAATTTCGTGTTCCGCATATAAGTGTGGCGCAGCTGGCGTCACTCAGAACATGCAAATAAAGCTTGTTTTAAAAGCGTGTTGTGAAGCTCGTGTGTAATATTTTTCCGTGAAATTGGACGAATTGCGTTCATGTTAGCCAGGAATACCTTTTAAGAAGACGAAGAAGCCATTATCAACAGCTCACCGAGTTTAAACGAGGTCGTACAAATTGGCTACAAGAAGGTACATTTTCATTTTGCGATATTGCAGAAAGACTTGGGTGGGAATGTTTCCACCATGCATGATTATTGGAAGCTATGGGCAAGGGATGGTACTACCTCAAGAAGATTGAGTTCCGAGCTGCCACGTGGCACGACTGAGAAGGAAGATCGCCGAATCTTGTGCACGGCTGTGGCGCATCGTACTGCATCTGCGGTTGACATTCGAGCTGCAGTTGGTACCGCCGTGACCCAAGGAACGGTAAGAAACTGTTTACTTCAAGGACAGCTCCGAGCCAGGCAGCCTGTAGCCGGTATTCCATTGACTGCAAACCATTGCCTTTTCCGACGGCAGTGGTGCCACGACAGAGCTCACTGGAGGTCAGAGTGGAGATCGGTTGTAATTTTTGACGAAAACAGATTCTGAATTAGTGCCAGTGGTGGCTGTATATTGGTCAGAAAGAGGCCAGGGGACCGCCTGCATCCAATCGGTCTACGGCCTAGACACACGGGACTCACACCTGGAGTTATGGTCTCTGGAGCAATTTCCCACGACAGCAGGGGCATTTTTGTGGTTATCCCAAACTCACTGACTGAAAATTTGTCGTCAGTCTGTTAATTTAACCAGTAGTACAGCCCTTCATGAGTAGCATTCAAGGGGGGAGTTTTGCAACCGGATAACGCTCGCCCTCACATCGCTGCTGTAACACAATGTGCTCTACAGAGTGCTGACATGTTACCATGACCTGCAAAATCACCAGGTCTGTCTCCAATTGATAACGTATGGGATATCATGGGATGGCACCTCGAGCATCATCCACAGTCAGCAATGACGGTCCTAGTATTGACACAGCAAGTGCAACGAGCATGGAACTCCATACCACAAATTGACATTCGGCACCTGTATGACATAATGCATGCACGCTTGCAGGCTTGCCTTCAAAATTCTGGAGGTTACACCCTCTACTAAATTAACATAATTTCACATTTACACAGCATTTTCTTGAGCTTAAATTAGCCAGTGATCTTGTACATTTAATCAATTAAACATGTTAACTAGACAATTGCATTACCCAAATTTCATTACTCTACGGCAATTTTTTCTTGGTGTTGGGATTTTTTTTTCCGCCAGTGTAGTTTATGATAAAAGTAACTCCTTGACAAACGACTCAGACATTGACCAATGGAATAAAATAATTGAGCAGCTGGGTACTCCATCGCAGGAGTTCATGAGAAGACTACAACTCACGGTCCGTAACTACGTGGAAAACAGGCCCAAGTATGCCGGTTACACGTTCGAGAGGCTTTTCCCGGATTTGCTCTTTCCGGCCGACAGCTCCGAACATAATCGATTGAAAGGTGAGTTGTTTTCTGTGATGCAGTTTAATGCATTTTGGACCATAGAGTCGAAGAAATTTTATGTTGTAAAACAGGGCTCGAAAAATCTTTAAAATTTTACATGCCCTGCCGGGCATGTTTGTCTAAAGTACATGCCCGAATAAAATATTTACCTGCCCAGTTTTATTTTTGTTGTTTATAAATAAAAACATTTGAATTTGTTCTACAGTGTTAAGACGTTGATTGCCAAGCTACAAAACATACGTAGCATATGAGCTGGGCTAAATACAATATACCTGTCAATTAGCTTTACTTTCATCTCCTCAGAAGTCAAAAAATTATATTAATGTCATTGTAAAAGACAAATTCTAATCTGGAGGAAAACAGCAAATCACATATAAGCTAACTCAAATTCTATTGTCAGCTAAAAGGATATACTACAAATTATCATCTCCTACTTGGGCAGTGAACATGTTAAATAGACAAAATATTAAATTTGCAGTTTTGTATCTGAATTAAGAATTATTTCAATCTTAACATATATGGTAATTTTTTTCAAAAATACGAAATAATAAAGTTTAGGAAAGAAATATTTGATCGTCAAATTACATGGCCAGCTGGGCATGTAAGGGTTGAAGATTCATGCCCGATCAGAAATTTTACATGCCCCGGGCATGTCGGGCAATATAATTTTCGGGCCCTGTTGTAAAATGTAAATTTGTGTTGAGAACTGTAGTTTGGTTGCATGGTCCTGTACTAGTCCGTTGTTTTTATCTCTAAAATTCATATGTATACTAGTTTCATTTCCATACACTGCCTTAGCATTTAATAATTTTTCAATTGTACAATAGGTATTTAAGAAATTAGAAAAAAGTTAAAATTAAAGAGTTCTGATTTGTTTAAAACTAATCTGCATTTCAAAAGATTTTCATTTTTTTTCATGTATGGAAAATTTGTTTTAAAAAGCAAAACTTTTTTATTTTTACAAAAGAGGTTTCCATTTTTTCCAAAATGATTAGGTTATGCAGCATTATATTTCTCAGTCTTAGAGCAATTTACTAAATATATTTAGAATGAAAGTAAGCAAAATCTCTTAACATTAATTTTTTAAGGAACAAAAAATACATCATAAGTTGTACACATATATCTTTCTGTAATTTTAATGCCTTACGATATTTGGAAAATTTCTGTCGGCTTTTGTGTAAATTTCTCATCTGGCATATTTGTATTGAAGTTATTTTGCACATTGAGATTTTTCCAAGCTGAGAGAATTTGGTACTTTGTAATGTAAGTAAGAGTAGCTTGATACGTTCAGATTAAAGTTAACTCTGCCTGTGATACCCAAACTCAAGTCATGCATTGCAAATTTTGGAATGCCCAACTGAAGTTCCGGCAAGGGAAATATCAATGTTTCAATTCCATGAAACCAAATCTTAGTTTCTTTAATGCATAATATGTAGTTTATCATTTTCCCAATGGATGGTGATACTTGTTTTTAATTTTTCCCTTGAAAAGTTCATCAGTTATGCTCCATTTGTTGGATTTTTGTAATTTTAATTTTTCCCAAATTTCATTTTCAAACCACATTAGTTTCCCAATGTCGGAATCAGATGACAATGAAGAGTGTCCATGTTATACGAGATGTTATTTAAAAGCTTGATTCTTCGAATGTTTTGGTAAAGTAGACAAAAATTATCTCCTTTTGACGTTTTGATTATAGTGAAAAACTTGCAGGGAGGTGGTGGATCCATTTCTGGCATTTTTTCTCTCTAATGTATTCCTCAAGCGAGGGGTTAAAGAAGAGTATAAGATAGTTTCAACTTCCAGTCAAGTTCATCTTGATTTGAAAAAAAAAAAAAACATTAAGACTCAGAAATTGCATGGTAATAATCCCTCGTGGATTCTTCTTTTTCAGCGAGCCAGGCTCGTGATTTATTATCGAAGATGCTCGTCATTGACCCGGAGAGGAGGATATCTGTGGAAGAAGCCCTGCTACATCCCTACATTAATGTGTGGTACGAAGAAAGTGAAGTCAATGCTGTAAGTGATCCGCCAGGAGTGTCTTATTAGTGTGCTTTTGTAAATTCATTGCGCTACTGGTACAGTATGAGACCTCAATTTCTGAATCCCAAAATCCAGACGACACAAAACATGAAACATATTATTTTGGAAAAAATCATTTTTTTTTGAAGTTTTTGTTTAAGAAGTTCACAATTGTTAACATTTGGAACATGGAACGTTTTACTTCGAAAAAAAAAAATTTTTTTTTGATTAAAAAATAAGAAGTATTTCAGAGTACTGTATGTTTTGGCAGAAGCAAAAATCTGCAAGCGATTCTATTTTCTTGATGAAAGTTATTTACCGTAAAATCTCGAAAGTACCCCCCCCATCGATTATAACCCCCTCCCCTTTTGGGAAAAAAGTGAAAATTCTCTTATCCTGAATATACTGTATAAAAAATCTCGATTATAACCCCCCCACCTGAAATTTATCAGTTTAGCTTTGAAAATAGGGGGGGGGGGGTATTTTCAGGATTTTACAGTATTTAAGAAGGGTTTTACATATAGTGAACCCCGTGTAAGGTGACCACTTTCTAGTGCAGTACTTTGGTGGTACAACTTAGACAGATTGTCAATTTATAGAGGGTGGTAATGAACACTTTTTTCTTTCTTTTTTTTTTGCACCATGTTTGAAGGTGCTGCTACTTAATTTATCTATTTTTTATATATCTATTTCAAAGCTTATTCTAAACCGAAAGGCATGTTTGGTTTTTAGAAATCAGCTCTTAATGTGAAAAAGATATATTAGATGTAATTTGTACGTTAGGAGGATATTGATCAAATGCTTGAAAACCAATCTCTAGTATACAGAAAAGTTGGCTCGTTTAGTTCTGGAAAGAACTGCTTGTTATTCAATCGGGATTTTCTTCTCTTTTTTTATCGCAATCTTTCCACGATATTAATATTAGCTTAATGATTTTAATAACAGTAACACCTATGATGGAAAAAAAGCAATTTAAATGAAATGCAGAAATCATAAAATTAAGTTTATTTAAAGTAAAGAATTAAATCGCTGCAAAACTATGTGACTGTCAAGAGCAGTCTTCCTAGTTTTGCATTCATTTCTATAGTGAAAATTTAGAAAAATTAAATGACTGCTGAAGCAAAGGATGCAGATGTTTGTTACACTAAAAATGTGAGCGTTATATGTTTGTAAAATGCTAAAGCAGATATTCTAGCGACTTTAAACACATTTTTGTTATTTATTTATCAGTTTTTTATGGCCGTTTATGAGTGCTAATTCAAATTATTTATTTGTTTGGAGTGTTTAAAATTTTTCTCTTTATATCTTGTGACTTTATTTTTATTTTTGTAATGTTTAACCTTTTGGATCCAGGCTATTAGTATAGAAGTTTTCCTTTCAAGACATGGGGTACAACTATTGAACCTCAGGTATCTTTTCCTTTGAAGACGAGAAGGTGCAACGACAAGCACTTAGGTTTTGTGGCTTCGCGGTTCGAATACAAAGCCGCAATCCCCCAGTAAGGGAGAATGAAATCTTGGAAAAATCCCCATCTCCAAAGGGTAGAAGCGAAGATTTCAACCCCAACCTCAAAGGAAAAAACACTTGTGGTACAGCATGTGTACCACCCGGTTCTTAAAGGTTAAGAACATGGGAATTTTGAATTTTGTACAAGTAATCATCTGGTACAAACATTTCTCCTGTTTCTTGGTTTTATTCCTCCTGTTCTTCCATTTTGTAGATTTTCTAAACATGTAATGATCTCAATAAAAGTAAAGTTCTGTATTATGTAAACTTAGAATCATTAGTTGTCATCTTTCAGTGCATTTTTATAAATATTTAATTCTGTTTTGGGCACATTGTCCGTTAGCTATATTTTTAGTTTCAAAGCTTTTTTTTTTAAATTTCTCTTGTAAAGTATTCAGGTCTTATGTATAAGCTTGAAGTTTAAAAGTATTTGCACTAAGAATGGAATTTGTTATTGTATTTCATTCATTTTATTTGTTGCTTTATTTCCAATGCTACAAAGCTTTTTTTTTTTTCAAAGTTCGTTTAGTTCTCATGAATTGTTCTTCCTTTGTAGCCAGCACCAGGCCCATATGACCATTCTGTTGATGAGAGAGAACACACTGTTGAGCAGTGGAAAGGTGAAGAATTTTTTGTAAACTGAGAATGAATTAGGAGTTATTGTTTCTATTTCTTAATGTGTTTACTAATTTGTGTCAATAATTGCAGAACTCATCTACCATGAAGTTCTGGAATACGAGCAGACACACAATACATTAGGTTTAGGCCGTCCACTGACTGCTCATCATAATTCCGAGGCTGGTAAGGTCGTTTTTTGATTAGTAAGTAGTTTGTTCATTTGTGTTTTTTCAAAATGCATATCAACTAAAACATATACAGTTGTTGCTGCTTATGTGAATCACGTTTGTACTAAACATCTTTGATTAGAGAAAGCTGCATTTTGTTCTGTTTTTGACGATTTGATTCATTAAAATGGCTGATTCAATTTACTGGCTAAAACTGTATAAAATGTTAGACATATTTGTAGACTCAACAATTTTTGATTTTTAAAAAATTTTAACTTAGTTTAACTTATTTTTCATTATAATAAAGATAAATGGTTGAAAAACAGTTCCAAATTCTGTATGACTGACTCATTAATCAAAATAAAAACTAATGTAACTGAAAAGTGTTCAACTTTAATATTTTGTGAAACCTGGGCAAAAGTATGAGCTCAGTAGTCAAAACTCTTAGATGAAGTTTTGTTCCAATAGTTCATTTAAAGCCAGAACATGCACCAATGTTGCCATTATCGATCATTAGTTGCTTTACATTTCAAAACTAGTGACAAATATTAAAATACACTTCTGGTACAAAATTATAAATTTATAAAGTTTCATTTTTTTCACTCATAATTTAATCTAGTTTAATGTTATTTTGTAAAATTAAAGACAAATAACTGACAAAATAGGCCTAAATTCAGTATAACTCTTAAACTTACTATAACAGTTAGTGTAATTTAAAAAAAGGGTAATGTGTTATCATTACATGAAACCCAAACAAAAGTGTGAAGTCAAAAGCAAAAAATCTTGGATTATGGTAAAATTTTGTCCTAATTAGTCATTCTTAAAAACCATAGCATGAATCAATGTTTTAACTAAGTTGTGTTTGAATTTCCTCAGAATTAGCCCCAAAGGCTGAATAGTGCTTAATAAGTTATCTTTTTATTTTATTAATTATTGAGCTGTAGAGTAAAGAAATTTAAATTTATAAAGTCATTTTAACTCGGCCGTGTCAATCTAAATCAATAGAGCAATAGTATCCCCCCAACTTGAGATAGTTTAATTTTTGTAAACTTGAATGTTATTTCCACCTTTATTTTGCTTTTTTAAATTACAGATAATTCTGTTTCTAGACATTAGAGAAGTTGTACTCAGTTGTCTAATGTTTAAGTAGGTTACCTACACTTTATTCCGTTGACCCCTTTTGTCCAAAACAAAACTTTACTGCATGTAAGACAGATTGCTTGGCTAATTTGCTCCACTCATTTAAAAACATTTTGGGGCAAAGTAGTTTTTAGCAAGCTTTTAGGATCTTAATTTTCATGGGCCCATAATTTTGATTTTGATAAAAATGGTCGACAAAATAATGCAGAAGCATCTCAGAGAAAGAGTTGGTTTTAAGAATCCTTTAATCTTACATGAATCAATAAGTAAAATGGTGAAAAAAAAAAAGACGTGTTTTTTCCTGATACAAGTAACTTAATATCTTGTTTGATTTTTTTTTACTTAAGATGCAATAGAAGAGGATTGTGCTGACGATGTCTCCAGTCAAGCCACAAACGGTCCTTCAAACTCGTATGGTCATCGTAGATAGACGTATTCTTCTCTCCCTTGTCTTAGTCTTTGACTGCCATACCCACCGTACGTAGGGTTCTGTACAAAACTAGTCGCCAGTGGAGAAAACTCCGTCTTCGATCCTGCCGGTGGACTTCGACCAAGACGAGTTACCAGTCATTTAGCCAGGACTTATTCTTCACGACCGCGGATGGATGCAGCATGCCCGTTTGTGTAAAGAGTGAATGTGCCCTAGAAGCCTCCTCAGCATTGGAGTCGTAAGGAAATCCTCATCGGTAAACAGATTGCAATGCCGGAGAAGCCTTCGCAGTATTGGAATTGAGAAGGAATCTTAATTGGTGTCTAGGCAGCCATGCCGAAGAAGCCTTTCCAGCATTGCAGTCTGGAAGAAATGGTCATTGGTTCGTGTAACCATGCCAGAGAAGCTTCTTGGCAATGGAGTCGGAAAGAAATGTTCATCGATATCCAGATAGCTATGCCAGAGAAGCTTCCTCCGCATTGCCGTCAGGAAGAAATGTTCATTGGTATCCAGACAGCCATGCCAGAGAAGCTTCCTCGGCATTGCCGTCAGGAAGAAATGTTCATCGGTATCCAGACAGCCATGAGAAGCTTCTTTGACATTGGAGTCTGAAAGAAACCTCATGTATATCTAAACAGCCATGCCAGAGAAGCTTCCTTGGCATTGGATTCGGAAAGACACCTTCATCTGTATCGAGACAGCCATGTTGGAGAAGCCTCCTCGGCATTTGAATCTGGAAAGTTATCTGTGTTGTCCATGCAAAATTATCCGGCGTTCATATGCCCACATTCCGACCGCACGAGCATGCTGCATCATTGATTAACGTTCATTTCGCTATTAGTAAGAGTCCTCGCAAAAGGCGGTTCTTAAAATTAAACCGTCTTCCATCGCAGCCAGAAGAGGACGTCCATACTAATTGCGAAATGTCATTCGTTCGTCCTCGAAATCGAAGAATTTTGGACTCGGGGGAAGGAGAAGAAAATCCTGCATGGCTTATAATAGCTCATTTCAGCTGGCAGGTTACAATTGCATCTGTGGCATGTTTTATTCAAAAAATATATTTATTTTGTTGTGTTTTTCATTTAAATAAAATGTCTGTTTTAATTGGTGTGCAAGTGTGAATTTTCTTTACATACATCGAGCAGTGAGGTAGGGAAAATCTGGTGGGAGTTAATAGGGGTTGGAGCAGTAACTGAATGCTTCGGTGCAATGCCATTTTTAGAAATTTAGTGACATTAATCATAACATTTTTATTGACATGTGCCATTAAAAAAGCCCGAGAAAACTGTCATGACTCTACTTCTCTTTTTGGGAGGCCCGTTCAAAAACATTTAAGAACATTTGCTGATTGTACCTGAGGTTAGTTTTGTTTTGTTCAAAATTTATTTAGTAGAGACTAAGATTATAGCATTGAAACATTTCAAAGAATGAACAGAGGGTAAAACTATAAAAATTTGAAAGAGGAGAGCTTTCTAGCAATACTGCATTTTAGTAATTAGCAAATACTGAAATGTTGAATATCGAGATTGAAACACTTTACTTTCACCAGGCTAAATTACAGAAGCAATGTGTTTGCAACATAAAAACAATTGTTAAAGCATAGTTTTTGTCGTTTCTGGTTATCAGCGGTAGAATGTGAAAAAAATTGTTGAAATCAAGTCTTGATTCACTCAGCATTTGCTTGTTATGATAATTTGTGTGGACACGTTTTTTCTAAGATAGCAATTTGATAACAAGAAATTTAAATAAAAATCATTGTTTCTGCAGTTTATAAATTTCTATCATAATGATGTTAATCTAATGCACTTCTCGTGAGTTTTTGGAAGAAAAAAATTGCCAGGATTAAGGGTCGTTATAGTACGAGGGTTTATCTAGTATATTTTTTGAAAGCACACAATGAAAACACCAAAATATAAAATAACTTTATTAATGAGTTAGTGTTTATATTTCAGTTGGGAAATATATTTCATTAGATTAGTTGTATCTTTGTCTTTGTTCTGTATCACAAGTTGAACGGCTCTTGCCAAATCAAAGGAGTACCAATAGTTCTCAATCCATTCTTGATACCTGTCATAAGATATTAAAAAAAAAGGGATTTTTAACTAATAACTATACATGACAATATTATCCATTACTAAAAACCTGTATCGCTGAGCCAAACTAAGAAGGCCAAGAAAGGATTATGAAGTCATTATCAGGTTATACATAGAATCTTATTCCGCATTGAGCAAAAATACTGTAATGTTCTACAAAAAAAAAAAAAAAAAAAAATCTTATTCATAATTATTTACCAGTGTTATAGTTCCTAACTTTGTATACTATAGGCAAACGCTTTTATGCTCTTCTGAAAAGGTGGGTCCCGGGTCTCTGAACCCAACCCCCCTTCCCGAAAAACCATTGTCTTTTTTCTCAATTCGTATTACTTTTTATCTCAACAACATTTTTCCCTAAACCAATATTCAATAAAAATCTTTTTTTTCTTTCCATTTTCCCATTAATAGGCAAATTTTCTTTACATTTTCCCATTAATGCTTTCCAATCAGTCCAGAACATGGGAACCTCCATTAGAATTGAGTCATTCTGCAGCTTGTTTGATATATTTGAACAAAGAAGAGATTTTGCAGAAATCTGCAAAATCTATGAAGATTTCTTGCCGAATATTGTAAAGGCATTACATAATCTTTCTCGTGTGAAAATATAGAGTTTTGATCTGAATTAACGTCATTTTCGGGAAATTAAGATCTACCTCTAGTTAAAATCTTTTTAGAATATTCAGGGAATTTGCAAAATATAAAGAGACCTGCAGAAAATCTGCAGAATTGCTTTATTATTAAAGCTTCAAAACGCGACAACTTATGAGCAGATCATTTTTGTTTAGACATCTTCGCAAGTTCATATTTCTATTAATTCATTGGTTCTTAATTATCATTTTTGAATAATTAGTTTTAATTAGGAAAATATTAGTGTAATTAACAATTAATACTGATTTAATGTTCGTGCAATCTTGCTCCCCCCCCCCCCACACACACAATGTTCTAGCTATTTGCTTGGAAGAAGTGATAATGTGACTCAGGTTAGTCTGGTTTTGAGGAACATTGATCAATAAATTAGATCTGGGATATGTAGTAAATACCTATATAATTGAATTCTGGGGCACTAATAAAAACTAATTGTTTGGTTATCAATCAAACGAAAGTATAACTTGATTTTCCTGCTGCAGGTACAATATGATATACATGGGATTTGCACACCTAGGAAGTTGTCGATTTCGACCATAATCGAATTTTGGAGATAGAATGACATGATTTTCAGCAAAAAGTGAGTAAAAACCATGGAAACTGACAACTGGTCATGGAATTTTGCATTTTAGAACATACGCAGCTACTCTTGCCAAATTTTAACAAAAATAGTATTCAAATTCATCTGTTTTACAATTGTCCTACCAGGGGAAAAAAAACAGAAAAAAAAAAAAGAACTTTTAAATACCAGAAAGTCGGGTTACTTGGACCCACAAGGAGGTTACTTGAGCCCACAGTAAAATGATAAAATCTGGGTTTGGTACTAGCATTAGAGACTGCAGAGTGCTTCTACCTAGAGGAGAAATGAGGAACTACGTGCAAGTTTTCAACTAATAAGTACCAAACCTAGATTTTATCATTTTACTGTAATGGGCTCAAGTAACCCCTTAGGGTCCAAGTAACCCGACTTTATGGTACTCTAATAAATATTTCACATAATATTGTGTTTCTGTGACTGAATATAAGATAATTTGATGAAAAAATGTTCCTTCAATAAGAACTAGCTGTCGTGGCCGTCACGAAACTTTCTTCTATATCTATCTTATGAATTCCGGTTACAAAATAAAATACGTACTCGCCCGAGTAATTGGAGACAGCTCCAATTTCCCAATTATCGTAATAACCCTGCAAATGCAGAATCAATGAGCGAAATTGGAAATCATTGCAAAAGCCTTGTTTAGATAAATTGCAAACATTTTATTTGTTAGTAAAAAGAAATTGGCAACAGTTAAAAATTTCAAATCATTGAAAATTTTCAGCTGTTTTGATAATTAAATAGCGTGAAAGCGATTTTTTAATGAATTAATTTTTCGCATTGTTGACTAAGCGCAAAAATCACCCCACCCTCCCCCTGGGGCAATTGGCGCCAAAATTTAATCGATGCTTGCTTCCATATTGGGTTAGTGTTATTCCAAATTTCATTCAAATCGCAGCAATATTTCCCGAGATACAGTAGGTGCAATGACAAAATAAGTACTTTTGATTGATCCACCCCCCTTTGAGATATTGACACACAAATTAAATCAGCACCTGTACTCAATAGGGTCTACCTATGGACCAATTTTCGTTTGATTCCGCCGGTTACTTCCTGAGATATAGCAGTCACCCCGGCGCAGAACACGTGCGATTGCTCCACCCCCCTTGGAGATATTGACAAACAAATTGAATCAGCACCTGTACTCAGTAGGGTCTACCTATGGACCAATTTTCGTTTGATTCCGCCGGTTACTTCCTGAGATATAGCAATCACCCCCGCGCAGAACACGTGCAGTTGCTCCACCCCCCTTGGAGATATTGACAAACAAATTGAATCAGCACCTGTACTCAGTAGGGTTTACCTATGGACCAATTTTCGTTTGATTCCGCCGGTTACTTCCTGAGATATAGCACTCACTCCCGCGCAAAACACGTGCGATTGCTCCACCCCCATTGGAGGAATTCGCTAAACAAAGTCAGGTGCACCAGTTCACATGGTGGTACATATGTGCAAAAATTTTTGTTCGATTTCATGCAGTAGTTTTTGCTCTAGCGCGGCCACAAAAACTGGTCACACACATACAGACTCACACACAGACAGACACACACACACACACAGACAGACATTTTCCAAAAATGGTCGAAATGGACTCAGCGCACCTCAAAACGTGCAAATCCGTCAAAATTCGACATTCGAAAATTTTCACGAAACCAATACTTTCTTCTATATATTAGATATAGAAGAAAGTAAAAATCAATATATTCATCTGTTATCGGTAAATTATACATTTTTAGTCTAGTATTTTTAGGCTACTGAAAAAGTGGATAAAAGGAATGAAATGATGTTTTGTTCGGGGAGGAAAACATCAGACAACGCTGACTGCTGAACTTTCAAGAGCCTAATTTTAAGTAGCATATTAAAATATGAATAAATTTCAGGCATTGAAAGAGCTTACCCAGAAGTGAACGTTTTTTGATGCAAAGGTAAATGGGGCTGGAAGCAGTTCATGTGCTTTTTCTCTCCAACACGCGGCTCAAAAGAGTTATTTAATGCATACATTTTATCACACAGAAAACATTCATAGCTACGAAAGGCATCCATTTTCTCCGGGTCGTTGACTCCCCACTTTCTTTCCGACACGACTTTCTTCAGAAAGTCATTCAAGACCCCCTCCCGTTTAAATTGAAGGTACTCTTTGTATAAACCATCATCCGAATCTAAACGGGAGATGAACTGTGCAAGATGTTCGGGGCTGGAAAAATCGTCTATGAAAACGACGGATCTCTCGTCGGGGATCCAGTCTTTTGCTGTCGCAGATCCTTTGTAGATGGGAACGGACCCGACGTGAAGTGCTCTGAAGAGTTTCTCCGTCATATAATCGTCACATAAAGCATTTTCGTAGGCTATGTGAAACTTATACTTGGATATAAAATCAAAGAGCTGCTCATCGTCGTGTGTATCGGTGGACGTCAGATGAGAGGGTAAATCTCGATTCTTTAAACACGACCCATATGAGTCTACATCAATAAATTTCATGAGCTCCTCCACGTATTGATCTCGGTACGACGCGACATCACAGTGAGATTGCAAGTACATGATGGGAGCGATGCCGTTCTTTCTGAATGCATTCTTTTCTTCGGTGGGAACAGGCTTCCTGCTGGTCAAGTAATCCAGAGAAGGAATGAACTGTGTCGTCAAGGGGAAGTCGGAATATCTCGAGAAGGTACTTGTGTAATTGAATAATGTGATTCCTGCTAAATGGGAAAATATGTAATTATTCATGGGAGACTCTTCGTGTAACAGGGCCCACGCGTGTTTTTTTTTTCGAGGCAAGGGCAAGTCTGAAGCGTCGAAATCGGTTCCGTAAAATAAATAACAAATTGACTCATTAGTTGCTTTGTAATATTGTTTTCTGGTGGAAATGCATTTTCCGAGTGAGCAACTAATTTCGTTTTGATTTCCCAAATGAGGATACAATAAATTTGTCCACCATACTATAACAGGAAATTTAAATTGACTGTTCGTTTTTGAACAAGTGATTGATAAAATAGTCAAGAAGAATGCACAAATAAAAAGGCTAACTTCTATTTTGGCAAGCATTTTGTAGAAGGATAGGTGGCAACTCAATGCATCGTAATATCAATAATCTTGACTTTTTGAAAGAAAAATTCGTGAAACCAAAAACAAAAGCCATTATTTTAAAGAAAGATTAAGCATGGCTAAAATTCCCCTAAATTTTTGGGTTTTTTGGAGAATAATAACTATAATAGCACGTTTTCTGTGAATTCGCACGACGGAAATGTAAATATTTGACGTATATTTGCAAAAAATGTAAACAACGACACTCAAATACAGTTAGTAAATGTTACCGTTAAATTATTAAATTCAAAATTTACAGAAAATTAATAAAACTATTTTCATGTAAATACTCGCATATTGTTAGAGCAGTTTTGTTTTTATTATTTAGATTAGATCGTGCATTTCCTTTCTTAGTTCTAATGAATCGGAAATGTATGTGATCAAACGTGTAATAGAAATTTAAGTCACTGCAAAGCAATTTTAGCTCTTTTCGGTGTAATTACATCGGTGATGGTTCAAAGATTAATAATTTGTGTGAAAAATATCATTGCAAAAATTACAATGTAGCTGTAGATAAGCCATTCGTCATTGGCTCTTTAACTCCGATGTTTTGATCCGCAATTGTGACCTGCGTTTGGCAACGATTTGCGCAGCAGACATCCATCATGTTCATATCGAGTGCGCCAAATGTGGCCTGTGGACGTGATTTCTGAGTGTCGGTGAGCGTTGTCTGCGAGTGTCAAGTGTTGTGATGGCATTAATGCCTTTAAAGAGGATGCCTGAAATTGCTTGGGGTTTAACTAACATTACATTGGGAATATGGAGGCCAAGTAGCTCTTTCTGCATGTATCAAGTAAGAATTTTTTTTTGACAATCAACTGTTCGAGGTGTGGCGAAAGCAGTGGGTGATTAATATTCCCTCAAGTCAATTCAGCGATTGTTAATTTAAAAATAGAACGAAAAAATACGCATCTCACACACATAAGTTTTGATTAAAAAAATATTTACTTTTTACGCAAAAATTAATAAACAAAAAATTACAACAATACAGTCAACAATGAAAAATGAAGTCAAAAATCGACATCTGTCAAATCTTCATGACAGCCGAGTGTGGAAAACAATCACACGTGGTTATTGGTTTAAATACGCAAAATCTAATTCTCAAAACTATGTACTCTTTTTAGGATTTTGCACCTTGAGATGACACATTAAATTTTATTTAAGAAAATTTGTAACTAAGTACACCGAAATGTTCAATAAATTTTCATAATTAAGTTCAGTTAATTACTTTCAGTTGAACATGATTCATTTTATGCAATTAAGTATTTTTAAGGAGTAGTTGGTTAGAAAAATTAATTAACCAATTTAATGCCTTAGAAATCGTTATTTATGCATTTGCAATTAATGTCAAATGAGACTGAGGATTTTTCTGTTCTTTCTTTCTTCTTTTTTTTTTTGTGAGATTTTGTGTTTCATCAAAGAATTTTGTTTCTTTGCTTCCTGCAAATATTATTATTAAAGTTGCAGATAATTGCAGGTCATTGAATTTCTCGTGTTTTGATTTTGACTTTAGTGACTTTTCATTGAAAATGGCCATGTCTAATGGAGAAAGGAAACACATGGTATGGAAGCGATAAATTCTCCTCTACTAAGCGCCTTAGTAGTATGTTTCTATGCCTTTTTGAATCATTTGTTATCAAGTTCATCATTTCAAAATTCCTTCCCGCCCTGAAGGTGGGGATCACTGATGCCCATCCATTCCCCCAAGCTCAATGGCGCAAATCCCACCTCCTCCAAATTTTTCAGAACCCTCTTATGATTTTTATTTTTACCATTCTTTTTTATTTTATTTTAAATTTTGTTCAATTGTTTTTTTTTTAAATCCGAACTTAAAAAAAAAAATTTAAAGTTTGAATTATGCGTAAAATATAATCGTTTTTTTCCCCTTCCAGATATTCCAAGCACACACACGTACAAAAAAAAAAAAAAAAAAAAAAAAAAAAAAAAGAATAATAGTAATAAAGAAATACTAAAAATTGTAAAATAAATTAATGAATAGTTTTTATTAAAAAAAAATCAGTAAATAAATAAATAAGTTCAAAAAAAAAAAAAAAATTCTCCCCGAAATTTTGCGCAATCCTTCCTGTGGGCACCCCTGTTGGGGGTTGCAAAGGGAAGGTGGTAAACGCATGTTACGTTATTGTTTTACGTACGTACGGTGTATTGTTATTACGTATATTTTTTGTTTTAACATTGATAACATACAAACTGTAAAAAGTTTAGAACATTTTCAAATAGTTTTTGACTAAGACGCTAAAACTAATTTTGTTTCAGAAATTAATATTTATTAATTTTACTCACAGAAAGCAAGGTCAAAATATTGCCGTAATCGTCTCAAAATGAACTCGAGATCGACCGGTCGATCGCGATCTATAAAGCAAATTTAATCGAAAACCACAACAGACACGCCCACTAATTTGTAATAACATTATTTTTTTAAAAAGGGGGGGGGGGCAATTTATCTTCGTGAAATGCTTCAACTTTATGTATATAACTAGGGCTCGATTTCTGTACAAGATAAACAAGCTATATCTTCGGTAAAAGCTTGGAAACTTTGAAAATTTGGGAAGATAAAGTTGCTAAGCTTGAATTTCAAATTTACTAGCAAATGTGGGATCGAAAATGGATTTAAAAGTCACGATTTGCACGTTTCTGTAACATATTGATTAAAATTTTTGAGACTTTTATGTTTCATATCATGCTACAAATTAGTTTTAAATTCATAATTTTGGATTTTTTTGTTTATTATTGCTTGTTTTTATCTTTTTTCTACTACATACAGTAAATCTGCTTAGTACGAGAAAAGAAAATTTAATATTCTCTAATACTTTTCATTTTCTGCAAAGCTTGTAATTAAAAAAGATATTTAATGTCTTACTCATTTGAAAAGTACTTCAGTTTAATTTTTTACCCAGGGTACAACCAAGACTTGTCCGAACAGAGGACTGCCGAAAACCAAGGAAAACCTCCTTGTCAGATTGGTCGTCGAGCTCCAACCACGTGGAAACTTATAAAACCTTCAATTCTGAGCCGGGGCTCTAGTTTCATAGACATAAATAAAAATCTATCGAAAAAGTGGTTCATTTAAAATTGACTCATTTAAGGATCTATTAGTTTTTTTAATGAACATTTTATCCAAATATTAAGGCAACTCTATTAATCTTTTTGATACCGAAGTATAATTCATGGGAATTTTTGAAGTTTTAAAACAAATATATTAATAAAGTGAAATTATTTGTTAGCCAATAATTTGAAACATACTGTGCGCAGCATTACTCTTCTGTGAAACAAGATATTAACCTATTTTTTCCCCTAGAGTAGAAAAATGATGTATGTTTAAAATGACAAAGAATAACATTAAATATTCCCTAACCACAAAATTAAATTTCAATTTTGATACATTTTTTAGCATTTTATGGCTACAATTTGAAAAGTTTTACACAAGAAGAATTTTGGTTAATTAAAATAAGCATAATGAGCACATGAACACTTGAAAAAGTTTCGTGCACTGGTAGATTATCCGTTTCCGGGAAATACTGCAAGCAACGAGTAAAATCGTAGTTTTGAGAAAATTTTCAAGCGTCCGTATCAAACATCTGTCAAACAGGTAAACCTACGCGATTAATAAAATTCGGCTTTTGCTATTTGTACGAGTATCTGTCCTCATGCTCTGCACACACCTTTATCATGTCAATTAAATTGCAGTCGACGCTCGATATAACGACCGTCTCCGTCCTACAGAAAACGGTCATTATAACGAGTGGTCGCTATAAGAGGTAGAACATAGCGTATATTGAAATACAGTTGGGGGTTTTCTCACTGGTAGTTATATTAGGATGGTCTTTATAACGAGTGGTCGTTATAATGAGCGTCGACTGTATTAGTGTGAGCCGGAAATTGCTTGCTGGGAATGTAACGAAGGACTTTAATGCTCCTCATAGAGCAGCTCTCATTGTGCTATTGTTGGATCTGCAAAATATATACAGAACGTATTAGCTTGGGGAAGATAATAATTGCAATTGTTATTTCTTAACGAATCTCCGCTCGGGTTTTCTGACGAATCGCTAAAAGCTCCTCAAGATTTTCCAGTTTCTCCGGTGGCGAGAGGTAACAGATGGTCTTTTTCCGGCCATCGATCCTCCGAAAGGGTGGAGGACTCTCTTCTCCTGGGGGTTCGCGCTCCCTCTTGTCCGAATCTCATGAATGAATGGATGATGGACAACTGGGACTTGACCAATCTTGCTTCTTACAGAGATCAATTTTGGCAGTGCCGGCGAATTGCATTACTGGGTGTGAAAATAATGAGGGGATTATTTAGGAAAGGATTCTGGAAGCCTTTTGTAGGAATTAAACAAAAAGCAAAGGTGGATCTAGAAATGTTTCAAGGGAGGGGCGATTGTTTTTACTACGTATCCTGTACTACGTATCTTGGTTTACAAATGTTGACCTCATATGTTTCGGACTTCAATTGAGTGTCGTGAAGAGAGCCCTAAACCTCCCTTCTACCACCATCAAAGATAGTCTAAAAATGCCTTTTTTGAACTTCAATATCGAAAATTTACCAGTTGTAAGTCCCTCAAGGAAGGAGTAATTGCCCATCCCTTGCATAGGTCCCTACTTAGAAGCATAACGTGTATTTTAATTGTTTTTCTCAATAATTTGCAGTTCATATGTGCACCTTCGGCCTTTCCCGCTTCTGCTTAGAACTTTGAAATGACTGCCATGAATCTCTTGACGGGCGTAAACTTTTGTGGGTCATCCGAAGTTACCAGTAATTCTAGTTCAAGTTCAGATTTGTCTTTGTTTCGGTTCATACTAGAGCCTGTAGTGCATGAATTTCCAACGTTTAACTCCCCCGTCCCACTTTGAACACTGACTTGAAAACACGTCCCCTCACGTGGGTTATGCAAATGTAGTACGAAAGGAAATTAAAGCTGATTAGGATAGCTGAAGGAGATAAATAATAAAAACTGGACAATTCCAAACATAAAATTCAATTTCACGACCAAAAACTTCATTTTAAAATTTAAGCATTTCATTTTTAGACAATAGGAAATCCAAGAAGCAAAGAAATATACCTATTCCTTTTGAAGTATTCTAGGATCCAGGTGAAGGGTGGCTTACATGTCAGTCACTTTTACAACATTAATAAGAGGACAGACACTGCTATTACTCGCATATGAACACAAAGTTGAATAATTTATTCTTTGTTTCACTTTTCATTTTATCTTTTATACAGTTACGCCTTCTTTGAAACTCTTCAATGCTATGGGGGGGGGGGGGGTTGCTCCCTCGGTTTAGAACCATTGCTCTAGTGTATCTAAATACAAGCTCCTTTTTGTGAATTTAATGAAGCTGTTTGATGATTTTCATTCCTGTTTGCTTTATAACATAATGATATTTGCCATGGAGATAATTTATTTGGGTCATAAAAATGACTGCCTGTAAGGTGTCCTGAATTCAGGGGGGCTCCGAACTTAAACTTTTGGGAAGGCAGAAATTGTGAATTTGCCGAATAGGACTTCAAATTTTGAAACTGATCAAATACGGATTCAGTGGCGAACCCAGGATTGTTTCTCGGGAGGGGCTAGAACTAGAAGTCCTATAAGTGAAGTGAAGTGAAAGGCAACATTTATGACATTTTAACCCAATAATACCTAGCGTCCCTTTTTAGGGATGGTCCAAAAAGTGTTTGAATTTACCAAAAATCAACATTTCAACCAAATAACAGTGTTCAATTGTTATTTTGGTGTTGTTTCAATTCATTATTAACAGGTTGCAGCAAATAACCATTGTGAAGTATGTTCTGTAGCCGTGTAACCAGTATACAAAATATTTTTGGAAAAAGAAAAAGGTCAGGCATTAATGAGTTAAAGGACCCCCCCCCCCTTTCGATAAATTTACAAGTATGCAACACATTAGAAATTCTAAAAATGTAATTTTAGGGATCCCTTTGCAAGCACTCAGAATAAAAGTTGGTGGCTCGGGAGAACTGTTCCGAAAATGTTTTTAAATTGAAGTCTTAAAAATATTTTTTGAGGGGTTATTAAGGTAGGAGGGGTGAAGGGGACAAACCCTTGCTAGAGAATGCTGCCTAATTGTGTATCTCTTCTGAAAAGTTCTCTTTGTTCTTGTCAAAGCGGTTTGTTTCATGTTTCTGGGAGCGGCTTAAGCCCCTTAGCTCACCCCTCTTGGGTGCGCCTCTATAAGGATTTCATACACAACACAAATACATCAATTGAAAAGGGCCATTTGAAAATTGCCGTTCTGTCCTGACATTTGTCGAATCTTCAGACAAAATATTCCGAATTAGAACATTTTTCGGAAGGTTACCGCGTGTCCTCCCGTGCCTGCGTTCGTAAGGTCACTTACTTCCGAGCTCTAATCTGTAAGTTAAGTTCTGGAAACAATTCGAATGACGCCCAAACAATGCGTCTCGCTCTCCGTTCGGAATGTTAACGGCTGTTGTCGCAGACAACTGCTTTCGTTAATCTTGACGTTCTACGAGCTGTGTCCGAGTTGAGTTATCGCGTTCCTGCATGCACTGACAGCGGGCATCTCATTTCCTTGGTTATTAAATCCCTCTCGAAATATAGATTGCAGAATCGGGGACAGTTTCCACTGTCGCAACGCTTGCTTACTCTCCAATTGTTCAATTATCCAATTATGTTTCATTTTTTTCTACAGTGATGCTTCCTGAGAATATTCAGCTCGTTTTCGCAAGCGAGACATTTTTAACGTATATATTTGCGTTTTATTTCTGGGATTTCAAACTTTGGCCCCAGGTTTTGCTTTCTTTCAATACAAGTATATTCTCTAACCAGACTGACGTAAGTCCATTTTCGTTACTTTTCAGTAGAGGGTGAAAACGATTGTCGGATGCATGCAAAGGATGGGACTCGCGCTCTTTTAACGCTGCTAAATAATCGTGAAGGAATTTCTTTTCCAGAAGATGGTTCTCATGGGTCGATGCGTAATAAGATTCTACATACAATGCGCCAAAAAAGTGAAAGTCCCCTTTTTGGACTTACGCGTTCTGAGGTACATATATTCCTAATCCATTAAAAAAAGAATCATGAAAATCGGTTCACTGCGGCAGACGCTATGAGCTGATTAAAAAAAAAAAAAAAAAAAAAAAAAAAAAAAAAAAAAAAACATACGGTATGAACTGATAACCGCCTCTTTTTTGAGGTCAGTCAAAAATACAAAATGCGACCTATAAATCTTCGTTGTTTGCCCTTACGCGACTTTTAATTAAACAATTCTCGGGTCCATTTAGCTATAACAGAAGTGTGTGAAACTTTAATTATGTGCATTTTTTTTGTCTATTTTGGCTTTCCTGTGTTGGTGGGAGCGTCTCGCAATTGCGAAACTTGGGGATATGGTAAATCCTCCACTAGTAGATACAACTTTCTGGCTCCGGTTCAAAATCCGGTTTAAAAGAGGCCGGATTACTAAGGGTTTACTATGCTCTCCTGCGTTCTTTGAATACTTCCAATAAATCTTGCTTTCAGTTTTACTCCTCAGTTTGTACAAGACTTAAACGTCATTCACATAAAACAGTCAGTATTTATAGCCCTCGTGATGATAATTGTTGTGACGAATGATCGAGAAAAACTAATTAGGCTTCTGGTGAAATGATTGAAGGATTTTATTTCCATGTCGTGACGGTGAGAAGTTTTCCGTTATGCGAATCAAACATGGAATTCATTTCGGAGACTAGGGGAAAACAGACGTGTTCTTTGTTGACGATCGACACTCGAAGAGGGTCATAATCTTCTCGTTTTCCCTCTTAATAACTGCACTCGGTCATAATTTTCTCCTTTTACCTTTTAATAACTGCACTCAAGGACTTGCCATCGGTGCGGGAGGCCTTTTTTAAATTTTAGACGTTACATGTCACTGATGATGTCATCGTCTCCGCCTACTAGTATCCTCCACGGCAGACAGGTTTCGGTTCTTTCATAAGTGCTCGCTTCAAGAATGGATGAGTGAATAGGTTTGTGGAAAAAAATATGATGTATCGGATCGGAAGCGATATAGATCCGGTAATACGGATCATTCGTGTGCGGATCAGCGAATACGGATACGGACTGTAGCTGCAGGGTGTCGGACTCAAACTCACCCAATTTTGAATGGTCGATTTAAAAAAAGGTCAAGGGCTAAGAGGGTGGTGTTGGCAAAATTTTGCAGCTGAATTCTTAAGTTTTTCCGGATTTTTTTTTGTCCCATCTGACTCGCTTATGCTTTTTATGAGGGGACGAAGTGAAAAATGGCTTCTCAATAAGACACAAGTTATTCTCTGGTAATGCAAATAAATTAGTCTATATTGCTCCCATTAGCTGCAAATACAGAATTGGTTTCTTACTGCCTCATTTTCTTCTTTTTTTACGTTTTGAAAATAAATGAGGACATAATGAAGCACATGTGAGAAAGAATAGCTTCTACTCGAATGTCAAACAAACTGAAACCGGACATTCATATTTTTTTCAAAATAAAATTTATGAAATTTTTGAAAACGTAGTTTGCGTGATGCCTTTTTTCTTCACTTCACGAGTTTCCCTCTTTCGCTTTTTTCTTCTGAAAGTGTGAAAGGAGGAAAAAAAAAAAAAGTGAAACAGCCGGCAGGAAATTGACACTCTTGTTTTTATCACCGAGCGAAATCGGGAAAGGAGTTTGATCGAAAAACTTTTTTCACAGTTCGCCTCTAAACACGATAACTGAATATATACGCACATAACTTTTTTCTTTTCTTCGGAAAAATCACTCTCGTGATAGTTCTCGAAAAAGTTTATGGGTTTGGGTTTTTTCAAACTTTCATGTTTCATTCCTCGCGTAAGTTGTTTACGCGAAAACTTTGGGATGAAATTTTTTAATGATTTTCAGTTCTTGATATAATCCTATTAAAATAAACTCGATTGATTTGTTTCAAGTGAAACAGTCGTTTTGAGATTTCTGTTGGCAACAAAATTTATATCTCATACTTATTGCATCCATGCAGTGGTTCTACAGTGTAGTTAATACTTCCTCTCGAGTTAAGCGCTTACTGATTGGCTATCATTTTTTCCGTAATTAAATATGATTTTCAGTCCCGGACCATGGTTTGTTGAGAGCTCTATGATATAAAGCAGAACAGGAAAGATATTGGTCTGGTGTATTGGAGTGGGCCATGGTTATAGTTTGTGGAAAGGTGGACGACAGCAATGTTTTGTGTCTGTCTTTGGGGTTTTGTCTTGTTGAAATATTCGAGAGTTGAAGCAGAAATACTTCTATAAAATGGAAGTTTTTTCAAAAAAAAAAAAAAAAAAAAAGAGAGAGGAAAAATACAGTAAAAATGCTACCGAGATATAGTTGAGAAAAAGCCGATTAGTCTAAATTTTCACTTTTCCATTTAGTACAGTAGCATATGCTTTGGTCCATTTCGTTTTATACTTTTCAAAAATAACAATTTAAAAGTTGCTTTTTTCCAAAATCGAAATTTTCTTCTAGCCGTTGGGGCCTAAAGATATTATCTGAATCAAGCTCAAGTCCTCTGAAATTAACTTTTTATTGGAAAAATAATTGATTTCAAACAACCTTTTCTTTTGAAGAGTCCCACTAAACTCCAAGGCGAGTTCCTCCAGACATTTTTTTCCAACTGCAGCACTGCGTACTCTCTCCCCCCTCCTCTTTTTCTATACATAAAGGAGACGATGTTTCTTTCATTGTATGTTTATGTAATTTAAAACAAGTAATTCGAAATGAAAAAAAAGGGCTTGGAAGTGCTACTCCCTGGGTACGTTTGAATTTTGTTCCATTGTACCAAGTTTCAAAGCCGTAAATGTGCTATGGGGCGTCCTGGGCATCGTGCTTAGACAAGGAAGCAAACAGAGAAAGAAACGTCGCAGTTTTATAAGTCGTCTTATAAGCCAAGACAGATGGGGCTTTAATGACAGTCTTGTTGTAAATATATGTACAGTGTGTGCTGAGCTGCAATGCTAAACCACCTACCGTTGGAAAAGAATTGTACTGCAAGAGTTGGCTGCAGAGATCTGAGGTCATCATTTCTTATCTCATAGTGTCATTGTAGTTCTTCTCGGTCTTGTCTTCTAGTAGTCATGTAGTTCCTGAGTTGAACTGCATATATTTGGATTCACAACAGTCTGTCCATTGGAAGAGTGACCCATTTTGTTCTTATTAACGTTAAACAACGTTACTCATTTAATGGAGTTTCCGTTAAACGAGTCATCTATGTCGTTTTTGTTTACTTTCAAGAAATGTCACTCATTTAATTAACACTCCATTAAATGAGTGACCCACTTTGAACATATAACTAGAAACATGGGTCACACATTTAATAGATACACTATCTAATAGATACACTATTTAATATCAAAAGCTTGTTTGTCACTTTTTATTTTTGAAGACATATCGGGCTTTAATGACAGGCTTGTTGACGAGTAAAGAAACAATTCGCCCTTCAAATAGCTACGCCCAGAGGCAATAACCTCATCAACCGGCCGATGTTTCCTTTTCTAATTGAAGCGTTCATCCGCAGCCCAGTGCCCCGGGTTGCCCTCTCTTGCGCCCCTGCAAATGCGGGGTCCCGCCTTTTCCTCTCGCCGCGAAATCGCCTCGTAAAATTTTACGACCGGTATTGACAAGATGCCGGAAAGAAGCTTTCCCGCCTTTTACGACTGCTGCCTGCCTCGTCGCCTGCGGACGGAAACGGGAGCTTCCTTTAACAGGATTTTGAGCGATCCGGAAGGCTCGACCCGGCGACTCGACTTCGCGTTTTATGGCGTTCGACTTCTTTTCAATATGTCTTTTTTTTATTTTCCATCTTCTTGTGTTGTGTTCCAATTATTTGTTATGGATCCAAATATACTTCGAGGCATTGAAGGATTTGGGTGGCTCCTTTCGAAACGAGTCTGCTTTTGAATTGATTGACTGAACTGAAATATGATATGGGCATAGAGATGAACCTCTTTTTCCCAGTATCCATAGAAAAGCCTAAGGATGGGTGCATAGTAATAAAGCCTCGAATGGTGGAAAAAAAAAAGAAAGAAAGAAAAAAAGGTCGTCTTCTTGAATTGATTCATCTTTCCATGGATCTATATGAGGCAGGGACCGATACAAGGGATGGGGCGATTTCCCCTCCCTTGAGGGATTTACTACTGGTAAATTTTCAATATTGAAGCTCAAAAAGGAAAGGATGAACCAATCAGATCTAAGCATGTGCTGAGGAGATCAGATCTGATTGGTTCTGAAGAAGGAGGCTGTTTGCCTCCGAAAAATGTTTGTCTCTTTTCAAACTTTTAACCTTTTAATTTTATTTATGTTTTTAAACGTTGTTTCTCATTTTATTTTGTCTAACTATGACTTTACCACCCCATTCCCACAACTTACTTTTTTTTTTCGAGCAATACCAGCATATACTTTTTTACCAGGCGCGGATCTAGAGGGGGGGTCATGGGGGTCGGTTAAGGTCCCCCTTAACCGACAAAATATAGCAAAAATTGCATTTTTGGTACTTATATTACGAAAAAATTGTCAACCCCCCATTTTTGTCCAAAAATTGCACTTTACCCCCCCCCCCCTTTCCGAAAATGACCCCCTCCTTAGCCAGAAGCTGGATCCGCTCTTGTTTCTTACAAACAATACTAAACTAATATTAACAGTAGTAATTAAATTAAACTATTAGTTCATGAATCTTGACTGCAAAAATTAATTATTCCATTATGAAAAAAGTTCAACCGTCTTGCAAATATCGTGTACGTTCATGCTACATTTTGTGTAAAAAAAGTGTTCATTTGAAAATGAAGCTGATGTCCCTCTTGCCCCAAAGTTGATAAATTTGCTACAAGATGCATATATGCGACACAAAGCAAATAAATAAGTACTTAATTTTTTAAATTCTGTACTTATTTATTTGCTTATTTATTGCTCACTAATACGAAATCTGCACTTTCCGCAAAGCCGCTGAAATAATTCTACCATTTCGGCACAACAGGAAACAACAGCTTTTATATAATTCTTATGTTTTCTTCGTTGGAGGAAATGGTTTCGTTAAAGTATGCATAGATGGTATTCTCATTAAGTAAAGTTGTTTAATGGAGAAAAAAAACGCGCTAAGGAGAAAATAGGCTGTACTCAGCGACAGGCTTTTTGGTCATCTTTGTTTTTCTTGAGTAATGTGCAGCTCTTAAACATATGTTTTAGTGACATGTGATAAGCATCGCAGGGCATTTTCAGAGAAATTATTTTTTACTCGGGAAATTTTCAGTGACATTACTGGAACCTAATGATGTTCTTTGTAGTTACCTAAGCATAATTTTTAACTGACTTAACAAAGGATGCACTCGTGCCACATGCTTTTTAACCACACATTTAGTTATATCTGTACACTGTTAAAAATTAAGGAAGCTTCCATGGTAAATGATACTGTAAAATGTAGCTTTTACCGTGCAAAATTTTTTACAGTGAATTGTACCAATAAAAAAATTGCGATTGCAGCGCCACGCGACTTTCTGTGCGATGCAAATAACACCTTATTTTCGCTTTCCTAATGTGTCTCATCTGGTACCGTGGATAGTAAGCAGTGTGTAAAAATTGGGTCCTTGTCGTTCATATCACGCGCTTTTTTATTTTCGTTTTCTCGACCGTTCCGTAAAATTTTACAGTGAAAAAATATTTTACGGTAAAAGTTACTGGCAACATGGATGCCAGTAACCTTTACCGCAAAATTTCAGGAAATTTTTTAACAGTAAAAGTGTAAAAATTTTACCGTCTTTACCTCGTTTTTTAATTTAATAATAATAATAGTAATAATTCTTTGATCTCCAAACAGTCAGTGCGCGTCTAACGACTTCTTATTTTAGTAGTTTTTTACATTCGTTATTAAAGATTCGCAAAAATACTTCATTAGTGCACATGAGTTTTTGTGTGACTTTCAGCTCGACTTCTAATGAAGCACATTCCTGGAATATATATCTGTATTTTTGTACTCTTTATTCTTTCCCCAAGAGTCCGCGGATTATCTGATGAAAGTGCGAAAGTGACCGAAAGACTGAGAGCGAAATGAAACATGGTGCAAAACTTCTTTTGTTCTTCCAATCAACAAAATTGGAATAAATTTAGAACATGGAAGAAGAAGCAAAATAATCAAGAAAGGTATTCGAACGATTCTCTTGTCTTTGGTGCTATATTGTGAGTCTCGGTTACGCAAATTGTATGTTGTTCTTTGGATTAATAAGAAAATATGTTGCTGTTCGCTTATTTATTTGGACCTTATCCGTAGTCATTAGAATTTTTCCATCAGGCATAAAACTTTCTTACTTTATTCTTAATTTCTCTTCGTTATTCTTAGTTCTGAAGTTATTGGAATTTCTGATTTTTCTCATTCATCAGACATTACTTGCTTCATCATTAAAATGATCCTTTCATCGATTTTCTATCATTTTGTTTGATTTCATGATTTGAAAAAGCTATATATTTTACGCAGTGGCGTACATAGCATCCCGCAACCCCCGTGGCGTGGCGTGAGGGGGGGGGGGGAGGACGCACGAGGTTTGATGGTGCTCGATCCAAAGAATAGTACTATGAGGTACATGGGAAAATTTTTTTTAGTTAAATAAGGGGGTGGGAGGCGCCCTTAAGTCTATGTACGTATCTGATTTCACGTTAATTTTTGCGCTTTAGATGCGTACCAAAGAGCATGTTCCTTTGGAGTGGCGTCTGTTGTAGAATTGAAATTGTAAACGACAGCGGAAGAACACAGTTTGGTCATTTTTGATTTAGATTTTTGAGAATCCTATTATATCTGGAAAAATTCTGATTTAGTTGTCAACGATCTGTCTAGCACCCCTTCCTTCCCTAACATTTGGAAATCTTTTATTTAAAAAAACTTTTTCGTCTGTGACATAATCCTTGTTGCGCAGTTGTCCTCTTTGACCCATGACGTGACAGTTTTTGCGGACCTACTCTTTCTGTTCTGTGTATTTACCTTCGCGTGTCTCGCTTTCCTTGTTCACTTGACTGTGGTCAGTTGAACCAACCTCTTTTCGCACTGATGATGGGGCTTCATTTATAATAGCCCCGAAATAGCTATTTGCTAGAGTTTTCAAACTCTTTTTTAATATTTTATTTATACTTTTGAACACGTTATCTTGTATTTTTAACTTCACACTTTGGTCACTTAGCTCACTAGTTTCGGATTTAGGTGTGCGTGCCCCTAGTTTCCTACTCGGCTGACATGTGTTCTCGTCGGCCCTGTACGTGAATACTTTTCATAAACAACAAATGAAAATCTTTAAGACTAAGAAAAACCCCAAATGGGTGGAAGAAACATCTTAAGAGATTTCCTCACATTAGGTGAAAAATTTTATCGCTAAGAAAAACTTCTAATGTTGGGAGGAAAATGTTATTGATTGAATGAAATATTCTTTTAACTTAGGTCAAAATTCTTATAACTAAATGCAGGATTCCGCGATCTGAAGGAAAGTTCTTTTAAGTGAGAAGGAAAAGCGTTATGGTGTATGAAAAATTTTCATACATTGATGAGCAATTTCAAAATGGAAGTTAACTTTTGTCGAGAAAAATTTTGACGACTAAAGCAAATTTTTGAAATCTAAAAAAAGTCTTAATGAGTTCGAGATCCTGTTGACCCATGAAAAATTAGTTTAGTGAAAATTTTATTAATCATTTGAAAAATACTGTTGAAAATTCATAATCCTAAGTGAGAGAACTGAAAAGGGTGATAAGAAAAATCGCTCCCGAAACCAAAACTCGCAACCTCATATGGAAAATGCGAGAGGAAACGGGGGGATTCAAGTGGACATAGGAAGAAAAAGTAAAAATGGAATGATTTTCTTTCTGCACAAATATTTCGTTTTCTGAAGCAGTTTTGTTTTGCTTTCTACTCTGAGTAGACCAGACAATAAATTCGTTTGCTTCTCGCGACGGCCCTCAACGCGCATGCGCGAATCGAGCACGAGAAAGCAACGGGTCGATAATTCATTCTTGAATTCGCCGTCCCGTTCTTTTAAACGAATGAATGAATGAATGAATGGCCGGCTTCCATAAATCGCGATGATTAGGACAGACTTTTATGCGCTCTTTCGTTTGTTTTTTTGCCCGAACGCCTTTAGAATGAGGCTAAAATATGGTCCGAGGGAGAATATATTCGCCATCTTTTCTACTTACACTTTCGTCTGAACTATGAGGAAAAAATGTAATGCGAGCGATCTCCTTAAACAATATAAAATATGGAAATGAGCTTCGGTCTGAGTTTTATTGCGGCTGTATTTTATCGCGGGATAAAATTAGATAAAACTTTCGAATACATCACTTTACGCATCAGTTGTTTGTGCGTTGAGCGCATATTTTACAGTCATGCTACTGCCATAAGTTTGTTTTTTAAGCATCGATCATTTCAAGATGAGTTTAAAATTATGAGGAATGGTTGGCAAGTACTTAACATAATACACGGGCGTCGGTTGCTGGAAATGGTTATCTGTATTTTCCAAATAATTCGGCGAAAAACTGAAATGATTATTGTTACGCTGGTTTTACCGATTACAATTGCTACCTCGCAGTCTATTCCACATTTTTGATTGCCAATCCTTTGTGCTTACTCATTGACTTGCATTCTGTCATAAAAAATTACGTTTATACCAGAGAACTATCGTTTGTTTACTTGACTATTATTTATTCCATCATTAAGAATTACTTTCATCCAGTCATACCATGATTTGTTTACTCATTGGCTGTTATTCATTCCGAAAATTACTTTCATCCAGTCAGACCATGATTTATTTAATCATGGGCTGTCATTCATTCCGCCATTACAAATAAATTTCATCCAGCCAGACCATGATTTGTTTACTCATTGGCAGTTGTTCATTCCGTCATTAAAAATTGCTTTCATCCAGCCAGATAATGATTTATTTAATCATGGGCTGTCATTCATTCCGATATTACAAATTAATTTCATTCAGCCAGACCAAGATTTGTTAACTCATTGGTTGTTATTCATTCTGTCATTAAAAAAATAAAAAAAGTTTTTTTAGAAAGCCGAAAACCATGATTTGCTTGATTATTGGTGATCTTTTCTTCGTCATTAAAACTTATTTTGATCCAGAGCATGAGTTGTTAACTCATTGGCTGTCAATTATTCCGTTTTTAAGGAAATTACCTTCTCCTAATGAACTGTTAATTGTGCAATAACGTTAAACTTACTGTTAGTGTATAGCTGTAAGCATCGTATATTAGTGTCAGGGATGACAATAAGATAGTTTGTAGCTGTCTTAGCCAATGTGACGTTAACATTAATTTATGTACACTATAAACTTTCGTTTCTTACACTGGGTCTAATTAACTCACGGTTCTGCTTGTCCGTACACCTGATCACCATAACTTTAGGAACACCAAATTAGGATAAATTTCTCTTTTTCTTCCCCTTTTTCGAAACGATTACTTTGCAAATGTGCAGATTTTCTCATGAGAAGTTCACCACTTTTGAAATTTCTTTTTTAACCAAGATCTGTGCTTCACTTTAGCTTGATCAGGTTCTTCCAGTTTTAATAGACAATCGTGTTTAACTTTTTACAAGCCAGTAAAGTACTTTGTAGTCAACTTATAAGTGTATAAAATTTTGTGTAATAATTAAATGTGGGTAACAAATTAATTCAATATTTAAAAGACGCTTTTGTTTTTCCTCTGAAAAGTTAAGATTTTAATATTTAGGGGAAGCTTTTTGTTACTTGTATTTTGTGTCAAATTGTTTGCAACATTTTAACGCACATTTGAAACAGCAGACAATTTGACAATTTTCTTCTTAAACAGCTCTTTTGTAACTGTAACGAAAGAAATGTAAGTAAAAAAAAAGGAATAACTTTGCATGACATAAAAAAATGCCAAAGCAGCGCCTTCCTATGACATGAGTTTTACTTTTAAGAATTTATAACAGCTGACACATAAAAAAATATATTCCAAAAGTCTTTTTATTTGCCAGCCGTAACCATTTAAAATCCTCAAAGTACCGATACCAAACGCTTTTCTGCCAGACTATTTCATTTGCATGATTCCACGTGTTGTATTCATTCCGCTGCTTAAAACTAAGAGCCTCCAAAAAAAAAAAAAAAAAAAAAAGGGTGACCCACGAGAAAGAGAGTGTTACAGATTAAACAGGGAGCAAGAGAAGATCTCTCTCCTCCCCGCCTCACGCCCATAAAAGGAGAGATTGTTTCCTCTCCATCTGCTCCTGCAATTATGCAAATTAAAACGGGCGGCCAGTTGCAGATTTCTGCCCTTTTTTTTTTCTCTGGTATTCGAGAAAACCTTTCTTTCGTCGCAAGAAGTGTAAATATCGTCTGTGATAGATGAAATGCGGGATTGTTCTTGAAGTGGGGCGCGGTTTTAGTCTCTTTTTGCCGCCATGTGCATTTTTAACGTTATATTTCGTGTAATTAACTGAAAATAAAAAGAAAATAAACGGAATGGATACAGTAATGCAGGATAACTTTGTCTCACTATTTCTCAATTTTTAAAAGTTGCATTTCATCTATTAGCATAAATATGAAGAAAAACTACAAAATTCTGTAAAATACAAAAGTAGAAATTTGATATTATACCTTTGTCTTAAAAACAAGCGCCATCCCTTCTCCTGACGTCATCAAAGACAACCTAAGATACTGGTAGCTCCAGTGGCGTACATAGCGCCCCCGCAACCCCCGCGGCGCGGGGGGGCGCAAGAGGTTTAAGGGCGCCCGATCCAGAAAAATAGCACTAAAGGTTACACGGGGAAAATATTTTTTACATTTTAATAGGGGGTGGGGGGCGCACTTACAAATCTTGCTGGGGGGCGCACCTTAGTCTATGTACGCTACTGGGTAGCTCATTGCATATAACCTAAAATACGTTTTGAGGATTTCGATTTCGAAATTTCCTGGTTAGGAACTTTCTTGGCTCCTCGAGAAAACCTTTGTTTCGTCTCAAGAAGTTGAAATATCGTATGTGATGGATGATTTGTGGGATTGTTCTTGAAATCACGATACGAAACGCCCAGGTAAAAATAATTAATTGGATGAAGTATATCTCACTCTTGGGGAAGAAATGTTAAGAAAAAACAAAATTTAAATCCGTGCTTTTTCGAAAAAAATCAGTTAATTGGGTTTGTTTCTTTCTCGAGACTCTTGCGGATAATCTGCCCTGTGGACAATCGAGTTTCCTGTATTGTTTCATTTTGTGAAATATTCTCCATGTCGAACATCTCACGGATTTGTATTGTTAACAGATTGCGTCTTTACCTTTTCTTTATTATCTTTATTTACTTACTTTTGCAAGGTGCGCTTCGTGTGTACTCTAAAGGGGATACTAAAAGGCTAAATGGCACCGTTTTCTCTGAGATAAGTATTATCTCTCTTTCTTTTGACACTGATAAGGATTTTCCCCCGTCTCGTGTTGATTCAGCTTTATTGCAAATATTGTCGTTAGTCTTTGTACGGCCTAAAAAAAACTATAATGCATTTATTTTTAGGAATTTCTTTGCTGTGTAGGAAAGCCCGTAGGATCGTTTTAAAGGTGATAAAGAGGGGTGTGAGGGGGTGGGGAGCACAAAGAAACAGAAGGAATACATTCATACTTAAACTACAATAGTTACGAGATGTTGAGTAAAGTATTAATTTTAGCAAGGTATTAATCATTTGCATACATTTTGTTTTATGCATTTATTTTTTAATTTTAATTCATAAAACTTGTTTTAGATTTTTAGAGGGTACTACTAATGTGCTTTATGAGTGCTCTTGGGATGTTGACTTTTGAGAGTGTTCCAATTAACAATTTTGTTAATTACTTTTCATAAATGAAGAATTATCCAATTTGAGTTTTCTTTAATCTTTTAATTTTGTGAGTACTTGTGTGACTCGTTGTAAAAAGCGTATTATTATTACACTATCATTATTATTGTTATTATTATAGTTATCATTATCAGTATTATTAGAATTATAATTTTTGTTGTTAATATGTTTTACTCTTTATTATTATTATTATTATTTTTTACTTTCAGTTTTTTCACTTAAATTTATTCATTGTTACTATTTAGTTTTTCTTTTTCTTATGTATGTTTACATTTTTACTATCATTGTTGTTACATTTTTATTTTTTCATTAATTTTAACTTTTATGTATTACAATTAATTTTTTTAAATATGTTTTTCATTAATTTATTAGTTTTTATAAAAAAGGGGAGTTTTTAAAAACTTAGATCAGGTAAAGAATAAATCTCTGAAAATCGGTAGAAATTTTCCCCTGACCGGTGCTGGCCAAAATGGTTTAGAACCCTTGGACTAGAGTATGCAATAGGAGATCGCACCGAACATTCTTTAGAACAGGTGCAAAGGATTTCTTATATGGAGATCCATTTCAATGGAAAACGCTAAAGGATTAAGAAAAAAAATGAATAAATAAAGCGGCTTTCAAGAAATGTAAGATCGTTTGGGAATAGAATTTCGGGATGAAATCGAAATGAGAAGTACATAAGGATGATGAATGGTTGAGAAAGAGGTCGGGCGGCATTCCACCTCACATCACCCCATAAAGGAAGCCGTCTGGAAATTCCTTTCGCTCCTTCATTTTTTCTCTCCTCATTTTCTTTTATGAGGTTTTCCCATCGTTTGTGAGGAATACTGCGAAGAATGGTCTGTTTTGCATAGTATGATTGGACTCCAGTTGCAGTATCGAATTGGAGGGAAAAAGTTTGCATGTAATGAATATTTATCTTTGTTATTCAACGATGATACGCTGAATTGCTGTTCTAAATATTAAATGGTAAAATGTTATGTGTTCAAAAGCAGTGGTGCCCAGTCTTAGTTTAATTACCCCCTAAGGGTTAAAATGGGATTCTCTGAGGCGTTTTTTGTGTTGAAGAGCTATGGTATTCTTGTAACAAAGAAATATAATTTGATTTCTATGTTGCAGAGCTATGGTATTGGTATAACAAAGGAAAAAAACTAATTTCTCTGTTGAAGATCTGTTCTATTGTTGTAACAAAGAAATAAAACCTGATTTCTCTGTTGAAGAGCTATTGTATTGCTGTTACAACGAAATAAAATCTGATTTTTCTGTTAAAGAGCTATGGCGGTGTTGTAACAAAGAAATAAAATCTGGTTTCTCTTGAAAAGCTATGGCGTTGTTATAACAAAGAAATATGATCTTATTTTCTGTTGCAGAGCTATAGTACAGTTGCAACAAAGAAATAAAATCTGATTTCTCTGTACAAGAATTTGATCATCAAATCACAAACCAAAATTACTACCGGGATCATATATTTTATATAAATATATTTATATATATATTTTTTAAATCTTGAATGTAAATTATGTTTTTCGCAATGACGAATTGCTACAGGTTTGTGTGTAGGCGGTCGCGTGTGTGTGCAAAAAATAGGCGCCACTATCCGAAGGAGCAGGGGCCGATGGACGTTCCAGGATGTGGACCACCGGGGCACACCCTGTGGCAGACTTCGGAGACAATCTGGAAAATGGACTGCACTACAGATGAGGTCTAAAATGACAATAAATAACAATTTGTCATTACCCCCCCCCCCCCCCCCCAAAAAAAAGTTGATGGTTTTTTTATTTACTTTTCTCCGTTACAAAGTTGAACAAACCAAATTATGCTTCTTACAAAATGTTCACGAATTTCATTCTTTTCTCCATTCGTAGTCGCATACAAAATGAACCGGCTCTTTGTTAAATTACTTTTTTAAAAAATTGTTTTTAAAAGGTTTGATACATGCATATCATTTTCCGTAATTTATTTCATTTTTTTAAAGCGAAAAGCAATAACTGTTAACGGAGTCTCCGACAGAAACACAAATGAATCATTTGCGCGGCAAAATCTCGACATTCCAATCCCATATCCAGATATTCCTTTCTATTTGTCACAGCAGTGACTAACGACGGTGATTTACAGAACAAATAAAACGGTGAAACACGCGACCGCCTTCTTTTGCATAATCTCCGAAAATGAGAATGGGAACTTTTTTTCCTGTTATTATCATTCGCTCGCTTTTCGGGGGGGGGGGGGGGGGGGGGGGGGGGAGCGAACCTTTCTCCTAATTCAGAATTTAATTTTCATTCTCTTTTTGTCGCTGGTAGTTCGGTTTTGTTTTCTGGTATTGCAGTATCGACGTTTGTTTTCAGCGAAGTTGGACGTAATTGAGTTTATGTAGATGAAGTCTTCTTTGAGTAAAACAAACTGAAGTTATAATTATTAATGAAGAGCGGCCTGAATAAAACATTAAATGGAAGTTATTAAACAAGTTCCGAAACTTTTGGTTGTATTTGTTCTAACAGTAGGGTCTGTTGGGGTGAAATGAAACAGAATTCCAATGGTTCAACTTTAGATTATTATCTCTCCTTTCGATGTTTTTAGTAATAAAATTTTGTGTGCATTGTGAACTAGACTACCACTCTCTGAAACTAACGGGGTATGAAAAAATTGATTTCATAACTGTTTCTTACCCAGGTAGCACAAGTAACCTTTAAACGTTTTATAAACGTTTTTAAGCGGTTGTTACAACGTTAATAACCATTTTACAACCTTTAAAAAACGAAGTGTGCTACTTGGGTAGCAAATATAGTTTAGACTCATTTCAGCTGTCAGCTAAGTTCAGGAATCGGATAAGGGAAGGGTTCAATTTTTGCGCATTAATTTGTAACTAGGACAAAGCGCATCCGAGGCTCCTTTCTATGCATTGCTCGATTATTTGCCTTTTTAAGTATGATGATGCTGAAAATCCAAATTCACGTATTCAACAAAAACATCCAAAACGAAAAAAAAAAAAAAAAAAGGGCTCAGCTCCACATCAGCAGAAAACGGAAATCTCGGTTTCTGCCTTCGGTTTCGGTCGGTTTTCTGCTGATGTGGAGCCCGGCCCAAAATGAGAAAACAGAAGGAAAAGTGTGATAATCTTTACCGGCGACTCAAAAATTCAGCAAATTCTAGTTCGTTTATACTTTTTATTTTATTTATTTTTTAAATTTCACGCCTTCTCGATTTTTTTCTACGCCCTTTTTCGCTCTCAGGTTGACAACTGCTGCTACATAGAAAGCCGGAATTAAAACTATGCCGATTAAATATAATTCTGAAGAAAAGTAAGTGATTTCTTTAAAAGTTGTTTTTTAGCCAGTACAGTGTCAGTGCAGCAAAAACAACTCGCCTTGCCCAAACTACAAAATGGAAGTAGGTTGTCGCTGAAGGAGCATGATGTGATGAATTTTGCTTGAGGATTATGTGTTACAGTGCCTGCCGCTTATTAAAATCACATTTGTCCTGAAGGCATTTGATTTCATAAAGCCGCTGATTTTATAATCCGGCATACCTACACTTAAAGAAGAAGTTTTTAAAGATCACTTATCTGAAAAATAAATAAATTGTTGTATTTCTGTATAGTTTTTAAAAGTTCAAAATACCGTAAACTAAATAATATTTACATTTTTATTTGCAGACGATTCTTAAAATACTGGTGCATAGATATTTCGTTTAAAGAAATCATCATTGAAGAGTGTAAATTTGGCATGCATTTCTTCATTTACGAGCAGTGCAGTCCCGTGCCGATGAATTTAGGATCAATTTTGGATGCCCAACTTATTTTCCTCGGGAAAGTGGATCGGAAGGATATCGCTTTTTGATGAAAAGTAGCTCATCGAAAACCGTGCTCGGATACTGATCGGAGCGATGTCATCGTGCGTTACGGGATCAGTTTACGAAGAGTTCGATGATCGGCCGAGCAAAATCCGATGAGTTGATACTACTTGGGGTACTTGACAGGTAGAGGTGACAGAATTGAAGGTTGTGTTCTGAAGGGGCGATTTATGCATTTTTGAGAATGTTACAGACCCCTTTGTCCAACGTCAATACTTTTTCGTGGGAAGTTTTGAATTCCTTTCAGGGGCCCTTGTGTCATTGGGGCCCTTCGCAGTTGCAACATTTATGACATCTGTCACTGGATCTGTCGGAACTTCAATACTATATTTGGATATCAAACTTAAATCTTTCGCTATTTAGGTTTATTCCATGAAATTAAAACAGCTTTGAGTTATTGATATCAAAATTAAATTACTTGATTTTGAATTTAAAGTAAAGTATTTGCTTAACTTTCATTTGCGCTTTGAATGCTTTCAACTTAAATGTTCTTTAAAGCTTTATTGTGCTGAGCGTAAATCATTAGCCTTGCAATTGTAAGAACTCAGTAAAGCTTGACCATGGAGAGATGGCGGATGACCTTGAAGTGGAAGCAGATCGCTTCATTTGAAAATAGTTCGTGCCAGAGATATTACGCAGACCGTAAAAACTTGAAAAATCGAAGAAAGTGAAAAAATTAGTTTTCTTGCTGATCCGATCTATTTTAAATTGAAGCGGTCGCTTCCACTTCAAGGTCACCAGCCATCTCTCCGTGGCCAAGCTTTACGCATAGTTCCTCGGGGTGACGGTGCTTATATTTAGGACAAACTTGTTACCCGGCGTTGCCCGGGTACTCTAGTTATAAGCTCCATTATAATTGTTTTTAACTTATTTCATGCTAAAATGGAATAGGTTGAATGAAAAAGCTTTTAAAAGCTTTCTATAGAAGCTTTTTTTTTTCTTTAATAATTCATTGTTAATCGTAATCTTTGTTGGAAAGTGCTCATATTTAAATGTGTTAAATTTTATCAATTTGTATGTTTAAAGGCTTATCTCTATTACTCTATTTATTCAAATTGAAAGAAAATGGCCATAAGGAACAAATATGCAAACACACACACACACACACACACACACACACACACACACACACACACACACACACACACACACACACACACACACACACACACACACACACACACACACACACACACGCACATATGTCTATTTTTATAGGTATAGATGGGTAGAGAAAGAGAGGGGGGGGGGGACTTGGCGAGCTCCAGAAGCTCTTGTGATGTATATGGAAAAAACGGTTGCAGAATAATATTGTATGAGCATTAGGGGAAGCATTGTTTAATGCATGTAAATATAAAAGAATATTTTTTTTCTGCATCTTCAATAACTTTTCTACGTACTATGTTCCCCACCGATTGAAAATATGTGTGAATAACGTATTGCTTTTTTTTCTTTTAGGTAAGTGGGAGATTCTTTTTTCTTGAAATTTGAATTTGCAAAACGGTATGTACGAGTGCTTTTCTCATCTTACAATTATCTCAGTTTAGAATTGGTTTCACCTCAGTTGTGTGGAATATATTCACCGTAAAAAATGTGTGTAACCTTACTCCGTAAAAGAGGTGGCAGCATAGTTGCCTTCAATTTCAAGGCTAGGAGTTGCCTTAAAATTCCTAGAATTTTGAAATTTGTCCTAAAAATCCTAAAATTTTTATTATTTTACTTGGTACTTGTACAGATAAGGAGATTGAACCTAAAAATAAAACTTTGCAGGGTGATACGCCTATAGTTTACAGTAATATAAGGTTGAAAATCCCTCATAAATTAAAAATAAAAAGAAAAACCCATGTTGCTTGGCGTGTGTTTTGGCGATATTGCTTCTCACGGGTCAGCTTCTACATTCATATACATACATATATGTGTATGTATATGCATGTATACATACATGTATGTGTGTAACACATACGGCCAGTTTGAACAACGAGATTTACTGTTCTTTGTATACAAAAAATAAGTATCGGTATAAAAATAGAAAAGAATCAATGGCCGTGATGGCGAAACTAATATTCCTACGTATGTGTATGATCGGAAATATGATACTTCCTTTGACTTTCCATCGATTTCGGATAGAACACATGCCGAAGGATAAAAATACCCTGTCGCCCAAGAAAGAGGATATCGATTCCTGTGTTTATCAGGGGAAGAAAGTAGAAGTTGTTCGCGGTAGACGGAGATATCTCCTCCGTGGAGAGCTGATTCGGTGGAGAAACATTTCCCTTTTTGTTGTGTGTGGATACAATGATTACGATACGGACCTTTCCTCCCACTAATAACTCCTCGAATGTTGAAACGACCTGCTGTAATTGTGCTTTTTAATGTTTACCGGAAACGGGCCGTTGTGTTTTATGGTGGGATAACTTTTGTCATTTGCTTATTTAAAGCCGTAGGATTTTATAGTTTGTTCTTTTTTATTCCTTCACTGTTGAAATTTTTTTTTTCTAAATTATGATATTTTAATCCTATTTTTGGTTTTTCAACGTTGGTATTTGTTTTCATTTTCCAAAACTTTTACTTTGTCTTGTCGATTTTGGTTGAACAAGCTTTTTAGCCGTTGCCAGAAACAGAATGAACAATAGTAATTATAAAGGTAATTTTTTAAAAGATTCTACGCATCTGTAATCAAGCATATCAAAAATAAAATCGTTTTCGGTGCTGTGAATTCATCACTGTGCATTAAAAAAAAAATAATAATAATTACTCTTTTTTTGAATGGCAACGATGTAATTTTTATATTGGGGTCTTTTGAAGCTTTTCGAACTTTGGAAATTTTCCAGATAGCTTTTAAAAGCTTTCTAGAGAAGCTTTTTTAATTCTTTACCTCGGGTTAACAATATTTGCGAGGAACACTATTGTTAAAAAAAGAAAAAAAAAATCTTAGTGGAAAGTCAAACCGTCCATCTTGCCAAATGGTATCATGACCATGGTCAGAGGCGCTTTCATGTGTTTAACAGCTTAAAAGTAACCCTAACTCTCGGCCAGTTTATCTGTGATCGAAATAGACAAATGGCTCTTCAAATGCTTCGTGGACAAATCACCAACTTCCTCTGAAATGATTCTAATTTCCGAATCGACGGAACCTCTCGTTCCATCAGCTGCGCCCTGTCTGGAGCGTCCTCCTCGAATTTGCAACTCCTCTCGAGCTTATGCAGCAGATTATCCTTAAACGCTGACAACACTCTGCATGTTCCAAAGATATATTATTGCGATTAATTGATGGAGTATTTCATCACGGGCGGATGAAATAGTGTTCCCCAGTTGTTAATCGACGTATCGTTTGTGTCGGCAATATTGCTCGTTAAGAGCACGAGCTTTAATGTGTGGTAATTAATGAAATGATTAAGTCTAGCCTTCAACGCCTACAACCTCTCTGATTATGTAAAGTATGGCGTTGTTAATAGAGGTGTTACTTATGGATTGAATCTGTGTTTTCTTTTGAGAATATCTGTCCAGTTAATTGTCTTTTGCGGTACTGTTTTTGGGTAGAACATATCATTTATTTAGGGCATTACATTTTTCCATTAACAAAACTTTCATTTCTGTTTACTCTGACAAGATGGTGACAAATTGAGCAAAACACAATGGATTACTCTGCAACGTTAGCAATTTTTATTGAATTGCCATGAAACTTTACATCACTTCTCGGTACATCGCTCATTCGGATACATCGCGCTTTTTCGTTATCTCCCGATAAAGTTAAATGCCAAATTACCCACCTTGAAATTTAAGACCACTGAAGCTAAAGTTTTGTATTTCTATGGAAAAGTAGTTTCTTCTTCTTTCGAAATAAATGAACCCAATTGGTGTTTTCTGTTACTCTAATCTCGATCTTGCTTTATTAGCTGCAGCTTAAAATTTTTATTTCATCCAAAGGTAATAGAAATGTTTTAAATTTGTTGTTCTATTTTAAATAAAAATGGCAAGCTATTTTTTCTTCTATAGTTTGTATCAGAAAGTTTAGTCATAAAACGATGACAAAAAATCTTTTGTTGGTCGATGGTACAGACATCATTTTTTGTACAATAAATGAATAGTTAGTAACTTGCATTTTAGTGTTAGTTAGTTACTCGGTTACATCGCGCTTTCGGATATATCGCACCTTCTTCTTTTCTGCCGACAAACGCGCTATAACTACTATACTGTATTGTACGTTGAAGAAATATAGTACCTGTGAATGCATTCAGGGAAACAGATAGCTGCTGGTTTTTCTGCAGTGATTTATCGAGGAATGCATCTTGTGCTAATTATTCAGTGAAAATAATTATTTGTCCCAGTGTGAGATGCTAAAAACATTGTCGATTATTTGGCAAAGTTTCTTGTCGCAAGATTTATGTCAAATCATTGAGGAAAACAGTTTTTGATCGCGCATATTTTACAACGACGAATAAATTCGGTTGTATTGACAACATGATTATATACATTATCGAAGAAGTAAAAACTTGATATATTCATTTAGAAAAATACTCGGATAAATAACGTAGATGGAAAGCATGACCTATTAAACTAGAGTAGGAAAAGAAAATTACTCTTGGGAGAAAAAAAGTCATAAAATTCGTTTACTTTTAGTCATAAGATCAAAAGATTATTTATCTTCTTGGTTATAAAAAATATTTTTCACTAATATTTTACGGTCTTTTTAAATTGGAAGCGTCAAAGAAAATAAGTTTTGATCTTGTCAGTTTTACGATAGATTTCTTAAAATATAATGACAATATTATCTTTGAAATTTATAATTAAAGGGAGGAAATACATTTTACAAGTAACAAAAAAAAAAGGTAATCGGGTTGGAAAATGTATCGTCTTTACTCCTTTTCGAAATTGAATTAAAAAAGAAAATGTTTTCTTTTGCTGGAACTTGTGAGAAATAATAATCATTTAAATGAGATTGCATTTTTTCCCCTTTTTAACTTCTAAACGAAAATTTCATTTTGACAGTTCATATTTACCAAAATGAAATAGATGGAGTGAGACGTATGTTTATAACATTTATTTTCGTCTGAAGTTTATTAATTCCTAGCTTAATCTTGATTTAAAAAAAATTACCGGCCTTTGACGTTTTCATGCGGGATAAAAAAGTTACTTAAGTGAAAATATTCTTTATCGTAACTTATTATTTTGGAAAAGCTGAATGTTTTGTGTCCCTCCTGATTTTAAATAGAATTTCAATCTCAGTTTACTAAAATTTAATTTCAAAGCTTCTTGTGTTATCTTCTATGATTTAAATGTCAGTTGATTATAGTAGATTTATTTCGGTAAGTCATTATTATTAACCCATTAATGCTTGAAATTTTTTTTTCAAAGATATTTTGTATACTGGCTACAAACAGTGTTTAATAGACAGGAAAAATAGTAAAAAAAATATTACGTAAAAAGTATTTTTTTTTATTAAGGAAAGAAAAATCATCCCTTAAAAGTTACGATAGACCCCAGAGGGTACATACTTTTTTTACTAAAATTTTTTTCTGCTTACGATAAAATATTTAAAGACATTTTATAAGAAATAAAATCAGCAATGAACATAAACTGGGAAGCTGGGAATCACTTTGAAAACTGAGCTTTTTTTCTTGAGATTGTGAACGATGTCATTCTTGATAAAGGTCATATTAAAACTGCTACAGAACACACTTTACAATGGTTATGTGCTGCAATCTGTTAATGACGAATTGAAACAATACCAAGGTACTCATTGAACACTATTATTTGGTTGAAATGTTCATTTTGGGGAAATTCAGACCCTTTTTAGAACCGTCCCTAAAAAGGGACGCTAGGCAGTTACGTCATTTCAAGTTTTTCCGGGGGGGGGGGAGGGGGGGGCAAAGGGTCCAAACACAATGCAATTTCACCGGAAAACATCAAAAACCACGCCCACTTATATGTAAATACATTGATTTCTCAAAGCCGGGGGGGGGGGCAATTGACCCCCCCGCCCCCCCTAAATGACGGGCCTGACGCTAGGCATTAATGGGTTAAACTTTATATTTTGGATACACATTTGAAGAATAATATTTTTATGATGAATAGCAAAATAAAATACTCTGATCTTGATGCCTAGTTTAAAGAAACTTTTTCTGATTTTGTTGTCAATGAAAGAGAAAGAAGAAATGTACGAACTTGATTTTTTCACATGTGGAACATTCGGCATTTTGAAATTAAAATAAATAAATAAATAAATAGTTATAATTAGGGATGCACCGATAAGCAAATTGGCCGATTACCGATTACCGATTAATCGGCAATTGATAATCGGCCGATAAATCGGTCAAGCCGATTAATGATTAAAATGGTTGTTTTCAGTACTACCAATTTCACCGTCAGTTTTTTTTTTCGTTTTTTTTTTACAATTCTAACTTTTGAAATAGTTGCTAATTTTTTCTTCCATTTATCTAATTTTCCCAAAATAATTTCAAAATTTTGTCAAATTTCTCTGAACTAATTTTCATATTATTGTCACTAATATTGCATTAACACATTGCTAATCATGTAAACTAGACATGAAAATTAAAAAAAAAAAAGGAGGGGGAGCCTGTGGTGAGCAATCCATTTTTGAAGTTCTTTTAGTTTCAATTTTTCAATTATGAGTAGCTATGTTATTCAAGACTTTTATTTTTTGTGAAAATTGAAGATGATCTAAATGCAAGGAGAAAAGTATCGACGCATGAAAAATATTGCTACATTATCTATGTGTATTTTTATTCAAAATAGGAGAATTAATGCATTAAAAACTTTACATCAACGGTGAGTATTATTATTATAGTTAATAAAATTATTCATCATAATTTCTTAGTAAAGGTTTACTTTAAAAAATAATATTTAAAAAATATTTTTCCCGCCGATTAATCGGCCAGATTTCGCCAATTATTAATAATCGGCAAAGTGGCCGATTATGGCCGATTAATCGGTACTGCCGATTAATCGGTGCATCCCTAGTTATAATGTTTTTGAAATTCCAGCTGTCCCTCTCCAATTTTTACAGTGCTTAATTTTCATTGAACTACGAAACGCGAAAATACGCTGGATTAAAGTTCTAAGGCTTATTTTCGATTTTCAATGATTGAAATACTCTCGTAGGAGCTTTAAAAATCTCAGCATTTAGGTGAATTTGCATTACACTATTTTCATTTTTGTTATATTTTGCATGAAACGTAATGAATTTTTACCGAATTAACTTAATTAAATTCAGTAAAATGTCTCATTGTGCCTATAAAAAAATCTAGCCTTTTCTTTTATCCATAGCACACGCTACCTTTGTTTTCTGAAATTCCAAATGGTTTAATCTATTTGTTCAACGTAAACCTTTTTAAAAATCCTCTTTTGTTTAGCTCGGAACAAAAATTTTCACATTCGATGAGGCTTTATGTGATCTTTCATCTTTCAAATGAGCTATTAAATTGAATAAAACTTTTGATACGTTTTATTCAATTATACAACCTATTTAGTTGAATAAAAGGTATCTTCATTGCGCCATTTTCAACATGTTTTTATTCTACATCGAAAATAATATTTTCTGATTTAACACAGAACAATGCTTTTTGAATTTAGGGTAAATGTTATTTTCTGTGACCAATTTAAAATCAAACACTTAATATAAAATGTTTTAAACGGATGCTTGTTTTTCACGTTAATTTAGCCTACGGTAGGAGGTAGAATTTATGCGTTTTAGGCTGTGGGGTAAAAGAGGTAGTTGCTCAAAATATCATTGTTTTTTAAAAATATTATTAGGTGAAAATTATAGTGGTGCTAAAACTATTATATGCAAGTAAAAGCACCCGTCTTGTAAGATAACAGGAAGGAATTAAATAGATAATGAAAGATTAGCGGAAACTGCCTTCAAAATAAAAATTAAAATAATAACCGTTTAAAAACAGACATCCGTGAGAGGGAGAAGTCATAGTTAATATTTAAAAAGAACAATAACATGTAGTATGATATTGATGTTTTGTGTAGTAATCTTTCTTCTATATGTATATAGAAGAGACTTCGTTCAGCTTCATAAAGAACATGAAAATAGTAACGTTATCCATGTGTTTAAAAAGTTCTAAACATACTAAATTATTAAAAATTATGTTCTAAAAATTGACATTGGAAGGTGTTCCCCTTAAAGCTATTTTTATTTCTTAACCGCTTTTGTGAAGTGCAGAAGAAATTGTTAAGCCTAACTATTACCAATACCATTCACCAAATAAAAGAGATTCAAAGTATCTCTTGGATTCAGATCAAAATCTCTCTAGTTAAACAGCAGAAAACTGTCATCATCTAAAAATATATTAGTTTCTCGAAGTATTTTACGTCTGCAAGTGGCAAGCAAGCAGTCCATTAGAAATTAGAATTTTCGTCTATGTTGGCAGCTTTAACATATAAATTTGAATCGGGAAAACTAAATGTTGCCAATGAATGGCGGACAATATATGAAAAGGTAAAACACAGCACATAAGTGCAAATTGTGTCATGTTGAAAGTCTTTAAATATTTACACATTTTACACCCCTCTACCTTATCTTATACATAACAAAATACAGATCAAAATAGCTAATTGGACTGCGAAAAAATTATCACCGTGAACTGAAAAAAACATCTGCTTTTTGAAAGAACTTCGTTCGCAACTGCCCAGCAATTCCATAAATAAACAGAACTGCACATGTTGCCAGATTAAGCTTCAGTATTAAAAGTAAAGGTTTCTAATGAATGTCTAAAATATATTGCTGTTTAAAAAATACATTTTCAAGCACAAATTTGTGTTATATAGAATCTCTTTCAAAATATACCCTTTTTACTCTTCTCTATTATCCTGTTTATTGTACCACAGTTGTCACAGATTAAAGCTACGATAGTTAAATGACGTCAAGATTCAATTTATATAAAGCAAGTAAGTAACCGCCCCTAAGCCAGGGCTAAGGCAGAAACATGCAATACACCACAAACTCGTTTATTCCATCCATGAACTGCAGTTTCGTGCTTTTTGACACTCGTCAGCATGGAATAGGAATTTTACGAGCTGAGTGCCAAAAAGCACGAAACTGCAGTCCATGGATGGAATAACCGAGTTGGCGGTGTATTGCATGTTTCTGCCTTAGCCCTGGCTTAGGGGCGGTTACTTACTGCTTTATGCTCGAGCTATGCCTCAACCAGAGACGTGCCGTCTGGGTAGGCAAGGTAGGCAGTGCCTACCCATGAAGAAAACATACCAATTTTTTAATTTCATTAAATGACATGTAATGCGCTGATTTGGAAATATTAAGGCATTAAACAGCGAATAGAGCAGAAAAACCCCCGGAAATGTTCATTTTTCTTCCTTAAAAAGCACCGACTACCGCTGCTTTTCAACCACTGTATCTATACTGTGCGTAGTATTAGGAAGTGCACGTGCCCCGCACTTTTCTCCCCTAATGCTCGAAAAGCGGCGACGAAAGGCTGTCCGAAAAGTGCCTTTGCGGTTTCTTCTTTTCTCCACCGAAACTTGACTACGTGATGCGTAGAACTGTGCCTGTGGAGTTTGTGGCGTTTCTACGGTCTAGACGTCTTGATATCGTCTTTTGTACAGTAGTGTTGAATGCTTACAGCTTGCTACTCCATTGTCGTGTTTTCTTTTTTATCAAATCAGTAATTTTCAGCTGTTTTAGGTTTGTTTTTTATATCCCGCTTTTTCATAGGATTAAGTTGAAACTGTATCCAATATGGAAATGAGATATATAAATTATATACATATATGCAGGCGAATATTCCTGCATATATGTATTTTATTTGTATTGTAAGTAAACATCTTTCATATTCATATTTTTTTACTACTTTTTACATTTTATGCGTTTTTAAAGATCTATATTATTTCACAAATCTTCCCATCTGCCTACCCTAGGCATTAACTGACGGCACGTGCCTGGCCTCAACATTTACGAGTTGTACCGTACCAAGTGCGGTCGCTCGCTGGTGTTCTAATTTCGCATTAGCTACCAGCTTTTTCGGCTCTCTTTGCTCTAGTAGAGGATTTTTGCCTCTAGCTCGTTTAATTCCTATTCCATGTTGACGAGTGTCAAAATAGCACGAAACTGCAGTCTATGGATGGAATAAACGAGTTGGTGGTGTATTGCATTTAATCATTAGTTTTAAGACTCATCCACGAAATGAGACAATTGAAAATAGTTTTGTTCTGAGTTAGCAGTGGGAGTTGTTTGAGTAACTAACAGATAAGCCGCCAACTAGCTCCAAACCTGAAATATCTTTCATTTAACCCTTCACTGCACGGTGTGCCAGATCTGGCACAAACCAAATAAACCCTCATATATTCCTATGATTTTTAAATGCAGTTAAACTGAGCTTTGTGCCCCTTCTGGAACATTGCTATAACAGTTTAGTGTGATTTTTCTGCACTAGTTAGTTGCACTAGTCTAGGTATTACAGTTCTTGCTCTTGAAAGAAAGAGTGTCTGCATTTCCGTTAGAAGTGTGCTTAGTCATTACTTCCTTTGTTCTAAAAATGTTTAAATACACTTAGTGGAAAATTTGTTTGTACCACTTATGGCACAAAATACATTGTAGATTATTACACTTATCGGTATACAAAGCATATGCTATGTGTTTTGTGTCATATATAGAACAAACAATTAAAACATCATTCTTGGTACACATTTTTAAGATTAATTTTTTTCTTCATTTTTCCTGAACTCAGAGCTATTTAAATGGTAACAAATGATTTTTTCATGAAAATATAAAAAATCGTGCAGTGAAGGGTTAACAAGTTTTAAATCAACGGCAAGTACGTTAATCCTCTTCGTTATGTTATGAGCGGTAAAAAGTCTCATTTTGAGAAACGACTCGGCCTAATAAAGGCGTTCGCCGGGTAACTGCTGCGAGCAGTAAATTACAATTACCCATGGTTAAGGAGGATAAGAGGCGTTTAGCGTAATGCTCCATTATTCAGAACGAGCGGCCGGTTGCGTGACGAATGGTCATTCCCGGATTAAAGCCCGCGACCGGACAAGAGCCGGACTGTTTCGTACAGAGTTTCCAGATTCGCAATCGAGTGAAGTAGCGCTGGTACTTTGCGCTGGAACGCAAATGATTTTCTGGTAATGTGAAATGTTCTAAACCCGGAGTCGGATGTTATCATTAATGGTTAGGCCGGCGAATTATTTAATGCTTTGTGAGTGGTTCCAGCTTTAAGCGTGCTTTAATGAAGCTGCTTTTGAATTGGAGATTAGCCGCTTGATTCCGTTTTGCCTTTTGTTTTGCTTTGGAAGTTGAGACTGATTTGCATTCCCGATAAAATGTTGAGGGGTTGTAACTTTTCAGTTAACCGATTATCTTTCAAATGATGACTGGTATACTTACTTCCATTTATATGCGCTGTCAGTTTAATTGGTTTAGATTCCCGATAAATATATCAGTTGAAAATATCATTAAATGCTGGTTAATCAATTATTTCAAATTGATTTTCGACATATTGATTTTGTGTTTTTTGAAATTATACCTTTTGGCCCAATAAAGGTGAAATATAATCATGAAAAGGGAATATTGGAACTGAAATGACGTTGTAAATTTGTGACAACTTTGTTGAAAGCTTGCTAAACTTCGTGCCAAAAAGTACATTTAGTTCAATATCCACTTGGGTATTTGACGAGAGTTTGCGAGATTTTCTGTTGTGGCCCATGGTTATGTATAAATAAATAGGGGAATTATCGACTATCTTTGCAAAACTGTTTTTCTGGCATTGATTCGTTACGAACTGGGAAATGGGTATGCTTGAAATTTTTCTCTTCTCACTCTAACGTGCATTTATGTATAGTATTTTGGTTCTTGTTACATTTTCCATTCAATTATTGTTTTTGTTATTTTAGTTTTAAATGCAATCAAAAATTTCAAATATTGCAGCTGTGAAATGAATTTTATCAATTCACTGTACTTGATAATCGCACATAAAAGTGTAAGTAAGTATAATTCTTTTTACATATTACACTGTACTGTAAGAATATGAATTCTCAAGTTGTTCATGTCAAAAGTTTTGGAGAGATATTGCCAATTTATGATTTTAACTTCCGGTTGAATTCTTTTGCTCTGGTACTTCTGTTTTTTCGTTGTTGCATTCTGTTGATTTGCAAAATTCTTCTCAAACTATGAAAAGGTTTGTACCCTTGCTTCAAGTAATTTTACGGCAGCGGATACACTTGATCCTGACTGATCCGCAGCCTCCGGACGTTGGAAATGAGGGCGAGTGGTGTGCGGAAGCGGATATCCCGGTCGGCACTCCATTTATCTTAGTGGAGCGCAGCGTCTTATGGAGTGCTCTGAGAGTTATTAAGATCATGATCTTTCCATGAGTAACTAGCGTTGGATTAATTAATTTACGATGGAGCCCGGCTTGTGCACCACATGAAGCAGTTGCTTGTAGCATTTTCTTGACAGGCTTGTGCATTAGTAGTATCTTGCTTCACTTTTGTTAACTTATTTCGGAACGTTAAAAAATCAGCCACTATTCTTTCAAAGATAGTTTTTTTGAATACGCATTTCGATTGCATAAACACTAATTTTGCCTAGAGTTACGTGTTCGGAAAATAAATAAATAAATGAGGAAAAAAGATTTTATAATCAATAATATCGCTCAAAGAAGTTCCTTATTTACACCTTCTAAGCTACGAGTAGATATTTCTTAAGCTAGAGTCGAAATTGAGGACAGTATAGGACGTTTATTTTGAAATCTTAAAAATGCGTTTAGCATTTTAAAAAGTAAATAAAATAAAATAAATAAATGAACAAAACATGATTTAAAAAAAATGCATTAAACGGCGACTTTAAAGTGGGTTTTGTGCTATATTTTAGCTCGGGAGAGCGCTTTTATAATCTGGACGAATATTTTTAAACGTCGTACGATATTTTAAACCTACTTTAATAAGAAAAGGAAATTTCATCAAAAATAACAAATAAGTGCGAACATAAAAGTAGACTTATGTAAAAGTAAAAAAAAAAAAAAAGTTTTATTAAACTAAGTATCGCAACAGCCCATGGGGGCCAAGGCCAAATGTGTCCATCTTAGTTTTCATGAATGAGGGTTGTAGGGTGCAATGGCAGATGTTCCGACTAAGTGGCCAGTCGAACGCGGGACTCCCAGGATTTAGTTTTCAAGCAAGCTTGTTATTCACTTTATCGACCCACTGAAAGGATGAAAGCCTGAGCAGAACCTGGCAATTGATCGTGTGTCTGCAGCGTGGAAGCTGCTGGGCTTCGTTAAGTTAATTTAGTTGATTTTAAAAAGTAATTCAGTCTTGAGTAGGATTTTGAGATCTGAAAATGCATTTCGGCCGAACAGTTTGAAAGTTTAAAAATTCAAAATTTATATCCTTTGCTCGCAACCCGCCAGGAAACTCCTTTATTAAGGCGGATAAAGATTGAAATATTTGCGCTCGTTGAGCCCAATTTTCTGCTTTGGGTACGGAGACTTCCCTGTTAATACAATGTCTCTGGGTGGGAGGTAGACACACCCTCGGTCGTTAGTCACGTGCTTCTTCCAGATTCCTTATCAAGTTAGCGGTATGTGATCTCCCTGTTTGCGTCTCACGCCATCGTATCATGAGCGCGGAAATCGAATTGTAAGAAACCGGAAACGGATGTGAAGAATTAGAATATCGGCGCGTGGTTTTGGCTGGTTTTTTTTTGCATTAATGAAGTTTTTGCACGATCTGCTACTACTGTTCTCATTTATCATTCTGAGTGGAATATTTCTGAAGCAATGAATGCCTAGGCTTTCATTTTTATTTACGTTCTCACTTAAAAACTAATGTTCAATCTTCAACCATAGCGTTAATCACTGACTCCTACAACGGCTTCTAGTGAGTCAGCTTCTTGCTTGTTCTGAATTGCTTAAACTTTACGCAGAGCATGGACTGAATTTCTACATAATGCAGTAAAATTTTGAAGTTTTAATGCGAACCAGTTGACAGTTGAAATTTGTAGCTACCTTCTTTTGCAGCAAACCCCTTAAGTCATTAACAAAATTTCATCTCTCTCCTAATATAGTTTGCTGGCAATGAACTGTACATATAGTTATTTTGTAGCTGAAGTGCGTTTGAGTAGGGGAAAATAAGTCAATAATTAATTAATAACATAATATTCTAACATTTCTAACTCATGGATTAATTATGAGAATTCAGTTATCAAAGTCAACTTAGATTCGGCAAGCAATTTTATACGCAACAACTATATGTGAAGACACTTGCAAGTGAAAAACAAAGAATGTAATTCAGAAATGGGAAAATTACCGTTGCAACATAGAAAATTGTACTTAAGCGACAGGTAAGTAGTTACGGTTGCAGGCAAGAACGGATAGTCGGAATGCCCACGAAATGCAACTCACTAACGGAAAGAGAAATTCTAAACTCTTAAAGGGAGATTTATTTCTAGGAATGAGATTCAGGTGACCGAATTTATTTAAGTAACTTCAGCTGTTAAAATTTTAACGTCGCAACTAAAACCTCGCCTTCCCTGAGACATTTAAACTAAGGTATTTTGGCTCATTAATTAGCCTGCATTTGCCTTGACATAGTTTGTTCAAACTCTACGAAGTATTCTCGTATGAAGCAAATGAAATCTCATACAAGTAGACTACAAATCCATTTGTAACGAGAAGAAGGTTTTACGAGGGAATTTCTTAGCAAATGGATGGTTCAAAAGGAGAATGTATGGAACGTGGTTCTCTTATTTATCACAAGCAAAATTTAGTGAAACAGAAAGAAAACACACACAATTGAAGGGCTTGGGAGATGAAGAGGTTATGTGACAAAACAGAAATTGCGAGTAATATAAGTTCAACGTTTTTGGTTTTGTCTGGTGTGCGCATGAAATTGGTCTAATGACATCTACTGTTTGATGTACCCATTTTTATTTGCTTACCTGTATCCATTGCTTACCATTGTCTAGAGTGCTCATTTTCAAAATGTAACATTGCCCCTTCATCCTCCAAGCCCTTCAATTGTATTGCTCAATTTAAACTGAATTTTCTCCTTGTAAGTGATTTTACTATGCATTATTTTATAAAGCCCTTTGTAAATTTTTCCTTCGGAACTTAAAAAATAAATAAATACACGTGTCAATTTCTATTTGTCTTTGGAAAAGTGTTTTGCTTCGCTCCTCAAACTCGCTTATTTGAAGTAATGTCTTTCCACGCATCTACTGGTTATTCTTCGCTTGCTAAAATCCTAGGTTTGGTATATGAGTCACGATTGTGAACCTGCCAATAACGCACCGGCTAATACAGTACCCATTTAGTAATGATCTCAGCACTCTGGGATTTGTGGTCATTTGTGTACTTAGATTATTTGGGCGTACCAGGTCTCATTGTTTATTTGCAAAATTTCACGATTATACATTTTTCCTTTTTGGTAATCTATTTTCAGTTTTCCAGCAAAATCTGTGTATGATATCGTCGGCACCATGTAAAATAACGAATGTGAAAAATCGCGTTTCTCAAGTTCGTTTTTAGAGTTCAAATAATTAAAATTAAAATGATACCTTCGAACAATAATTTTACACTTAAAGATGTCTATCAAAATTTAAAAATTGAAAATAACCAAATGCGTCAGGTGGGAAAAAATTATATTTAGTGTTTTGGCTCTCCTGAAAAGTGCCAATTTTCACATTCGTAGTTTTAGCATGGTGCAGACGATATTTACTAGGTTGGATCCAGAAAATTTTCATGGGTTTCATATTACCATGCACAATGGGTTGCTAATATCGATCACAAAGGATTTGGACTTCAATTCCAGAATATTACCGAGGGAGAGTTCGAAACCTTCTTAAAATTGCATTTTTAGAACTTCAATATCGAAAAATTACCGGCGAAGAGTCCCCCAAGAGAGGAGCGATCGCTCCCATCGCCCTTCCTTTGTATCTATCATGGATATAATATATCTATGTATGTGTGCTATATAATCGTTCATGTGAAGTGAAAGTGGGAAAGTAACGATATATTTTCTTGCAAAGAACGTTTATTTAGGTGACGATGAATTGGAACAGATTTGCTTTACGAATTAAAGTACGAATTAAAGTAACTTTTCTTTTATGAATGATGAAAAATAAAAGACAAGCACACTGTAAAAAAATGTTGCTTTTACCGTATTATGCAGCTAATTTTATAGTAACAAACTAAAAATTGCTTTTTTGCAGTAATAAACTAAAATTGCTAGTTTTACAGTAATAAACTGTAAAATTGCTAAGTTTACACTAATAAACTGTAAAATAGTTGCTTTACAGTAATAAGCTGTAAAATGGCTAATTTTTCAGTTTATTACTGCGCATTTTACAGTTTTGAACTAGAACCTCTGCTGCCAGTATTATACTGTTGTTTTTACAGTATAATACTGCTAATTTTGTGGTAATAAACTGTAAAATTGTAGTAATAACCTAAAATTGTAGCAATAAACTGTAAAATTGCTGCTTTACAGTAATAAACTGTAGAATTACTTGTTTTACAGTTTATTACAGTGCATTTTACAGTTTTGAAATGGAACCTCTGCTGCCAGTATTATGCTGTAAAAACAATGGTAATTTTTTTGCAGTGCATGCTTTTGACCTTAAATTTAAAAACAGTCAGTGATATCCAGGAAAAAAGTTGATTTTTCGTTACTCGCTATAAAAGGGCGCCTTTTCCCCTTTTTTCGAAGAGAATAAATTAACCAGAAGGTTGCTTGTGGCTCCTAGAGTTTGTGAACCAACGTAGAAGATAAATGGACGCCTAACAGATTAGCCGACCAGACGAAGCTGCCACGTCCCATATTATTGTGCTTATGACATCCTGTCCTATATCCGTGCGGTTAGACTGCTGTTGAAAATGTGGAATTTCAATTATTTTAGTTTCAGAAAGCAAACTTATGGTTAAAAGAACAAGAGTTCTCATAAGAGCAAAAGAAACAGAACGTTTGAAGTTTTCAATGGTTTAAACCACCTACTCGATATTACACTTAATTTGACATTTCCTGTGAAATATTTTAAATCGGAACAATAAAACAAATATCACTTTTTTTTTTGCAAGTGATATTTAATTGCAGGTAGTCTGCGCTCATTTAAGGAAATTTAAATGGTATTCCATATTACTCTCCTCTCTTGTATATCGGGCTACCTATCTGTCTTTGTCTGTCTATCTATCTATCTACCTATCTCTATCCCTCTATATTTATCTATATCTCTCTATATAATCTTTATATCTATCTCTTTATATATATCTTTATATCTTTCTCTCTTTTTATATCTTTATATCTATCTCTATCTGACTGTATATCTATCTATTTAGTTCTGTATCAATCTATATATCTATCTATCAAGCTCTATATCAATCTTATCTCTATCTATCAAGCTCTGTATCAGTCTATCCCTATATCTTTATAGCTATTTATCTACTTCTATATTAATCTATCCCTATATCTTTATATCTATCTATCTATATCTCTATCTTTATAGCTATTTACCTATATATCTCTATATCTATCCTTATACCTCTCTACCTTTATACCTATCTCTCTATATCTTTCTCTCTCTATATATATCTTTATATCTATCTCTATCGGACTGTATATCTATCTATCTAGTTCTATATCAATCTATCTACCTCTGTATCAATCTACATCTATCAAGCTCTATATCAATCTATTTCTATATCCTATTTATCTACTTCTATCTATATCTATCTATCTAAATGTATGTATATTTATCGACACATCTATCAACCTACCGATCTATCTATATTTCATCCATATACAACACTGATATTTAAGTTCGATCTATTGTTTCAGCCTATAACCTCTTGAAATAACCGAAAATCCATGACATGCTAATTCTGTTCTCCTATACCCTCCCCCCCCCCAACCGTAACATTCTCTTTCTGTTCGCTGCAATCCCTCTCTCTCCTTCTGTCACGAACACCTCCACAGATGTAACTTTTCGTCCCCCCCTTCCCATCGTCCACCTATGGCAAAGAAATGAGCCGTTCTAATACGCATCCCAGACACTGCTCATCTTTTATGCAGTCTCTCTCGCAGCGAAGATTCGGGCCGGGAAGAGAAGAACGTGGCGAACGAAAAATGAGTTCTCCCATTCCTCGAGGTGGATTCTGTTTCGCATCGAATCCTTTTCAAAATTTCATGTTTTTAGGGTGGGGATTCGTTCGATGGCGGTGTTCAAATCGGGCCTGTAAGCTGTTTGAAGCTTGTGTTCTTTGCATTCCCTTTCTTAGGAATTTTCATGTAACTGTTCAATCCTGTAAATAAAATCGAAGTCTTCACTGGTCATAAGAAAGACCTTTAATGAAGAATTAACAAGAAAATTAAATATTATTCTCCGCCAGCATCGGGTGAGAAAAACCAACGACATCGTTTCGTTCAAAAATATTCCGACACTTAGATCCATTTCTGTTGTCGTTGCCATTGGATAAAAACAAGATAGAGCAGACGATAGATAAATTAAACGATACAATTGCATATATGCATAGCATACGATAATAAATAGATAGGCATTGAATGTAACAGTTAAAACAGTATAATATTGGCAGCAGAAGTTCCAATTTGAAACTGTAAAATGCACAGTAATAAACTGTAGAACTAGTAATTTTAGTTGATTACTGTAAACTAGGAATTTTTGATTACTACTGTAAAATTAGCTGTGTTATACTGTAAAAGCATTTATTTTTTACAGTCTATTATTTAACTACACAGTAATCAAATCTAAAAGAAAATTTGATACAATGTTTACACTACAAAACTCCAAAAGTCAAAAGGAAGTAATATTATAATTCACAAAATAGAAGAAATATTAGGTACTCCTCGATTTATTTATCGGCGAATTGTTGAAAATCTTGGAATCAAAGCAAACCTTTCAGACAAAAAGTTTTTTTAAGAACGATCGATTGCCAATGGAATCAAAACAAATCTTTCAGAAAAAAAGTTTTTTTTTTTATTTTTTAATAACGATCGATTGCCAATACTGAAAAAATTCTTGGTCCCAGTTCATTGAAATCCATGTAATTAGATAAACTATGAACTCTTCCAACACGAAAATTTATTTTATGGTCTCTCTGCGTCTTTACTTTCGTGGAAAGTTTACTTTTCTGCAAACTTTTTTTCTTAAACAAAATTATTGACTTGAAGTGTCTCGAAACTTTCTTCAAATAGTTTAGTCTCTTCTCTTTTTTTCTGCAACTTTTCCATCTTTTTTTTTTTTGTCTTTATGAATTTGCATTTCTAACATTCTTTTGTGAAGATTTATCAGCATTCTGTGCTTTGTTCTGAATTTAGAAGAGCATTTAATTTAATGGTTTTTCTAACTTTTTAATCACACTGAAGTTTAGAAAGCAAATTGCACTAAATATTTAATTCTTTTTTGTTCTTAGATTAATAAATGTGTTTTAGAAGGTGTAGACACGTTCAATTAATGAAACTTCGAAGCTGTAACTTCGGAAAGTTATAGGAAGTTCAATTACACATAAAATAAATAAATAAAAAAAACTTTCTGTAAGATATCGTCGCACTAATTGTGTAGTATTATTTTATGGGTTGCATTTTTTATGTCATAGAATGCTCTTTGGAAAATGTTTCCCATTACTATGGCTCATTATTTTAATGGTAAGTATTTCCATTTACTGGATAGTATAATCGTTAGCATAATCTTCAAATCTATTATTACGGTTGAGGTTTCGTGTTGGGGGGGGGGACTAAAAATAGTTTTTACTTAAAAAAATATTATCACGATTATCAACATTGCCAATAAACTATAGGAAGCATTCTACAGTAGCATTTTACGAATGATAAGAAGGAATTATTCAGTGTTTTACGTGTAAAAATTAGGCTCACTGTGAAAAATGAATGTTGTTTTTACAGTATAATATAACAAATGTTCTAGTAATAAACTGTAAAAATTGTTAATTTTACAGTAATAAGCTGTAAAATTTCTGCTTTTACAGTACTAAACTGTAAAATTGCTAATTTTACAGTAACAAACTGCAAAATTGCTAATTTTACAGTTTATTACAGGGCATTTTAGTTTTAAACTGGAACCTCTGCTGCCAGTAATATACTGTTGTGTTTACAGTATAACACAGCTAAATTTTACGGCAGTAAACTGTAAGATTTCTAAATTTATCGTAAGAAACAAAAATTGGTAGTTTTGCAGTTTATTACTATGAAATTTATCGGTTTTATACTGTAAAAACAGCAGTTCATTTTTTTGCAGTGCATGCGCTGCCTCAATCGTGTCTCATTCGTTTGCCAGGCATAATAAACTGGCTTTCAATGCTGCAAAATCGCTGACAACCTTCTTCACCAACAAAAAGACGTCTCTTTAATTGTCAGTCTGTGATCTTCATGAACGGAAAACAATTAAATAAGGATAAAATGCTAAATTCTTAGGCCTTTATAACCTTTATAACCTTTAACCAAGAGATGATGAACAATAAGCTCCTCGAAGGTCTGGAAATCGAGTGTAAAAATGGCTCAATGTCCTGAAGTTTACGTTGTCTCCGAGCACTACATAAATACTCTCTCAGTAGACTATTAATGAATTATATTTTCCCCGCCTTTTCTTCCACCGACAACACCTAATTGTACCCTATTCTATTTCTTTCAATATTGTATTCAATTATTATTCTATTCAATTCCTATTCTATTCCTATAATATTATATTGCTAATGATATTCCTATAATATTCTATTGGTATTATTACTCCAATAATATTCTATTGTTATTCTTTTCCTGTTATATTCTCTTCATATTTTGTTCGATTCTTATTCATTTTCGTTCTGTTCTACTGCTATTCCTATCCATTCCTATTCTAATGCTATTTTATTCTTATTATATTTCTATTATATTTTGTTGCTAATTTATTCGTTTTAGATTCTATTAATATTCTATTCATATTTTATTGTTATTTTGTTGCTTTTATATTTTATTGTTTTCTGTTCCTGTTATTTCTTATTCCTATGCCATTCCTATTCCTTTCTATTCTATAGCTATTTCATTTCTATTATATTCCTATTCTATTGCTATTCTATTCATGCTGTATTCTATTGCTATTCTATTTCTATTATATTCTATTCTATTGCTGCTCTATTCCTATTAGATCCTATTGTTATTCTATTCATATGACATTCTATTGCCATTCTGTTTCTGTTTTATTCCTATTCGATTCCCACGTCATTCTTATTCCTTTCTATCCTATTACTATTCTCTTCGATTCTATTTTCGCGGAAAATTAAATTGGCAAAAGAAAAAATTCCTCCGAAAGTTGCTAATCAGAGCATTTCTGGGTTTAGAGGGATTAGTGCGTTACGTTATTTTTATTTTGCCATTATTTCTTCCACCCCAGATTGTCCGGATGGCTCCTTTTAACCCCATTTTAAATTCGCTTATTTGGATTCAGATTAGGGATGGACCGGATAGTGATTTTGCCGGATACCGGATATCCGGTGGCTCATCACACGCCGGATACCGGATATCCGGCATTACAATTACATTGCATGTTCGCTTATTTTTATGTAATGCAGCTTCAAAACAATAAATCAAAGTTGTTTCTCGCATAATTTCTTTGAGAACATGTTAAATACATTTAAATTAATTTTTAAAGCCTCTATTTTATTTGTATAGGAGTAGCGCTACATATGAAATGAAACACTAGCATATTGTGATTTCTTTCTAAATTATGTATTTTTATCAAAATAGACGAAACTTTAAAAGATTGAATTAAATATTTCTGTATATACACTGCTCGACATTGAAAATGCAACACCAAGAAGGAGTGGTCAGAAATTCATGCAAATTTTACCGTAGACGCACGTCACTGAGTTATGCAAATGATATGAAATGTGCAGCTCTCCGACGCACGTGAAGTAAGATATAACAGAATGAAGTTGAAAAGTGGGCTATGTTCATGTTGGTTTTTCTGCCAGACTAATTATCGGAGAAATTTGGTTTTTGTCTCGAAGGATACGTGTGATAGGAGGAAATGCCACGCCGTCCTCAACGAAGATACTTCCAGCATATAGACAACTTTACAAGGGGTATGGTGATCGGACTGAGAAGGGGAGGTTGGTCCATACGTCAAATTGCAGCTGATACCCACATGGATGTAAGCACTGTGCATCGGCTGTGTCGGAGATGGTTGAAAAGAGGAAATGTAGCCACATTGAGGGGTGCAGGTGCAGCCAGAGTGACGTCAGACCGCTTGGATCGACGGATTCACCGACAAGCTGTGGCGGACCCGCAAGTCCTGTGTCGACCTGCGTCTTTCCTGTGTCGACCAGAACCATTTCCCGTCTACTGGTTGCACGTGGCCTGCAATCACGGCCCCCGCTAAGAAGACTGCCGTTGACCTCACAGCACAGACTCCAACGTTTGGAATGGTGCCGGACCAGAGCGACGTGGATGGCAGAATGGCAAACCGTAGTGTTCTCAGATGAATCCCGCTTCTGTTTGTCCAGCGATAGTCATCGCATACGTGTGTGGCGTCGACGTGGAGAAAGATCGAATCCGGCAGTAACTGTGGAACGCCCCACAGCGCGACAACGTGGCATAATGGTTTGGGGCGCTATTGCATACAATTCCGTATCACCTCTAGTTCGTATTCGGGGCACTATGACGGCCCAACGATATGTAGATAATGTACTGCGGCCGGTGGCAATCCCCTACCTTCAGGGTCTGCCAAATGCAATTTTTCAACAGGATAACGCCCGGCCTCGAATCAGCCAACATGCTCTACGAGGTGTACAGATGCTTTCCTGGCCACCATACTCTCCTGACTTGTCACCAATCGAACATGTGTGGGACGTGATTGGACGCCGTTTGCAGAACCTGTCACTGCCTCTTTCAGAGGACGAACTGTGGCAAATGGTTGAAAGGGAATGGAGTGCCATCCCTCAGGACACCATCCGCATGCTTATTGACTCCATGCCTAGACGTGTTTCTACTTCTTACTGAGCCGACGCCGTCCTGGCTCTAAATTTTGCTTATTTATTTTGAAATAAATATCACTTATTGTTCCATGCTGTCTCTGTCTTCTTACCAAATTTCATCAATTTCTGACCACTCCTTCTTGGTGTTGCATTTTCAATGTCGAGCAGTGTACTCAAAGTTTAAACTTTTAATTATTCTTAGTTCAAATTTTAAAGCTTTTCTGTTTCAATATCATTTCAATAGGTTTCTACGTAAATGATACAGTTATTAAATATTTCACCAATATTTAAAAAAAAGAAAGAAACAAAGAAAGAAAAAAGGAAAAAAAAACTAAGCTCAGATAAACGTTTTTTTTTTCAAATTGATACATATTTTATTAGAATTTTATGAATTTAAACTTCATTACAAATTAACACATTTTCTTATTTCTAATTTTGCAATAATATAAAGCAAAATTTTGCTTTGAAATTCTTTTTTTTAAAGAATAATATGCATGTAATTTTTCTAACATACAAGTTAAAGAAGAAAATATTAAAACAGGACTAGTGTGTTAAATAATGATAATAATAATAAAGTTATACTCAAATAATCAGTTAAAAATTTTATATAACTCCAAAAAACAAAGGAACATGTTTTCTGAAGATTCAAATCAGCAGTTTAAATATACTTTTAAGAGGTATGCTAAAGGGTTTGGGGTCAAAATGTCGCGGCCGAAATGTCGTGGGCCAAAATGTCGCCGAGCCAAAATGTCGCGGGCTGAAATGTCGCGGGCCAAAATGTTGCCGGTCCAAAATGTCGCCGAGCCAAAATGTCGCAGGCTAAAATGTCGCAGGCTAAAATGTCGCGGGCCAAAATGTCGCCGGTCCAAAATGTCGCCGAGCCAAAATGTCGCGGGCCAAAATGTCGCCGGTCCAAAATGTCGCCGAGCCAAAATGTCGCGGGCTAAAATGTCACCGGTCCAAAATGTCGCCGAGCCAAAATGTCGCGGGTCAAAATGTCGCATGTCCAAAATGTCGCCGGTCAAAAATGTCGCCTTGCCAAAATGTCGCCGGTCAAAAATGTCGCCTTGCCAAAATGTCGCCGGCCAAAAATGTCGCCTAGCCAGAATGTCGCCGGTCAAAAATGTCACCGGTCCAAAATGTCGCCGGTCCAAAATGTCGCGGTCCAAAATGTCGCCGGTCAAAAATGTCGCCTGCCCAAAATGTTGCCGGTCCGAAATGCCGCCGGTCCAAAATGTTTCCAGTTCAAAATATAGCCGTTCCAAAATGACGCTAAGTGCATAGTACAGATTTAATGTTTCCAGTAATTCACAAATTCAATGCAGCTTAATTATGTAGCTCAATTCTACTAATAAGCTTATCACGATATGATAAATACACCAATTTAGTAACTTTTTTTAAACGTAGCAGTTTAGAAAATTAGCTTAATTTACTAACAAAAATGTAACTAAATTGATTTCTTCTAAAGCTTAAATTATTTCAGTACCAAAATAATGCCATAGTTTTTTTCAGGGCTGTACTTAGGGCCCAGAGACGCTAAATTTCTTCCTTTTTAATACGCTTTTATTAGTTTCACATGTGGGTTTGTTTGTTTGTATGTATGTAACTCTGAGTCAAAGATAAAATTCACGTTCTTTACAAACATAAAAGCATTATTATTACTAAAGGCTAAACTATATTGCATGTTGATGCATAATAAGTGCATTTGCCATTAGTTCTGAGTTGGGCATCGATCGTCCACAAAGTGCACGCAAACTTAGCGGATATTCAACAGTTTTCAAAATCTTCTTTTGAATTTGATTTACTCTAAAAGCGTATTTTTTAGTTTTTTTAAACTATATTTAGGATTATTTCTTTTTTTTTCACACAAAGAAATTAAACAAATAAATTTGCTGTAAAGGCTTTTTTTTTTCCTTTTGCAAAAACGGAATACCGTTTAATCACCGCGTAGCCGGCAATTTTCTTCTAGAACATTTTCTTTAAGAGTTGTTTGGGGACGTTTGAAATCAAATTAGTTCATGGAATTATTGCTTTCTTTGTAACAACTGTGTGGTGGAAGGGGAGGTGAAATGTCAAGAAAAAAATGGTATTATATTCAACTCCACATTTAAATTCTGATTGTAACGAAGGTACAGTACCATGTCTGAGCTGATTAACGCCAGAAATGAATAAGCATCTCTCCCTTTAAGACCCCATTCTACAAACAAAATTTTGTCTGAATACTTGCATTACTTCTTGATATACATCACTCACAAATAATGAAAAATAAAAAGTTCAATTGCTCTGCTTCCTCGATGATGTGGCTTATCTTTTGAAGGCTTCCTATGGGCCAATTTTTATTTGATTTCGTCTGAACCTTCTTTAGATATAGTAATCACGCTATGCTGAAAACGTTCCATTACATTCTTGCATGTAAAAACTTGGAAGAACTAGCGGCCAAAACCAATCAGCACTGAATCACATTTTGGTTGGTACATGTATGTACCAAATTTCTTTCTAATTCACGCAGTAAGTTTTGTGGTAGAGTCGCCCTCGAAAAATGGGTCACGCAGACACATTTTCCTTTAAAAAAATAAACGATAAAATTGAATTCAGCACACGTCAGAACGTGTAAATTCTTCCAAATTGAATTTTTCACTGATCCAATACTTTTTTTTACACATTTTATGAAGAAGAAAATAAAAACACCTCTATTATTTAAATAATATAGATTTGCTTTCGATCATGTAAGAAATTTTAACAAAAACCAAGTTTCAAACATTGTATATCTGTCTTATTCATTTCCCTGTCCTTCAACTTCTTTTTTAACACATAAATTTTCCTTTCGATATCAATTAAACTTGGCTTGGGCTGCTAATCTATTTCTTTTTTAAGTTGGTGGATAGCGAGTCACGGTGAAATAAGCTATTGTAAATAAATAACGTATGCTTGTTTGAAAACTATTTGTTTCTTGGAAAACGCTCGAAACAGTTAGAAGCCGAAAGGGTAAATTTTTTTAGTATTTTTCAAAAATTTTAGTCCATACTATCGTCAACGCACACGTTCAATCAACAGCAATTAGCAATCTTTTACTAATTAGGTGTAAAAAAGCCTTTTCATATGTTTTAATTTTTGGTACTAACTGTATCAATATCGGACCTTCTACATTTTTGTCTGACGACATTTGGACTGGCGACATTTTGGCCCGCGACATTTTGGACCGGCGACACTTTGGACACACGACATTTTGGCCCGGTGACATTTTGGCCCGCGACATTTTGGACCTTCGACATTTTTGCCCACGACATTTTGTACCGGCGACATTTTGAACAGCGACATTTTGGACTGCGACATTTTGGCCCGGCGACATTTTGGACCGGCGACATTTTGGCCCGCGACATTTTGGCCCGCGACATTTTGGCCCGGCGACATTTTGGCCCGCGACATTTTTTCCCGGCAACATTTCGGCCGCGACATTTTGGCCCGCGACATTTCGGCCGCGACATTTTGGGCGTATACCATGCTAAAGTTGTTCACTTTTTAAAAAACAAATGAGTAAACTTTACTTAAATGATCAACTTGAAATTTTACTTTAGTTCCAAAAAATTAAGATACACATTCTTAAAAGTGGCAAATTATCATTTTAAATACATTAAGGGTCATGCTAAACATATTCACTTTTTTTAAAAACAAATTAATAAACTAATTCTTAAACGATCACCTCGAAATTCAACTTCATTTTGAAAAAATAAAGATACATTCCGAGATGCAAATGTTATATTTATGGGTTATTCCAGCCAAAATGGTACAAATCATGTCTGAAATTGTCGAGTTAAGTTTATCAAATGAAGTAATTTTCGCCAACTAATCATTGTTTTAAAAATTATTCTCTGTTTATTTGTGCATAATAAAGTGTAAATGGCTTGTATATATGAGTCATTCATTAAGGGTTTTGAATAGTTCGACCACTTTGTGTAACAGAGGAGACAAATGAGGTTTGAAAAATATATTTCTAATCGTAAAGAAAAGTTAATTACAGAACAAGTATAAAATGAACTAAGCATCCTAAAACTAATTCTGTCTGCAATTTCCAGAAAAAATATTTTTTGCACTATTAATGCGACTGTAACAGAGTGGACATCCCACAGTGCAAATTAACTATCATCAGCAAAGAATTTTAGGCTTATCTTAGTTACTGATTATATAATTCAATGTATCAAAGTAATCAAAGCATATACATTACTTGTACTTATTAAAAAAAATATCACATTGAATGCGATTCCTTATTTTATTTCTGAAAGGCTTGTAACAGAGTGGAACAGTTTGAAACATAAAAAAAATCTAGGAACAAAGATAAATAGGTGTTTTTCCAAGATTTTTTTGTTTACGTACATAAAAATCAGCAGAAAGGGTGTTAGAAGCATTTTTTGTGCTGTGCATTGCAAATGATTTTGTTGTTGCATTTCAGCTTAATCTTAAATTGCATTTTAAGTCCTAGCAATTTGAAGCTGGGGCAGATCATTTTTTCCTTCTTTTGCCAAAGAATTTTTTTTTCGTGGGGGGGGGGGGGTCCTTTATAAATGGCTTATGCCTAAATAAGTAATACCTGGTTACACACAATTAGATGGAGAACAAATAAAAAAAATGTAATTAATTGGTGGTAAACATTAAAATTAATTCCTAAAATTCTGAAGTATCGGGACTGATTTGTACCATTTTCGCTGAAATGACCGATATATTATCATTATTATTTAAAATTATTCTAAACATGTTCACTTTAAAAAATAAATTAATAAACTTATATCTAAATAATTAACTAAAAGTTTTACTTAAATTCTAAAAGACAAAATACACTTTCTAATGATGCAAACTAACATCTTAAATACAGTCAAGTCTCAATAGCTCATAGTCCAAGGGACCGGCTAAAAACTTAGAGTTATTAATAGTTCGAGTTACAAGCAGTTCCTACCGTCTTTTCAAGAATTTGGGACCAAATGAAAACTTTGAAATGAAGGTATATTTGAGTTCATAAAGCTTTGAGTTATCGAAACTCGATTGAATGTTATTGAGGGTCATGCTCAACATGTTCTCGAGGAGTTACGGAGCGGCGTGACAGACGTGAAAAGATTCTAATAGCAGAGAAATATCTTTTCTGAAAGGAAGGTATTACAAAAAGAAAGAACGAAACAAAGTGCAAAATTCAAAATTTCTTTACACACATTTAAACTCTTTCAAAAAAAAAAAAAGAAAAAAAAGCATGGTTTTAAGTTGCGACGATTCATGGGGACAGATGTTTTCATTATCTAAAAGAAAACTTTCGTCAATGTTAGATAGGTTATTTAGTGTATGTTATTTTCAATTATAATAAAGCAATAATAGTGGCAAAGTAAAAAATATCTAATTACAACATCATTGGGTGTTAATAGATCGCAATTTTTTTAGAAGCACAAAAACTAAAAATAAAAGAATTCAATACATAAAATAATTTGAGAATTTATATTAAAAGCTACTGCGATTAATTTTTATGAACTAACGATATGATCGTAAGTTTTTTTCAAACTTTTGTCGCACATTAATCCTTGAAAGTTTGTAGCCTTTTCTTTCTAAATATTTTAACTAAAATATTTTTGAAAAGCTGAAGACAATCATATTTTATCTGGCAATTGTGAAAAATCAAATATGCAGAATGCTTCCATGTCCAGTACACAGTCGGAGGAATAACACAATTTTTGTCTTAGAAGCAAAAATTGGTAAAAAGGAAAGATGAAAAGTAATAACATCATCTAAAAGGTTTATCAAACAATGAAATTTTTAACTAAGATTTTTATAAAAAAGAAAATATTTAATTAGGTCCTCACATCATACCGGATAACCCCCACATCAATTCCGGATATTCCCCACATCAATTCCGGATATTCCCCACATCAATACCGGATACTTAGCCGGATATCCTGCAAAAATCTTCCGGATATCCATATCCGGGGCGGTCCGCCGGATCGGATATCCGGAAGTACAGGATACTTAAAATATCAGCTGGATAGGCCGGATACCGGATAGTTACCGGATATCCGGTCCATCCCTAATTCAGATTAAAGGCAATGACGCAACAAAACAAAACAAAATGTCAAACTTTAAAAGGTTGTTTCACCTTTCTGCGCACAGACAAAAAGGTTTTGAGCATTAAGGGTAAGTATTAGAGTATTAGAGCTATTTTGGGAAGCAAAGAAAAGCGACTACGCTTCCTTTTGATTTACGAAAACCCATTACTAATTAGGTTTTCCCATTTTTAGATTTTATCTGAATTATATTTTACATCTCTGGTTAAAAAACTTTTTTTTCTTTCTTTTTGCGATTTAATATTTTAGATAAAAAATTAACTATTAACTGAAGATGAAACAACTCAAATGATAGCAGTTATTTTTTTTTATTCTCTTGGCTAATCTAAATACCATTTTAGTCTGCGCAAACCTTTTTTTTTTATCCACCCTACCTCGATTTTTGCTCGCCAACGAGCATACTTAATATCGTTTAAAAAGCAGTTTAGCTAAATTACTGTAAAATGCTTTACTCATTATCAAGTTTGATCGTGAAGTTTAATTCGAGTCTTTAGATAACACTTGTATACCGTTACAAGAAAAAAAAAAAAAAACCGACATAAACAAAAATACGGGAGAGTTTTCCTGCAAATAAAGATTTCTGCTTGCCTCAAATAGTTTAATGGCCCATAAATGACAATAATAGTTGTTGCAAAAATATCTTTTCGATTACTTTCCTCCCGTTATATTTTAAGGTAATTGCTTTAAAGTTCATTACTCGCGGCTTTTTGAGAGGGAGGCTCTGGAAACGGCCTCTTAAGCTCACCGACATGGAAGTGCAGGTGTTGCACCGAGTTGAGTTGTTGTTTTTTTGCAGGAGAAGTAAATAACGGCACTAAGTAGTTCCGAGTAAAAAAGTTGGCTAGTTATTCTGCTGGTGTAGGGTACTTTTTTCTTTCTTAAGAGATAAAGAAAGATAAAGTGTTTGTTCCGGATTATGCTTTTTGTATAGAAGTATATATATTTATATTTTTTTTTTTGAAGTGAAAACTTCTTTGGGCGTGTTGAACTTTTTTTGAGATGGAAAAATAAAATTGAGCTGGCATCCCTGTTACTGTTACCCAGAAGCGTACATAGACTTAGTTGCGCTCTCCCGAAGGTTTGTGGGTGCGCCCTTCATCCATCTATTAAATTATAATTTTTCCCCTTAATAACTCATAGGGCTGTTTTTCTGGATTGTGCTCCCTCAAAGCTCGTGAGCTCCCCCCCCCACGCCGTGGGGCTGCAAGGGTGCTATGTATGCCTTAGGAGGAGAAAAAATTCCGAAAAGAGCTTTACAGATTTTATTGTCTTGCTTTATTTTAACTAGCCAAAGAATGCCGAAAATGCAGTTTCAGTAACTACTTAGTGTGCTTTGCTTTTTCTTATTTCTACTATGTTTCATACAAATATTAAAATACCTAAATAGTTACATGAATAGTAAAAGAGGCCGTTAAAATATATGTAAATAGTATTAAAAAGATACCGTTTAATTTGTTTTTGAAAAATAATTTTTGAAAACAGGAGTGAAAAACATTTTTACAAAACCTCTAGGGATTTTTTTTAATTAAAAGTTTCTTTCTTTTTTCTTTTGTGTTAATTTTTGAAACTTTAGTACACATTTAGTGTTACGCACGGTTGATGTCTATTACGAAAACTGTCTAAGCGTTGGGAGTACGGAAATTTCGATTTTGAAATGCTGGTTTCTCTGCCGAAGAAATAAACCAACCGAGAAAACCGATTTACAGCGAAGTAAATCTTGTCCCTCGCGTACAATTTAATACTTCATGAGTACTTGTAAAATTCTAGAAATATATTTGTACCGCTTCAACTGTCATTAATTTGTAGTTCGTGATAGATTTCAGCGATTATAACACTATTTGGTCTTCCGTTAGTTATCAGGTATGACGGATAATTTAAACGACGGTTAAGTGGGAAAGGAGTTTAAAAAAAGTAATCATATGTTATTTGTACACGAATTTACATTTTATCCAACAAGTTTTTCACACAGCTTACGTCGATACTAAGTAATTTTCGAAATTTAGAAGTTCGAAAAGTTCAGCTTTTAATTTAAGAAAGTCAAAATCATTAATATCTGTGTAACATAATTTCCGTATACCTTCTATATTTCTACCTCTTTATATCTCACATAACACTTTATGGGATTGATTTCTGATCTATAGTTGGATTTTGTAGTACAATTGTAACATTTGAGATAAATGTTTCTTCGGTCTTAAATTTATGCGAGATGTTCCAAGAATCGAGTTCAAAGTGTTTTAGGGCACGTGTTGAAAATAAGATCGGAACGTATCACACTTTCAGTAGAATGACCGGTTGTCATTCTACGTGAACCGTTATAATACTACTGTTAGCCTAAATATTCTCCTTCAAGCGATGTTATTGACAGTGAGTATAAAGTGATGTGAGTCCCAAAATGCAGCGTTTCATATCTCGGTGAATATTGGTCATACTAATGTCTAGCTTTTTGTGTTCGAATTATTTTTTTATGCTCTTGATTTCCCTAACTATAAATTAGGGGATTTATAGTCGGAGCTAACCAAACCTGTCGGTATTGTGGAGGCTACGGGAGCCGTATCACACCATTTCTCAACATTTCTAATGTATCATAGCCCAGCTCCTTCTCTGGTTTGTTATAATTGGCTATTATTCGCCCAACCTCTAGCTATTACATACAATGAGAAACACGAACATTTTTGTTTGTTTTCTCGATGAGACAAATTTAATGACTTTTAGCATCCAATATGAACAAAATGCTGAGATGAGATTTCAAAGTTGAAAATTTCTCGCAACAAATAAGAATCTATAAACACTAATCCAGTAAATGAACTATTTCCCTGTGGCGGAACCTTACTAGTCTAGGCATATCGTACACTGCCAGGATAGGTTTGCCCCCCCAACTATAAGTTCAATATAAAAAACTAGCTGCGTGGCCCAGCGTTGCACGGGCTACCTCTGTATAAATGCACTATTCAACACAATACCCTGTATAAAAATACCACGCACTTTTATTATGTGTTTAGATAAGTACCCATGTTGTACGAAACCATGACAAATCAAATTATTTATTTAGATTAGCAACTATATGCAACCATTAAAAAAAAGTTACTCATTTGAAGCCAACGTATATATGTGCTACATAAAGAAAAAAACGTTAAAAGAATCATTAAACACTACCCAATATAAAAATACTATGCAATTAAATTATGTGTTTAGTACCAATGATGCAAAATAGTAAAAACGTTACAAAAATATGACGAATCATATTATTTACTTAGATTAGTAACTATCTTAAATCGTTAAAAAAAAAAGAAGGTTTGACTTATTTGAAACCTACTTACCTACCTATTACATAAGAAAAAAAAAGTCAAAAGAATAAGAAAACAATACCCTATATAAATATACTATGGTTTTAAATTATGTGCTTAGTTTAGTACCCGAGGTACACTATAATAATAAAGTTGCAAAGAACAACCACAAATGAAGAACAAATATTAACAATGCAGAAATAAGGAAGACAAAAGTTAATAGAAAAATCCTACAAAACAAATTATATACCTGAATATCAAAGAAAAACACGAAAACCATTTCGTGATCTTCCATGTGGCAAGAGGCGAGACTCTCGAGGCTAGAGCAATTGTCAACCAGCGCTCTCTACACAGTTGCTAAAAAAATAATTTTAACGAACGACATCTCTCGAGAAGAGTGGAAAGTAATCCACATTAAGAGGCAAGAGCAACTGTTTTATTGTCAACCATTGAATGTAGAGGGCGCCTCCACAGTTACAAAAGCTTAGCAATACTCTTTTTTGAGCGCCATCTCTCGAGAAGAGATGAAACTAATTCTATTCGTAGAGTTTATTATTTTTTACATTATTATTTTTAGTTATAACAATAACTCCCATAGCCTAAAGCCTTCCTGTATAAATGGACTATTCAACACAAAAAGAAGTTTTCAAATCGAACCTGTAGTTCCTGAGATTAGCGCGTTCAAGCAAGCAAGCAAACAAACAAACAAACAAACAAACAAACTCTACTGCTTTATATTATTAGTATAGATTACTTTTCGTATTATTCAACGTTTCTTTTTCGCTTTAAATTTTTAATATCTTAACTCTGCACTTCATTTTGAGCATATTTGCTATTAAAGGTATGCATCTAAGACGGACGGTTGCGAAAATAAAGGTCTTTCGGGTTAAAACGGAACACTCCGCATAAATATCTTAATTTGTTCTTATTGGAAATTTTAAAGGAATTGTTTGAATTTGTTTCAGGCAGGGAGTCATTTTCCAGAAAGCTCCCATCAGCGAATAAGTTTCGCCAAAGTTCTGCAGTTCACTTAAAACGTATCGATTTAAGAATTCTAATGGTTGAAAATGTATTTTTAATGCTTACGTATTAGCCGAACCGTGCTCATATCGAAATATTAAATTTTCCTCTTATGCCCCGCGGCAGGTTTTTGCCTCGACGCGAGTTCGCTTACAATAATTTATAAATGAGAATACGAAAAAAAAAAGATAAAATCGAGTTTTAGCTATTAAGTTATTATAGTATGTTTCTTAGCCAAGCTGCTTTTGTGTCCGTTACAATCTTATTATAGTGTAACATAGATTTAATCATAAATTTGTATAGAAATGTAATTTTAATAGAATGTATTTAGCACTTATTTATTACCCACCTTCAGTGGCCAACTGGGCAATTCAGAATAAATCTAGTATAACGCATATCTATGAACATTTGTGGAAGTTATTCTTTGTGTCTCTGAAAATGCTGTATACTGCTTGAGTTTCAAGCACCAGCTTAAGTTTTTCTTCACATATTGTTTATTGCACTATGATATAATATGTTACCAATGTAGCAGCGTAATTTGTTGATTGTGCTGTGACGTAGTATGGAACTCAACAGAGCATGATTTGTTTATTTCACCCTGGGGTCATATGGAATTTACCCAGGTTATCATAATTTGTTGACTGCCATGACGTAATATGGAAATTTTCAAGGCATCATGGGATTTGCTGGTTGCGCAATGACTTAATGTGGGAATTACTCAGATTACTTTGATTTGGTGATTGCTATAAAGGAGTATGGAGTTTAACAGAGCAGCATGTTTTGTCAATTTTGCCCTGAGGTAGTATGGAATTTACCTAGATTGCTATGATTTGACTGTGCCACGACGTAATGTGGATTTTACCCTAAGGTAATAAGGTATTTACCCTGATTATCAGCATTTGTTAAATGTGCCGCGACGTAATATGGAATTTCTCAAAGCATCATGATTTGCTGGTTGTACAATGATGGAATGTGAAATTTCCCCAAATTACCATGATTCGTTGATTGTGCCATAACGTAATATAGAGCTCAACATAGCACCATAATTTATTTTACACTGACTTAATACGGAATTCACCTAGATTATCATGGATTGCTGATCGTGCCGTGACGATTTGTTTATTTTACTCTGAGATAAAACGGAATTCACCCAATTGCCATGATTTGTTTATTTTACCTGACTTTATCCAGATTGCCATGATTGTGCCATTATGTAATACGGTGCTCAACAGATGATTTGTTGATGTGCCACAACGTAATCTTAAATTTACCCAGATCACCGTGATTTGTTGATTGTGCCATGACGTATTATGGAACTCCTCAAAACATCATGATTTGCTGGTTGCGTAATGACGTAATGTGGAATTTGTGCAGAGCATTCTGATTTGTTGACTGTGTCTTGAAGTGATATGAAATTCATCCAGATCACGATGATTGTTGATTGTGGTATCTTTTAATATGAAATTTAATCAGAGCCCATCATTTGTTAATTGCACCCTCTTGTAAAACAGCACTCTGTAACAAGAGATGTATTCATCAGTGAAATTCCGCCACAATGAATACCAATACAACAAAACATCCGTTTGTATGAAATAAATTCTCAGTTCCGATTTATTTACATTGGTTGAATTCCATTCCAACGAAATTCCCGCTTCAACGAACAAAATTTGCTGTTCCTTGTAATTCGTTGTAACGATATTTTCCTATATTACCTTCGCGTTCAGCGTGAAAGCACACAGCGTTTGGTGAGGCGAATAGAATTTTTCTGTTTTTTAAATTTTAAGTTTCCAAACTTGCTAGAAATATTTTCTATTCTGAACCAAATCTTTTTATATTCCTTTTACAACCCAGAAAAGCAAAAATAAATGATGGTGTACCTTTCTTTTGCATTCTCAAAAATGGCAACCGAATTCGAGAAAGCTCCGGTAAAAATATCGAAATCCCTTAGCCGAAGAGAATACACAGAAAAGCAGATTCAAAAGAAATGAGTTATTGCGTCTGATTTTAACGGAACTTTTCTTACCCCTCCCCCACCCCTCTTCCGCAATTCCAATTTTTAAGAGTCTCTCTCTCTCCGTGTATCCCCCTGGAAATAGCTTCAGTCGCTCGAAGGGGTGTTTAAGAATTTTTCAATTCGCACCGAGTGGTTTGTGGAAGCCTTATTTGTTCTGCAGACGGGACACCCGATTGAATTGCATTTCGAATTTCCTTGACAAACTGCAGCAGCCACTTCGATTCCGTCCCGTTATTTAGTCTGTTTTGAAAATTTATTCCTTTATGCGCCTAAGAAATGGCCGTAGCCCGCGCAGAGATTTTGAATTTGCGAAAGATTGCTGCAGTGAGACCTGCGCTGTTGTTAACATGCTGAATATGTAGAGTGATTTATTAGAACTCTTGCTTTTGATTTATTAAGAGACAATCTGTACGATTTTTTTTCTTTTGTTTTAGTGCTTTTTTTATTGAACTGATATCCATATTTTTCAAAGCCGAAATGTACCAGTCTTTCAATCGATCGTGTTTTTTATCAGCATATTTATTTATTTTTTTATTTTTTGTGCAATGAAAAAGTAAGGGGATTATAGAACCAAGCGCTGTAAACTTTTGCGATCAAGACAAGCTCGTCTATCTTTATCTAGTATATAAAAGGAATGTTATAAGCCAAACAGTCACACTACAAGGATTCTATTTTCTCTGCAGTTGGGAACATGAAAGTTACGTATGATATTTCAGGAAACATCGGATTTCAGAACTTTGATCGATTTAAAATGGGTGCACAATCTCACCATTTCAAGAATTTCCTGTGTGTAAGCGAGGGAGGGGTGAGCTTTTTTCGGATCACTCTGGCTGGAAAAAAAAAAAAAAAAAAAACTTAACAAATAGGCCAAAATTTAGCATAGAAAACACCGATGAGAAGTGGTACTGGTAAGTTTTGTCTCGAATTATGGGCTCGTACAATCGTACGTTATTCTCGGTAAAAGCGACTGGAATACCTTAGACATTACTGCTGTTTAAAAGTTACTATTACTTAAATGTAATAAGTTTAGACTGCAATGGTTGCAACGTAGTACTGTAACGACCAATTTTCTTCATAAGGGCGACAGATATGAATCGAATATTAATAGACCAATTCGAACAAATGATGGATCTTAATAAGAACTGGTGCTGTGTACTTGCATTTTGGCACCCACAACTCCGGAGGGAGGGGACAAAATCGAACTTGTTTGTAATAATCATGATTGCTAGATTTCAAGAATTATACAAGGAATCATTGAGAGATCAGTGCAGACTTGCCCGCTGCTGGTGGGTTAGATTCTTCAGGTGGCTGCTGCGGTAACTTAGTAATCAGGATTATAGTAAGAAGTAATCTCTGATAGTAATTAAAGTTATGTATAAATAACTGTTTCCGTTTTAAGAATAACAACTACGTATTTTATTCTGAAGTTTTAATACATATGCACGAAATATTTTCAGACCCCAAACGGTTAATGAATAATTTTATTGAATTTGCTCATCAAATAGTCAATATTTTTTTTCACAGCCACATCTGTATCTCAGAACCAGACTTGCGTACTTTCAAAGATGGCGATTTTCACTTTATTGCAAGTGGAATCTTTTTCAGCATCAACCAATGAGAAATTTATTTTATGAAAGAAAGTCCTTCACAATTATTTAGCAGCGTTACACGAACGCGAGTCCCAAACGTTGCATGCATTAGACAAACGTTTTCGCGCCTTCGTGAAAAGTAACGAAAATGCACTTACGTTAGTTTAACTCTCAGCTGCTGATATATTTTTTTAACTGAAGAGAAATTCTTCGAAACTCCAAAACATGTGTATGCAGTTTTTTTTAAAAAATTGGGGCAAACATTGTGTAATTGTTAAGGTTATGAGATTAAAACAAATATTAACTTATTCAGGACCTCCCCTTTTACTGTACTGCGAAGTAAAGATTCTGAAAATTATTTGCTGACGTTTTCCGTTTAAACCATCTTTTATTTTTCACGATGAAGCTACGTAATGGTATAAGAATGTCAAGTCCGTTTACGGCCGCATTTATTTATCGACAGCTTCCATTAAAGTACTCGACTGGATTACTTATCCTATTCATTTAATTTCGGAAAGTTCTCTAGATGCTGATTAAAAGGGACGTCGGGGCGTTTTTCTTGGGCAAGTTTCGGAGCCAATAACTAAGAAATTTCAACCCCCTGATCGAGAGCCGAGAAACTTTTGCAGGATGAGAAACGGTTCGTTTAAGTAGTTAATCACCGGGTTTTTTTTTTAAATTTTTGTTTCTTTGCAGCCGGAACTGAAGTGAAAAGAATGCCTCCATTCTTCGTTAAACTTTGCTTTGACACTGTAGTAAGTGGAGGCTTTAAAGTGTTATTTATTTATTTATTTATGAAGAGCGTTTGAGATTTATCGCTGGTGTTGTTTATGCGTGCATTTTATGCTCAGGAGATTTTTCAGGATTCGTTTTTTCTCTTTTGTCTTTAGAAATTTAGGTTACAAAAACTGCTTGTTAGGAAACATGATGTAGTAGTGATTTTTTACATTCGAACTCGAACTAGAAAATTCCGGGCTCGATGGCAGTTTGCTGAACATCCTCCGTGTTTGCTAATAGTGACTGGGGTGTATTAAACCTGCTGTGGTCAAAAAGTTCTCCAAGTTTCCATTCCAAATCAATACTTAAGGGGGTTCTAAACCAGTTGTTTGGACCGACAAAAGCATGTGTCTTTTCATCCATAAGCTGACTCTGTTTAAATTGAGGGGAAATGTTTCAAAAAGGGAAATCCTTGCAGCTTCGAAACACGTGTCTGCCGTTCCCTTCCAATTTGTGAAACTAACGTTGTAGTATTGTTTTTTATTTTTCAGCATAAAGATGTTTTTATTTCTTCTTGATAGATGATTGTAGATTTTTCAAGAACTCCTTCCGTGCTTTCCCATCTGAAAGTATAAATAGACCTTCTCCGATGTTTAGGAGTCGGTTGTTTGTCAGCTATCAGTAAAGGAGTTAAGAGCGCTGTTTTTATAGCCCTTTGCGTTGAGGTGTTTGTGTTTGAGTGTGTTGTGGAAATAAATACCTGTTTACTGTTGTTTTTTGGGTGTTTTCATGAGTATGTCTTAGTTTATGACTGTTTTAATAACTGTTCTGACGTATTTGTTTTTCCATAAATAAGTTTGATGCAGATTTTAAAAGAACTTCGTCATCACCAAGTGTATAAAAGTTGTTAGGTCCCACACTGTAAAAAATGAATGTTGTTTTTACAATATAATACAGATAATTTTACTGTAGTAAACTGTAAAATTTGCTAATTTTACAATATTAAACTGTAAAATTGCTAATTTTACAGTTTATTACCGTGCATTTTAGTTTTGAACTGGCACCTCTGCTGCCAGTATTATACTGTTGGTTTTACAGTCAAATTTTACCGTAAGAAACTGTAAAATTGCTAGTTTTGTTTATTACTGTGCATTTTACAGTTGTAATAGGAACCTCGACTGCTAGTATTATACTGTAAAAGCAACAGTTTATTTTTTGCAGAGCAACGTTCGTTCGAATTGGTGAGTCATTCTGATTTCTTATTCACTGATGATGGGGCTTGTATCGGATAGCCTCGAGCCAGCTGTTTGCTGAGTTTTTAACTGATTTTAAATGCTTTTATCTGTACTTTTATACACGTTGTCTCTTTTTAGTCGTTTTGTAGTACTGTACAATGTTTTCGACTGCTTTTATATAACTTAGCCAGCATTTGCCAAGAATATCCTAAGTTAAGGTGAACTCGTAAAATTTTTTTTTTTTGCAGTATAGTTTAATGGATTTAAAACGAAACAAAACTGTTAAGTGTTAAAATTAGAGTCTGAGAGCAAGTACGAAAATCGCATGAAGTTCATTCGATCAATCTCTTAGGGTTATTCTCTGAATGTTTATATAGTATAATACATCTAATTTTATAGTAATAAACTGTAAAAAATTCTAATTTTACATTAATAAACTGCAAAATTGCTAATTTTACAGTTTAAAACCGTGCATTTTACAGTTTTAAACTGGAACCTCTGCTGCTAGTATTATACTGTTTTTTACAGTATAATACAGCTAAATTTTACTGCAATATACTAAAATTTCTAACTTTACAGTAAGAAACTGTAAAATTTCTAACTTTACAGTAAGAAACTGTAAAATTGCTAGTTTTACAGTTTATTTCTGTGCGTTTAACAGTTTTAAATTGGGAAGTCGGCTTCCAGTATTATACTGTAAAAACAACACTTCATTTTTGCAGTGTGTAAAAGGGAAGAACACCTGATGTACTGCTAGAAAATTGTTAGATAACTGGACTTCCATAAAGTTTTCTAGTAACGATACAGCTTGTTCTTAATTAAAGCTTGCAATTTTATTAAAAAAATATGTATCGTTACTAAAAAAGTTTATATAATCTCAGTTTCCTAAAGGTTTTCTGGTTGTATTGCAATTTCTTCTATTGTTTTGTAATGATACAGCTTCTTCTTAAATAATGCTATTTAAAAATAAATTGTATCGTCACTGAAAAGTTTATAGATTCCCAGTTTCCTAGAGAGTTCCGACTAGTGCTGTCTAATCTTTTATCGTACGACCTTCCTCGCATTTGCGCATGCCTGAGGTCTCCTCTGATTTTCCCGCAAAACGGGGGAAATGCAAAGTAACATTCAACCAGGAAGTAAAAACTGAAAGCACCGGCAAGTGCGTCTCCTAACCTATCACCCCTTTTTCAAATGGAAGCGTTCCTGACTACCAGGCGCGCTTTTCGAGATTGGCAGTACTACAGTTTTTATTTGCTCTGTGCTTCGGTTAATTTCAGACAAATAAATTTTTTTTTATAAACTTATGCATTTTTTACGTTCAAAGCCATTTTCCAACTTACTGGTATTGTGTATTTGACCCATTTATGCCCAAGTTTTTTTAACATTCTTTTAAAACTTTTTTCTGCTTAAAACTCTTACTTGGAATGGTTTACATACATTTTAGGCTTAAAATATTTTTCCGTTGCCATATTTATTTACTTATTTAATGTCTTGTTTATGGGATTTTTTCCATATAGGTGAGTAAAATACGACCTTACTTGACTTTACTTGTGCAAAGTAACATTACAGAAGGCATCTGTGATCAATTTTAAGCAAATCATTTTAAAATAGTTTAATTTTATGAAAAAAAGCTCGCAAAAAAATAACTTTCTGTGGCTACCCATGCTGGATCGTTGCTTGACTGATTTATCTGAAAATAGCTGTCAATAAATAAACTCTGATGTCCAAATAGTGGCTCTGACTGGTTTTCTCAGGAAGAAGGACTATTGAACTTGTGAAAAACAGCTTTAGTAAAAGGATATACCCATTACAGGTTTTTGTATTCAGTAACTAACAAGCGTCCCGTTTTTTGGCTACTGGGCATAAATTGGTTAAAGGATAAATTTTCCAACATATATCATTCATTTTGTTCTTGCGAAAAAAAAAAAAAAAAAAAAAATGGCGATCTTGCACAGTGTGTCCGCGAATGCAATTTCCCCTTTCTGTATCTGAAGAACTTCCTGAATCTCATCATGTTGCGTGATTTTTCACCATTCAGCTCCCGGAACGGTCGAAGCCCGTCTAATTTCGTTGCGATCTTCACTGAGTTGTTAAGCCCCCGACGGGGTTAATAATGTCGTTGAGTGCTAATGCACGACCTTCTGCAGCTTTATCATTCAATAAAAAAGAATTCATTTGCTGGTGAAAAGATAATTGAGAATTAAGCGGTTGATAATTCATCCAATTGAATAATTGTGGTTACAACTTAATCTTTGTTCATACGTAGATTAGCTTCATAAATGTGTTTGCGTAATATCTGATACATTTAATTTCTTCTCTTTCGAACCATCTACCTTTTTTTTTTCAAATTAAGCTTCTAAGAATGCAGCGGCGTACGCAGACAATTCGCTTCAGGGGGGGGGGGGGCTGAGCGAAGACTTTTAGAGGGGGTGGGGGACCTCTTAAAATGTAGCTTTGGGAAGTAAATGTTTAGAATTTGTGATATCAATGCTAATTTAATGCGATAAAAATACATAATTAGTATATTTTCATCGTTATAATTGCTATTAAAAAGTAAAAGCATGTGATAAAAACAGAAAATGATTTTTAAAAAAAGAAATAGATTGAAACTTTTTTTTTTACTGACGGAAATGTTCTTGTATCATATTCTCTCAATATTTTGGAAAATTTGTGCTTTAATATCGTTAATTTTGCAATTAAATTTACTATTGTTCCTAATACTGGGCTTCAATAACATGTTTCAATATAATTAAAAAAGTTATACGAATGAACAAGCATTAATCGTTGCTTCTAAAACATATATTTACAATAAAAACTAACAAAATTGAATAACGTAAAATAATCAGAAATGTGACACAGTAAAATAGAGGAGTTAAAACTAGTGAAATTTTTTTTTCTTATTTTCTTTTAATTTTGTCTTTTACTTAATTATTTGATCTGAAAACTTTTCTGATCTTGCTACTGTAAAAATAAAGGAAGGAAAAAAAATATTAAAGCTTAAATTAATGCAAAAAATTCGTTTTGAAAATATCGGAGGGGGCTGCAACCCTATCAGCCCACCCCCTGAGTACGCCACTGTAAGAATAAACTTGTGAACGTGAAATTTCATTAGTGTTCGCGCGGGCTATAGTAATAGCTATTTACGCAAAGCTGTATACCGCTTATTTTTTCTCTGAAACTTTCGAAACTCTTTTGGATGCTTTAAAACTATGCTATTTAGAGTTATAGACTGTTTCTCTAAACTTGATTTGTCTCAAAAAAATTAATTTTGATATCTCATCTCAAATTATGTTTTTTGCAATGACGAATTGCCATAGATGAGTGTGTAGGCGTGTGTGTAAGTGCTTTTTAGCTACCATGCCCTGCATGGTGGTTCAGCTGGATTGTTACTGGATCCGTCTCACTGCGCCACCTAATGCTGCATGGGCCCCCTGCATAGTGGAGGTGAGCAGGAGGGGTAGCTTGCTTACAGTCTACGTGATACTTGCAGACAGTCAATCTGAAAGAGGAACCATCCGGCGTTTGGAAGTTCAAAAAGAAAACATGTATCAATTTGTCATTACTAAATAAAATAAATGTATGATTTCTTGATTGCAACACTGAATAAAATATAAAAAAAGCTTTTTAATTTTTAAGACTTTCTATCAGCTTGATTCGCGCTGAAAGTATGAAATAAAATAAATACATAATTTCTTGATGTCAACTGTCGAAAATTTCAGTTGATCTAACTATATCTTTATATGTTGATTAATTCTAAAGCAGCAAATAAAATTTAAATGAAAAATTTGAGAGACGGAATAGGCGGTACATTTAAAGCTATTTACAGTAAGCTGTGTACTCTGACAATTTCAAATAAAGCCAAGTGTGATAATTTCAAATGGGCAATATCAAATAAGTGTGACAATTTCTAATAGCTAATATAGTGCATAGAACCGCAATAACCACAGATTCGTGACATATGAATGTTTTTTATTAACTTTAAATTATTAATGTAATGCCATGAAATTTATGTATGACTATCTATTCTATATATATTAATAAAATATCTTATGTAATTGATAAAAAAACAATACTTATCCACTTTTTTGTCCCCAGCCTTTTTTTTTTGCCATCAACAACGATGCAAAATTTTTAACATTCTCATAATCTCTCTTTAAAAATTCGTTCACGCTCAAAATTTTAAATTCCGGTCCCTGTAGCAAGTGTTATGTTGCCAAGATGAGACTATGTTGTTAAGACAATGGCTTAAACACAAAGCTATGCACCAGCAAAAACTCAGACTTAACAATGATCTTGTCGGCCCGCAGTGAAGCGGAAGTATTGGCGGAGTTCCTAAATGTGGTGATCTTATCACCACATATACCGCCTATTTCGTCTCTTAAATTTTTAATTTAAATCTATCTATAGTTTATCGTATGAAGAACCATTTTGAACAAGTTTGTAGTGGTAAAGTGGGGTTTTTAAAAACGTTTCTGATTGGATGATTTGACTTGAATAAAAAAGAACTTCGTAAATCTCTATTATTTGGAAAGCTTTAAAATTCCTACCAACACTCATGCTTATTTAGGTTCAGCCTTATTATTATTTATTTATTTAAACCCCACTAGTCACCACCGTACCTACCCTGATGAGGGTTTTACCAGATGTGGTGGCTGGGAGGAAAAGAAAAACCAACGAACGACCAAGCGCCCGCGAGGAAACGTACATTATAACTGGATATAAATTTACATAAAATAATATACAAATTACTTGGGAAAAAATAATAAAAAGGAAAAAACAATTTTGGTATATACAGAAAAAGGTAATAATATAACTTTTAAAGTTTTTAGGCAGGGTATTTGACGTCTTCTATTTGAATGCTGAGTAAAAATATTATTTTATGAAGATTCTTGAGAGTAAGCCTTAAAAAATAATTTAATTAATTAATAACTTGCTAACAAAATTAATTAATATTGCTTTTCATTGTGTTTAGCAATAACTGAGAAGCAGAATTAGCTTTTATGACAGAGAAATTAACTTAACCCATTAATGCCTAGCGTCCCTTTTTAGGGACAGTCCAAAAAAGGGTCTGAATTTTCCCAAAATGAACATTTCAACCAAATAATAGTGTTCAATGAGTAACTTGGTATTGTTTCAATTCGTTATTAACAGATTGCAGCACATAACCATTGCAAAGTGTGTTCTGTAGCAGTTTGATATGACCTTTATCAAAAATGTTATTGTTCACAATTTTCAGAAAAAAAAAACGCTAAGTTTCCAAAGTTATTCCCAGCTTCCCAGTTTATGTTAATTGCCGATTTTATTTCTTCCTATAAAATCTCTATTTAAATATTATATCATAGGCAGAAAAAAAAATAGTGAAAAAAGTATGTACCCTCTGGGGTCTATCGTACCTTTTAAGGGACGATTTTTCTTTCCTTAATAAAAAAATTATTTTTTACATGATATTTTTTTTATTATTTTTCCTGCCCATTAAACACTGTTTGTAACCAGTATACAAAATATCTTTGGAAAAAAAAATGTCAGGCAATAATGGGTTAAGAAAAAGTCCCCAAAAACAATGCATCTCTGTGCGCGTGTGTCACTGCATGACAAGCGAATGACTTCACTCTCCGTCGTCGTTTCAAACATTGTAGGCATCAAAAGATGGTCTTTCTTCTCTGCCCTTCGGTATCCTCTGACTCATTTGCAGACAGGTTAGTTGCTAAGAATAACCTCGTCTCCCCTCTTCCCTCATCTCATAAGTTTTCTTATCACAATTGCACCGCCGGGGATTTCCTGATCTAAATATATTCGTCGCCGATGCTTTCCTGAGTCCAACCCTTCGAAGTCCTTTCTATTTCGAAAGTGTTCGATTACATTTCCATTTGGGTTTGACGTTGGGAGACTAGTAGATATTGCTGCGTGATCCGGAAGTCTCGCGACACGAATATTCATATTTTCAGGCAACTCGAAATTGGATTGCAACTGTAGCAAATTGCTTTAGTAAATGAAAATACTTGCTTTGTTCTCGCAAAAAATTTCACTTGAAAATCATTGCTGTGCGGCGATTGAATTTTTCCTGATGTGACAGAACTGTGTTTGTACAGTTTGAAGAGGAATAATCAGAATTATAGTTAAAAAAATTAAAAAATACGCTTTTAAAGATAGTTTAGCCTTTAGTATTAATGATAGTATTAAAACATATTGCTATTATATTTGCAAAGAACGTGAATTTTTTCTTTCATTCAGAGTAACATACAAAAACCTGAAACACTTATTATACATCAACCTGAAATACTACTTTTATGTTTGTACAGAACGTGAAATTTAGCTTTTATCAGAGTTACATACTGACAAACAAACAAAGAAACCCACACGTGAAACTAATAAAAGCGTATTAAAAAAAGAAAGATTTATGAAGCTGCTAAAGCTTGTTTACGGAGTGAAACGGATCGCTTTAAATTGGAAAAGGTAGGATCAGCGACAAAATATTTTTTTTTACTTTCGTAATTGATTAAAATTTTTGCTGTCTGGGTAATTTCTTAATGCCATCAATTGCGAAATGAAACGGGGGGGGGGGGGGAGCGGATCTCCTCTTCAAGGTCATACGCCATTTCCCGTGGTCAAGCTAAGCCGCGATTGTCAATCGGTATATCACAAAGCACTGCGTTTCATGTCTCGGAGAATGTTGGTCTTAATGATGAAATTTTTGTGTTAAAATTTTCTTCATGTTTGTGCATTCCCTAAACATAAATATGACATAGGGACGGTATTAAAAATTTGATTTCATATTTTTTCAGCATGTGTTTTCTTCTTCAAACTTTCAATACCTCAACTCTGCATCTCATTTTGACCATTTTTGTGATTAAAAATATGCATATAGGACTAACAGTTGCGAAAACAGAGGTCTGGCGAGTTGAACGGGGTTTACGCTGATATATAAATGTAAAATTAATTGCGTCGCATTGATGAATCGATGTTTGATTGATATGCAATGAGTTGCAATCCAGCCTTTACCTTCAAATTTCGAGTTGAGCCGCACCATGGTTTGCGGACGCTCGCTTCTAAGGTAGTAAATTCATTTTATCTACCAGTTTGTTGGCAATCTTAGCTACAAGAGGATCTTTGCCCCCAGCTCGGTTATTGGCTATTCTTGACTGAGGTAAGGGCGGACAGAGCTTCTGGCTAAGAAGGGGGTTATTTTCAGAAAAGGGGGGGGGGTCAAAGTGCAATTTTTGGGCAAAAATGGGGGGTTTTGGCAAGTTTTTCGCAATATAAGTACCAAAAATGCAAAGTTTTGCTATATTTTGTCGGTTAAGGGGAGGGGGGTCATGACCCCTATGACCCCCCCCCTGGATCTGCGCCTGGACTGAGGAGTCCAGAATAAGGATCTCAGGATGTCAAGACCGAGCTGTGGGTGTATTTGCTTCAATGTTTGATTGATTTGTAGAAAATGACATGCGAACCAAGCATGATATGAAAGGTTCCGAGGGTCGACCCCCTCCCCTCTTGCTACCGCCCTGACCCGAAAGCCCGCACGCTGCGGCCCTAAGTGAAATGTCCAAAGCGTTCTCTCAGGCCGTGCGAATAAAACACGCTCGACGGTATTATTTACTACGGCATCAGGAAGGGGCCCACCGAAACCGGTAGTCATCTTGGAACCGTTTCAAGTATCGATTTTTTGTGCCTACTTTGTTTCGGTGTGACTTTCCTCTCCTCGAATGCGGGCGGACGAAAGCTTTTCCGAGGGTTTTCCGACGCACACCAATAAAATTATTAATCTTTTCCATTTGTCTTCAGATAAGCAGCTTATGAGAATGGGTTCTATTCATTTTGTTGCGTTAAAAAAGCTGTCTTGCTGCCGATGCTATTCCAGAAAGCGCATTTATTTGTGCCGAAAGCAGATTAGTAGCTTAACTTATTTTTGCGTGCGGAGAAATAAATAAATAAATAAAATTAAAAATACATTGTTTTTTAAAGATATGGTGAACATGTAAATGGTTGAAACATAGATTTAATATTGTACGCATGTAAAACAATAAAATAATTTTTCAATTCAAGAATTTTGAAATGGAGGCTTTGGATTTTCAGTTCGGGCCCTGCTCCACATCAGCGGAAAACGCGACCGAAACCGAAGGCAGAAACCGAAAATCCGGGTACTTTCTAACGAAATACCATTTAATCCATTTTACGTTTCTGCTTTACGCTCGCTTTTTCTGCTGATGTGGAGCAGGGCCCTTCATATAATAATTTCTAATAATAATAAAATCAGGTACATCATAGAAGCTATTACACGTAGAAATTTCATACATGTAAAAATGCAGTGCTTTTTATTTTACTTCATAATGAAAATGTTTAAGCGATCAATATCTTAAAAGTTAAAAATTTGAAGCGTGCTTTCACTACGAGGTACATTCAAGTTCTTAGGCCTCCGTTTTTTTCCCTCCAGACTGGAAAGACATAGAACCATGAGGATTGTTTTAAAATGAGCACGTTCTTTGTCAAAATATCACAGAGATGGTAATACTATGCGACAGATGGAATTTAAACGCCAGTCGCGAGAATAAGAAGTTTTTAATGCTTAAAATGGCGACGTTTCCTTACTTGAACAGTGTGCAATCATTCGTTTTGTGAATTTGCGTGGTGTGCCACCGATTGAAATTCATCGACAGTTGAAGGAGACACGTGGTGGTGGAATTATGGATGTGTCAAAAGTGCGTTTGTGGGTGCGTCAGTTTAATGAAGGCAAAACATCGTATGAAAACAAACCGAAACAACCTCGGGCTCGCATAAGCCGGTCTGACGACAGGATCGAGAAAGTGGAGAGAATAGGGTAGTTGTGACCTATTGAATATCCCTTTTTTAACTGCTAGATATTGTTAAGAGGCTTAAAAAACACAAAAATTCACCATTGCCGAATTTTAAAACACAACGGTTGATTCTTAATGAATTTTTTAAAAACCCACGCGCAAAAAAAGCGCGCCTTGAAACCGAAACCCGTGACGTCAGACGGCAGTAACTTTCAGCCTTTCATCCATAAAAATTGGATTTTTGCTATATTGTCGTTTCATTGCGGGATTTTCTCCTTCCGTAATCAATACCTTAAAGTCTACTAATTCACTATTTAAAACTGGATTTATCAAAGAGCAATCCAATACCCTGCTAGGGGTGGTTGTTTTGATATTTTTTGGCGAAATCCGTATTCAAATTTTTAGAACGCATCACTTGGCGAGAAAAAAAAAATTACGGCAGTGCAGAGCGAACAACAGTGCGGAAGCCGGAGAAACCGGTTTCTCGAGCTCCGAGCATATAAAGCTTCTCGCTATATTCTTCGCCTTAGTAGAAAGTTCAAAAGCGCTAACGAGTGCCCAGTGACGTCACCGCCGCTTGAAATGTAAAAATTATTTAAAAAAAAAAACTACTTGTCGCAGCGCAAAAATTTTTTGGCTGTTGATGTTCATGTATGTTGCTCTATCATAAAAAAATAAAATTGAAAAATCGAAACTTTTCTATTGTTCTAGGGGAGCGCCGAATGACTATCGCACCCACGAACGCACTTTCGACACATCCGTAATTCCATCACCACATGTCTCCTTCAACTGTCGATGAATTTCAATTGGTGTCACACCACGCAAACTCAGAAAACGAATGATTACATGCTGTTCAAGTAAGGAAGACATTGCCATTTTAAGTATCGAAAACAGTTCTCATTCTCGCGACTGGCGTCAAAATTCCATCTGTCACATAGTGTTGCCATCTCTGTGATATTTTGACAAAGAACGCGCACTCATTTTAAAATATTCTGCATGTTTCTAAATCTTTCCAGTCTGGAGAAAAAAAAATCGGAAGCCTTAGAAGTTGAATCCACCCCGTATTATGTATCTCCGATAGCTTCCGTCCCTTTATCAATGCAGCATCTGTCTATCCAAGCACTGAAATCCCTTTCCTTTATTAAGAAAATTTCAGAGGGCAAAAATTACCTTTGACTCAACTTCGCGAACAAAATATGAAAAACAAAGCGTGAACAAAGTATCTGACGCACCTAAACGCTCTCATCATTCTTAATTCTAAGGGGGACTGATGACAGGCGATAGTTACTCGAGTGTTTTTTCTTGAACTTGATGGCGTCATTAAGTAATGGGAGCTTCCTAACGCTGCATGTCACATGTCAAAGTTAACTCTTGTCAGCTTTATGCCTGGGCGCGGATTAATTGAATTAGCTGGGAAACTTGCGTCGAACCTTAATTTTGAAACTTATTCATCTGTGATGATGAAGATGACGTCTTCTCCCCATCAGAAGATCGTGTGGAGAAATTAAATTTTGTTACAATATTGGCTTTCATATTTTAAGAGCGTTAGAATGTGGTTCTGAATTGTTTCATATTCGATACTTATAAAAAACATTTGGGGCAAATATCCATCATATCATGAGAAATATAGGCGTACGTCCATTTTTCCGTTTTGCAGTACCGTGCAATAAAAATTAATTTTTGTCAGGAAAAAGGGATGCTACGTAACTCCGCCATCCCCTTAGTTGAACTGCAAAAATGTATCTTGCAGAAATGGCTTTATAGATTTTTTAAAATCTTCCGAATACAAGTTTTGGCAAATAAATTTCAATTTACCTACCCATCACCAAACTAGATTTTATGGCAGCCCCAAACCTTTCCCTTGATTTCATATTCTAGTCAATGAACGGTTTGAAAAAAAAAAAAAAACATGTTTTAAATATTGGCATACAAGTTCAGAAAGGCTCCTGATGAACATACTAAAAGTCCTCGAGCTTAGCACTTTACAAAAACATTTCAAAGAATTTTTGAACATATTGCTCAGCTGCACCGAATTTCCGAATGAACATGATTTGGATTTCTAGTAAAGCTGCATTCGTACACAGTTCTATACCTGAGAGCCAGAATGGTGTAGGTCCGTTTTCGTAGCGTTTCAGGAGAGAGCGAAAATGTTTGTCTGATGCATACAAAAGATTTAACTCGCGCTCTTTTAGCGCCGCTAAATAACTGGGAACGGATTTCTTTTATAGAACAACGTTCTCATGGGTCAATGCGGAAAAAGATTCTACATTCAATGCACAGATACAGTGATGTAGCGTGAAAATCGACATTTTCGGACTCTCGCTAGTTTGACTGTGAGGTACTGTTTGATTTTTTATTCGGCTACCTACGTCGCTTTTGCGCATGCCTATGGTCTCCACCGACTTTGTTAAAATAGGGGGGATGGTCATAAGAGAGATAATGAATGTGAGGGAATTTTGCTTTGTTTTGTTTTTCGTTGGATTCTTTTATTTGACGTGTTGGTTTGAGTTGATGTTTTCGCTTTTTTAATTTAGTTCTCTTCCTTATCAGCTCTAGAAAAATCAAATAATTTTGGACGAAGCAGAAATGCTGCCATGGTGCATTTGCTTGATCAAGCTGTCACCCCTTTTTGAAATAGAACCGTTCAACGGTGCTAAGCACGGCTTTCGAGGACAGTAAAACACGCTCATTTTCGGACTCTCGCTAGTTTGACTCTGAGGTACTGTTTGATTTTTATTCGGCTACCTCAGTCGCCCTAGGTTACTTGTAGCTTCAATATCGGTGGTTCCAAATAAATAAGGCAGTGTAAAACTTAACTCTTATTGAAAATTTAAAGGAAGATAAGGTAACGTGGCGGTTTTCCCTGTTCTTGCCAGAATTATAAGGGCCGGCGACTTCTTTCAGCTGAAAAACAAATATGACACATCAGAACATACAATACAGCTTCTTAAATACCAAGGTGGGAAATACGCCCTCTGACGGCAATTCGTAACAGACAGTAGAGATTTTAGTAATTACTAGCGGATATGCTCAGCGTCGAATAAGGAATTAAAATGCAACATGCGAAATTATTTTTTTGTGACAACGTGGTCAGTTCAAACAGCGTGAAATCAAACTTAAATGCATAAAGCAGTGAGTCACCGCCCCTAAGCAAGGGCCAAGGCAGGAACATGCAATACACCGCCAACTCGGCTATTTCCATCTATGGACTGCAGTTTCGTGCTTGCTATGCACTCATCATCATGGAATAGGAAATTAACCGAGTTGGAGGCACACATTTTCAACAGTTTTTTTTTGGCTCTTTTTGCTCTTTTAGGGGATTTTTGCCTCCAACTCGGTTACTTTCCTATTCCATACTGATGAGTGCATAATAAGCACGAAACTGCAGTCCATAGATGGAAATATCAGAGTTAATTGAATAACTTTATCAGAAGATAACTTTGCTTGATTTAGAATTTTTAAAATCTTTCATGCCTATTTTCAACAACGCTTTATGGATTTTTACATCCAAAATACCATGTGGAGACGAAATATACATCTAGGCAGAACAACGTCTGCCGGGTTCTGCTAGTATTATATATATCACATTTCTTAACTATTTGAATTGAGAGAAGCCTCTGAAAACCACGCGAAGCAAAGGCAATATGAAGCACAAAATTAGCTATCGAGGTGGAGTTGAGATGAAGCACTAAATAATGATTTGAACGGGGGAAAGCTTTTAAAAAATTTCAGTTTTATGTGGAAGTCTCAAATAAAATTGAAATTAAAAAAAAACTTCCTGTCAGATTTTTTTCTAATTGGTCTCTTGATGTGCCCAGTGAGGACACAAAAAATCGTGAAATTTTTAGCGAAATCAGACGGGTAGTTTTTGAGCCTATAAAGGTCATACAAAGGTACATACACATACAGACATAGATACATACATTTATTTTTATATATGAAGATTTTTAGCAAATAAATCTTTTATTCATAGTCTAAGAAAACTAATTTTCCTAACGAGCAGGAATGTCTTCCCCCACTCGTCTCCCGTTGCAGATGACCGTCCTTTCAGATATTACGGAATAAATGGATGATACGGGACACTATATTTTGCTTTATTTTTTCCTTTTCTCCTGTGAACTCGAACGAAGAGGTTTATTCTGTTTTTCGTTCGGAGCGTGACTTCTCGAGATTAATTGCCGATGGATACATTCCGTGTATGCATACCACCCGGCGTGAGGACGGAACGGCTGCATTTTGGACCAATCGAATATGTAGCTCGTGAAAAACGTAATATTCGTTGGTATTTTCTTTTAGGTTCACTCATTCCTTAAGATAGTTCTGATTATTCATATGTGAATTATCCGCTGTTTTCGGTTGTCCGTTCCGTTTGAAAATCAGTGTTTAGTTTGAGGATATTTTCGATCCTAGCTTAACTCTTTTCGCCCCGACGGGACTCAGAAGTCCCGCTAATATTAATTTAATAGTATAAATCCTATATAGCTGGAATCATGCTGAAGCTTTTAAGTACCACTCCTTGTACTTCGGTGAGGGGCCGACAGATGGTAATTGAAATCTGAAACAGTTTTCTCAGAGGCCTAAGGCGTAGGGGGCCCTCGACCCTAATGATTATCCAAATATTTTTATTCGTTATAATATGCTGTTCGATTTATTTTCAACTAAAAAAACCCAAGAAATAAATAAGTAAAAATTCATTGCTTAATTAATTTGGGACAAAAAAGTATTAAGGGAAGGGGGGTTCTGGATTGAAAAGGTACATGATAGAGATGGCACGAAACGCAGTTTGGCAGATGCACCTGCACATATTAAAGTTTTAGTTTTGAATGCACAACAAGTGCATGCAATATTTTTTTCTTTCAAATGGGGCTGTAGTAGAGGCACAATCTTTTTGCAGACCTAGTGCGATCCCCCAAATAAGCATCCATTCTTTCACATAGCACCAGAATCGGCGGGATGCCATTACCATGAGAATTTTAACGCCCAATTGCCGCCAGATGGAGGCACCTGGGCTCTTTTTTAATGCGAAAGAGCACTGGGATTTAATTTTGACTAGGGATATTCAAAGGGTCATTCCATTTTAAATCAACAAATGGGGTGCGCATCACCATTTTTGATTTTGATGAAAATTTGCATATGTATCCCTTTTACTTCCCAGAGCTCAAAATAGTGTTCATTTTATTTAAAAAAAATTTACCATTAGATATATAGGCCATTTTTGTTGTTGGCAACAGCGAAAATCGGGCGTTTTGATGCTTTGTCTTCTGAACTATAACTTTTTTTCTATCAAAGATTTTGAGTTCAAATATAGCACGACGAAAATGACATTTTTTACTACTTTCGAACATTAAAAAACCCATGAAGGGTTCAAAGTAACATGCCGATTTTTTCATCATATATTCATAGTCATAGTTACTTACTGTATAAAAAAAATTGGCTTGTTACTCCATCCCCTTTATGAGATATGCCCCCCCAAAGTTGTAAATTTTTTAAAAAATCCAATTTTTAACGCTAAAAAAATGCATGTGGGGGGCAAGATAAAATTTTTTTCATTTGTGGTATTTTAAGTACTTTTTACCAGCTTTCTAATAAAACAAAAGTTGCTTTGTTATTCAAAGGTGTTTGGCAGATATAAGGGACTAAACTTTCAAAAAATCACACAAAAACAACACGATTATTTTCGTTTTTTTCAGTCTTGTGGTAGGTAGCAATCAGATGTTTAAAAATCAGACAAGTTTAGTGGTATTCTATATTCCCAGGTGTTAGAAATATTAAATTATCTTATTAAACTTTAAATATGTTTCTTCATTGCTCTTCTGAATCTTTTTTTAGCATTTAAGGCAAAGAATAAGGTACATAATTACATTTAAATAAAAAAAGATTTAAAAAAACGAAAATAATCGTGTTGTTTTTGTGCGATTTTTTGAAAGTTCAGTCCCTTATATCTGCCAAACGTCTTTGAATAACAAAGAAACTTTTGTTTTATTAGAAAGCTGGTAAAAGGTACTTAAAATACCACAAATGAAAAAAATTTTATCTTGCCCCCCACATGCATTTTTTTAGCGTTGAAAATTGGATTTTTTAAAAAAATTACAACTTTGGGGGAGGGGGCATATCTCATAAAGGGGGTGGAGTAACAAGCCAATTTTTTTATACAGTAAGTAACCATGACTATGAATATACGATGAAAAAATCGGCTTGTTACTGTGAACCCTTCATGGGTTTTTTAATGTTCGAAAGTAGTAAAAAATGTCATTTTCGTCGTAAACGTTGACCTTAAATAAATAAATAAATATTTTTTTTTTAATCTGAAATGTATTAATAGCATATATAAAAAGATCTTTTTCTTAGCTTTCCAATGAGCTATGTTTGAGCTCAAAATATTTGATAGAAAAAAAGTTATAGTTCATAAGACAAAGCATCAAAACGCCCGATTTTCGCTGTTGCCAACAACAAAAATGGCCTATATATCAAAGGGTAAATTTTTTAAAAATAAAATGAACGCTATTTTGAGCTCTGGGAAGTAAAAGGAATACACATGCAAATTTTCATCAAAATCAAAAATGGTGATGCAACAACTTTCTTAAAAATTTGTTGATTTAAAATGGAATGACCCCAAAGCCAAACGAATACCCCAAGGGATCTTTTACATGCCGCATAATCATACGACATGGGCACCGAGGATTTTCCGCATCTCGAAAATCCGCCGACTGGCCAACTCTAGGATCGAACCCGGGTTATCGGCGCGGAAAGCCGACGCTCTACCACCACACCACCAAGTCGGCAGTGCATGCAATATGATAATATACTTCATACGTTTTAATATTCTCAGTGTTACAAAACAGTTTTAGCTTATTGTATAAGTTTTAAATTAATTTCACTAAGTAAAGTATTTATTTTTGTTTTGTACTGGTAGTACCAGAAAAAAAAGACACTTTTATTTTTTTTACAGTAAATAAGTAATATGAAGCACTATTTGGCATAAGAAAAGCATTTTCTACATTTACGAGTAAGTGGATGTTTCCAATAAAATCAAATCGTATGACTGAATACTAAATCACAGAATAATGTAACAAGAAAATAGCTTATATTTGCATCATCTCTTATCATAATAGATATATCTAAATGCCCTTTAATTAAAATTTTTGATGCTAAGTTGAATCTGTTGGAGTTATGTACATGCTTTCTTCCTTACTTGTCAGCTGTAGTTCGTAGTAAGGAAGCTCTGCTATAAACTACTTCCCTGATTTGAAAATTGATTATATCCGTCGTGCTTCCTGTAACATTGGTTTTTCCTAATAAAAACTAGTTTGAAAGTATCGAGAGAAAATTTTCGTCAATTTTCAATCATATTTCCTCTTCTTAAATGAAAAATTGCTTACCTGTTACGAAATGAGATCCGTAACGAGCTTATACGCAAAAAATCCGACTTTAATCTTCGAAGCAATGACGATGCAATTAAGGTGTATCGATTCAACTGTTTGATTTACGACCTTTCTCAGGATTTGGTTAAGAAAGTCTATTTGATAGTGGAAGGAATAAATGTCCATGATTAATAAAGATTTTTTGTTCAATCATCATTTTTCATTTTGATAGTTTATCAATAAACATATTCAAAACTTTCTCAACTTTTGATTATTGTTTATGGCATCTTTGGCTTCTTTATGTAATGTTAAAAGCTGTTATGGGGGCTGATATTTATTTCTCTTACGCTGCAACTGCTAAGAGCGGTGTTCGATTAAGAAATTGAGGGTCCCTAGGCATAATTCTTTTTGGCCTTATGAGCACAAAAATTCAAGAGGGAAATAGGGTGTCGATTTCAGGGATGATACGGGAGAGCTGTGCCATGGAGAGTTGGCTGAAGAATTGGAATCATAAACACTTCCTTTTTTAATAGGTAGGATGAACGAAAAAAAGCGAGCTACAAAGTTTTTACTGCTCGCACGTTAAAATCTCGCTCTTTACGTAAGCACAAGAAAAATGAAGCTAATAACAGATTATCTTTTCTTATTTTTTCTCTTAAATGATGGACCAGAAACTTTATAATGAACTTAACATCTCTTTTGGACAAGTCTGCCCGTGAAATTTAAATCCCCTCCCCCCAAACAAACACATTACACTACATTCCAGAGTCCCCCTCCTCTACCCATGGCTTAACCGGTTGGTTGGGGTCTCGAAGCCAGCTTTGCTTTTAGATTCATTCCTGAATTCGAGCAACCCCTGATCCAGCACGTGCACACGCATTAGTTTCAAATGGTAATTCGGATTACTTTGTGCCAAATCCTTAGGATGTACAAAGATGCAATAATTGATAATCCAAATATTTTGCGAATAAAACTTCAGCTAAGTTCTATATGGGCTTTAAATGCTCTGCACGATACTCATTCCATCATCGTCACATTCACGTCAACCACTAACATCTCGAAACGTTGCCAAAATCCAAAACGGAAATAATGCTCTTCTGAAACCAGGCGAGATCAACTGTTCGGACAGAAACAAAAAAAGAATGAGTTATGTTGCCGTGATAGAAGAATGGGAAGTATTATTGTACGACCAGTGAATAAAATTTGGAGAATGATGTTATTTACCGCGAAACAGGGGAGGTGCAATCCGAAGAGTATCATTTCTGGAAGGGTTTCAAGTATCGATTTTTTTTCTTCAGTCCATTTGGATTCAGCGTCACGTTCTGCCGCCGAAATACGGCCGAGAGAATATTTACTGTGTTTTCAAACGTGCAGCGAACAAAATCTAACTCTCAGCCAACTATCAGGGTTGTCCATCTCTGTGTTTACCTTTCATCTTTTTTTTCCTTTGTAGATGGGGAAAATATGAAGGGAGAGGATTTTTGCTTCCGTTTATTTAAAGCGAGTTTCTTGTTTTATAATGGCAACATTAGGAGAATTGAGAGGAAATGCCGTTATTTTTATTCGTATCGTTTGGTAAACTGTCTTTTCCTTCGGTTCTTTTATTTTTAAAATTTTAAAAATATTTTTTAGACTTGCAAGACGAGGAAAATTTCATATTTCGACGATGGAATTAAAATTTAAATCTTGACGAAACATCTTTCAGAAATTCATGAGACGAACATTGTTGATAAAGTAACGCGTCTTTAGAGCTTAATTGAACGTTTTCAACGTGATGGAGCAGAAATATTTCATGTGTTTCAGAGTCATAAAGAATAGATTGAGTGCTAAAAAGTGGATTTATGTGGCTAAAAACCTTAAATCGAGTAGAGTTCATCTACTCGGCCTCATACACCCGAGTGGTATTACCATTTAACTGAAGCTAAATAAACTTCTTATAAAATAGTTTCTACACATATACACTACAGTTTTTTTTTCCATAAAACGTCGCTGTTTGTTTACTAGAAAAATAAATTTCAACTGAAAGCTCCGTCGATAAAGAGCATATTGTGGAAGTACATTAATTTGCCGATCACGGTTACTTTCTTCCGCATTTCCTACGAAATTGATCTTTTTGAGACTTCTGCCGAACGGCAACAATGCCGAGGAGCACTGTACTAGTTCTACACTGCGATGCAAAAGTTTAGACAAAATGCAAATATGTGAATAAAAAGAAAACTATTCAACGAAATGCTTTTAAAGTTCTACTGCAGGTACACAATATGGTCCCAAATACGTGTCTGGAGTTCTTATAACTATAACTGGAATCAAATTTTGGATATTACAAAAGATATTTTTTTACATTGTTGCAAAAGTTTAGACAATAGTCAGATTTTATGCAAATATCCCTTGAAATGTGATTAGTAGAGGAAATGCGGGACTGTATTATTCATTTATAAAGTGCAGAGATTGCTGAATAAATAATCAAAATCTCAAAAGCTCTTTAGTTCTCGTGTAAAGAAAATGAGAAAGTTTTTAAGCCGAAATTTGAAAATGAACCTACTTTATTAATTTTTTGTCTTTTAAATCGGCTCTAGTATGGTAGTACATTGTTTTATACTTTGTGGAGAGCAAATTCAGACATGAGTATCGATCAAAAAGTCCAAGAAAAATTATATTTCTTAAGGATGAAGGAATTGAAAAAACGGCTGAGACTGATGATTCGCTCCTTAATCCTACAAAACTTCAACTTGGGTCAAAAACAGCACGTGACAGCATAAGTAAATGAACAACTGAATCGGAATGCACAAAAAAAAAAAAACAAAGAATTGTGCTTGAGCCTTTTCGGACAGAGTGTCCCAAATAAGCCAGATTTTATTGGGAAAAGCAGCACAGCATATGATCATTGGATATTTCTCAAGTCCCCCGAAAAGAACTATAATTCATCTAGGCCATCCCAATTTTAATAATTTTTATCAAAGAAAGTACCATTCATTTTTTAGTCACGATGATACATATGCTGATTTTCACATTAAAATCAGGCTTATTTGGGACACTCTGTCCGAAAAGGCTCAGGCACAATTCTTTATTTTTTTTATGCATTCCGATTCAGTTGTTCATCTACTTATGATGTCACGTGCTGTTTTTGACCCAAGTTGAAGTTTTGTGGGATTAAGGGGTGAATTGTCAGTCTGAACCGTTTTTTTCAATTCCTTCATCCTTAAGAAATATAATTTTTCTTGGACTTTTTGATCGATACGCATGTCTGAATTTGCTCTCTACGAAGTAAAAAACAATGTACTACCATACTAGAGCCTATTTAAAAGACAAAAAATTAATAAAGTAGGTTCATTTTCAAAGTTCGGCTTCCAAACTTTCTCATCTTCTTTACACGAGAACTAAAGAGCTTTTGAGATTTTGATTATATATTCAGCAATCTCTGCACCTTATAAATGAATAATACAGTCCCGCATTTCCGCCACCAATCACATTTAAAGGGATATTTTCATAAAATCTGACTATTGTCTAAACTTTTGCAACAATGTAAAAAAATGTCTTTTGTAATATTCAAAATTTGATTCCAGTTATAGTTATAAGAACTCCAGACACGTATTTGGAGCCATATTGTGTACCTGCAGTAGAAATTTGAAAGCATTTCGTTGAATAGTTTTCATTTTATTCACATATTTGCATTTTGTCTAAACTTTTGCATCGCAGTGTATCTTCTGCGATAACAGCCAGGAAGTTCTGATTCCTTCTAGGGTAGTTGTGACCTATTGAATATCCCTTTTTTAACGACTAGATATTGTTAAGAGGCTTACAAAACACAAAAATTCACCATTGCCGAATTTTAAAACACAACGGTTGATTCTTAATGAATTTTTTAAAAACCCACGCGCAAAAAAAGCGCGCCTTGAAACCAAACCCGTGACGTCAGACGGCAGTAACTTTCAGCCTTTCATCCATAAAAATTGGATTTTTGCTATATTATCGTTTCATTGCGGGATTTTCTCCTTCCGTAATCAATACCTTAAAGTCTACTAATTCACTATTTAAAACTGGATTTATCAAAGAGCAATCCAATACCCTGCTAGGGGTGATTGTTTTGATATTTTTTGGTGAAATCCGTATTCAAATTTTTAGAACGCATCACTTGGCGAGGAAAAAAAATTACGGCAGTGCAGAGCGAACAACAGTGCGGAAGCCGGAGAAACCGGTTTCTCGAGCTCCTCGCATCTAAGCTTCTCGCTCTTTCTTCGCCTTAGTAGAAAGTTCAAAAGCGCCATCGAATGCCCAGTGACGTCACAACCGCTTGAAATTTAAAAATTATTTAAAAAAAAACTACTTGTCGCAGCGCGAAAATTTTTTCGCCGTTGATGTTCATGTATGTTGCTCTATCATATAAAAATAAAATCGAAAACTTCCCTTAGAATTATGTAGAACTAGTGAGTTTGCAGAGCTTCTATTAAAATATGTTAATTTTTTTATCAATCGTATATAAAGGGAAGGGGGGTAGGATTGAAAGGGAAAATTAATGGATTTCTCACTTTTATTTGATTTTATTTACCCCAAAGAAATCAAGTTGAATTTCGATTTTTACATAAAACTGACATTTGCTTTCTAAAAGTAACGTGGAACATAAAGTTGCAGTCAGGTACAAAAAAGTGCAGAGTTTTTAAAAACTTGGCGATTATCTAAACCAGGGGTTCCCTAACTTTTTTGTTCCGTGGACCCCTTACCTAGTCTTTGAATTTCCCGTGGATGCCCCTTCTTTGGGGTTGTTCCAAAACTAATCAGGAATTGTAATAATATAACTAGGGCATTCTAAAACAGGGAATTAAATGGTTAAGTTCCATTTATTCATGTTCTGAAACAACTAGATGGCAACTTTCTAAAACAGGGCTTCCCAAACTGTGGTCCGCGGACCCCTTAGGGGTCCGCCGAGCTTTAGTCGGTGGTCCGCTGGGAATCACGAAAAGAAAGGGTTTTAAAGATTTAAAATTACTTTTTTGTTTTTGAAAACCAGAGTTTTCCATTTCGAAGTATGCAGTTGCCCTTTATGCCATACTCAATATTTTGAGACAGGTTGCTGCAAGATCATGCGGTCAAACCGTTTTCTGCTATTCATTGAAACTTCAATGAAAAATAAATAAAAAAAATCCGGCAGATTATCCTCATACCTCATTTAATCTAATTGTTAACAAAAAGATCTTTCAAAAGAGAATTTTTAAAGCAAGGATTTTGAAAAATCGCCTGATGTGCTGTCTTGGACCTATTGCTCCTCCTAATATGTCTAAAAAAAGGCGTACTGGCGCGTTTTTAAGGCTTAAAATTTTAAAATTTTCTGGGTGTGGATGCCCCAGAAACTGCTCTAACATCGCCACAAATTGTATAAAATTGCGTTTTTTTTTTGTTTTTTTTTAAAGGTACAGTATGCAAAAATTTATGCACTTAAACTAGGTTCATACTACAAATGTAAAAGTGCAGTTTAACTTAGGGTCTTTGTTACGAAAGATATATTAGTAAATATGAACTTCTTTTTACTGACAAAAGATAAATTTGAATATTTATGACTGTAAAATTGAGATTACGAGCAAAATGCGCCATAATTCGTTTTTCTCCCGCAAAAGTAACCGTCAAGAAATCTAGCCCAGGTCTGGTTTAAGTTACATTTTCAACTTCATTTACTTTGAGGGGAGCGGGGGGGAGGGGCAAACAATGTTCACATTTGATTGAGAAAAAATGAATCTCCCACTAGAGGAAAATCCTACATATGCTACTAGTTGATTTATTTAAAGTTCAATTCACTACGAACAAAAATTATCTTTGCTCTTTCTCTAACGACAGGGGTCCGCTCCGAACTTTGATTCATGAAAGGGGTCCGCTGCTTAAAAAGTTTGGGAAGCCCTGCTCTAAAAGATTCAGTTTGACAGTTTCACTGCAGAATAAAAAATTTAAATTTAAGTTAAAAGAAAACAGATGAAGAGAGAAACGAACATTTTTATGCATACTTTAATAAAAATAATGGTACAAACCTTAGATCAACTAATATTATGTGGCAATTTGGTGCATCAACTAAAGAACCCCTATTTGCATCTTGTGGACCCCCAATTTTTTCTTTCCTTTATATGGACTCCTTCCAAACTTCGGGAGACCCCTGGGGGTCCCTGTGGACCACTTTGGGAACCACTGATCTAAACACAAGAGCAGCGACAATGCAAGGAAAGAACTTGTCGCCTTTTTTCATGGCGCGAGAATGTTGGCGAGAGTTATATAAACGTCGCCAAAACCTTCATAACCTCCCGCAGACAGAAACAGAAGAAAGTTTCTTGTTGGGAATGGCCCGCCCCTCCGAGGGCCGATATCAAAAACCCCCTCACGTAGGATGCGAGCGATCCTGGCGCGGTCATCCTCACGTACTAACAGAAGAGTGCATCCCGCGGGAAATATTATTACATTCTGCAAAGTGGCAACACCGCCGGCATTTCTTATTGCGACCCGGACGGTCAGTGGGAATGGGCTGCTATCGCACGTGGACGTGATAATCCAAGAAAATGTTTGATTATTTTAGATGGCGTGGGTTTTAAACAGGCGAGACTGAAATTCTGGAGCAGGAGAAAAATAAGTTTGCTTTATGGCCGTTGGTTTAAATCATCTTCCTTTCACGTTTAGTGCTTTATGTTTGTTTGTTTTGTGTTGTATAAAACGGAGGTCTTGACCGGCTCTACTGTCCGCCCTTTAAAACCGCGCCTAGCATTCTCGAACCATTCCACCTAAAAAAGGGGTGATGGGTTGTGAGTGGGAACTTTCCGAATTTTCAATTTGAAACTTGCATTTGCTATATCCTTTTCACACATTCAACTAAACTATGTATTTGAAATTAGCATCGTTCTACGTCGTTTGATAGGACTCAAAATGCTTCTTATTGTTCTTCCCCTTATTGTTATCTTATCTATCACCCCCAAACTATTGTAATTGCCCAGATACACGGCTTACACCTTGTCATATCTTTGAGTGTCCAGCAATAAGTGCGAACCTGAGAGAAATGGGTGTATTGCCGTCACTTATAGACCTTTATGACGATAACGTCCAACAAATCGCAAAAGCAGTTACAAGGATCCATGGCGTTATTTAGTTCGGCTAAGTCATAGACACGACAAAAAAAAAAAAAAAAAAAAAAAAAACTATCAACCCTGTTGAATTAAGATCAAAGAAGACCTGACGCATACGGAAATACGCGGAAGGTTTTACCTAAGAAAATCGGACAGTAAGTACAGATGAGCACGTGAGCCTCCCCCCTCAGGAAAAGGCAAAAATCTTCTATTTTCTGTTACCACAACAGATCTTCCCTTAAAAAAAAAAACTATTTCCATTATTTGCTCCTCATTTAAAGCTTATCGTACCGGTCTCTGTCGAAAAATAAACCTGATCTGTAAAAATCATTTGTTTCATCAAAAAACCGTTTTGCGCACATTTTCAGCCCGCTCCTCGGAAAAGACGGAACGCTACTGAGATAAGTTGTTTTCTTTGCATGGACGCTGCTCTAGTAGAGAAACGAGTTGTACAGAATTCATTTATTCTTATTGAAAACTTGCGTTTAACTGTTTTGAAGACAAATCTTAACATGTTTTCAGGATGGACGATAACTCTGAAGACCCTTACTAGCTGCAGGGCCATAATGTTCTTTGGAATTTCTTTGATTGTTTAATACTTATGTATAAAATCAGGGTTCAAGCAGATGAAATGAAATTTTGAAATGATTATCCTTTGTTTGTCTGTGGAATGTTTCGGAAAATAGTTGTAAATTCTTTTGCATATACAGTATTGATCAAAAGTACTATACTACACTGTAAGGTTTCTTGACAAAAACATTGTGACGTCAGCGTGACGTTTGCGTGACGTTAACTTATGAAAAACGAGCTAGGTAAAACGTCATAGCCTACTTGGCGAATTAGAGGAGATATCTAACTGCTTGTGAGCTCTTATTGGCTCCGCCCGTAGTGACGTTCAGTGTTAACTTAAGTTGCTATCTAGTCTACAAGTTTGAAGAAAAAAACATTTTTTTCGTTAAGGTGCCTGCCTACCTTCGGAGGGAATTTTTTGAAATATTATCAAAAACTATTTTTTAAATAAGTTATATGATAGAATTCGTCTTTAAAAAATGGGGAAAACACCAAAAATAGCTGCATCATTTTTAAATTTTGTTTTTTGAGGGAAAACATATGTGAAAATAGCAATAAAACGGTATTTTTGCAAAACATCAAAACTCAAGTTCAAATCAAGATCTTTCTGTTCTGTAATTTTTTTTTATCATTAGTGACACCCATTGCAGGGAATGACCCTTGCTCAGAAATGTAAAGACACAATTTAAAAAATTATAAAAGTGAACATTTTTATAAATTAAGAAATTGTCGAAATATGACTAATTTTAACATGCTACACATTACAAATCATTAAATAATGATGTTCCAATCATCAGAGAGGGTCATTCCCTAAATCAACTCATTAGTATTGACAAAAAAAAGTTTCAGAATATTACAAACATAACTTTTTGAGTTATGCTGTTTTGCGTTAAATCAAAACATTAAAAATTCAGTTTCGAGAAAAAGGCAAAGGAAAGCTGCTTCCGGTTACTAAAACCCTTAGACCTTTAATATTAAAATGCCTGTAGCTTCGGTTCTAAGCAAGATAGAAGCAAAATTCAAACTGATTTGGAAAGCTAAGAATTCAAACTTCAATACTAAATCATAAAATAAAAATTCATTTCTTGACCAAAAATTGCATTTTAAAGGTAGGCAGGCACCAGTTCATTTTAGCTATAAAAAATATTGGTTGATGTATAAATTTAAGAAAACTATTATACGATTATAGTGAAGTTTGGTACTATGAAATTTTGCGTGAAATATTGGAAAACCTTGTGAAATTTATTTTTAAAAGAGTGACTGCTGTAATAAAAGCTAGACGTGTCTTAAAAACACATAATATGATTTTGGATTCAATTTTAGTTTGATGCATTTAGTAACTTTTATTCTAAACTTTATTCCTTAAGAAAACTTCTAGTTATAATTTTATTTGTGTTTATTTATTTTTCATTTTAACTAAAAGGACTCCAATTTCGCATTAACTGAGCGTTTTTTAGTGAATGCTTTTCTGAAAAATAAACGTAAACTGTTTGTTTGATAATTTAATCAGGTCTTGTTTTCAGACTAATTTAACATGTTAACACAATAATATTGGGCTTAATTGAAAAAATCCTATTGTTTTCTTGTTTTTGTTCTAGATAAAATGGTAGATTTCTTCATCTTGCTATACTTTTGGCTAGTAACTTAAGTTTGTTATTGTAAATAGTTTGAAATACTTTTGTATATTGTTTATACAATTTAAAAGCATAATATTTTGCAATTTACACAGTCTGTCCCTGTTTTTTATTGTTACAAAGACGCAATACCAAGTCACGATTCATATGACAATTACAGTAGAACTGCATGATAAAAAACATGCTCAAGTTTTTTTCAGTGCTTTTTAATAACAATCACGCATAAGTGATGTTCATAAAATACATAAATCGCATTTTGTCGTCTCTATTTTCCATCATCAGTTTCCATTCATATCTTCCAAGCCCCATTCTCTATTGGCTTCGAGTCAAAGGAAAAATCGTTTTCGTGTCACACGCTTTGAGAACAAAGTTGTCTGTCGCGAAAAACAAGAGAAACGATTCTACAGATTCGAAACAATGCACAAAAAGCGGAGCCAGTTGCGTGGCGTGCTGCCAGTTCTGGCTTGGTAAATGAATCAGAAAAGGGTTTTGTGCTTCGGTTTCGCCGTCCAACTGGACATTGGGAAACGATTCTTTCCATTTAAAAAAAAGAGAGAAAAAATGTAGGAAATTATTTATGTGATTTGTTGCAAGTTATATATTCTGTTGCAAAAGTAATGGGACAATGGAGTTTGTTGATATTTTTATCCAATGCTTGTTACACATTTGCTTTTTTTTTTGTAGTTACGTATTACTTCTCTTAATCAGCCTTTCTTGCAAATATTACACTTGAGTCAGGGCAGTAAACAAATTATCGTTTTCGGTTGCCAACCACTGCTCTTGGAAAATTTTTATGTGACCAATGTAATTTGATTTCTTTTCTATAGTCTATTGATTTTTGTTACAATAGCTTTTTCAAATAAGGGGTATGATAAAATAACTGAATAATATGTAATTTATATTAATGTGTAATTGAATGATGGGAAAAGATCTGATGTGTATATTACATAACTTAATCCCTGTTAAATATGCGATGTCTTTTAAAAAAATCAATACTAATAAAAAAAAAAAAAAAAAAAAAAAAACGGAAAAAAGCAAAAAAAAAAAAAAAAACGAAAAAAACCAGCCTTTTAGACATGGTTTAACTTTCCCTTTTAACTTGTACGAAAAGAAAAATGAACTGTTTTTACATTTTGAATTAACGTGCAAATTGAAAGAATGAAAAAATCTTGTTACAAATCGAGTTGTATTCATTCTTCCGTTTTTAACAGTTTTACTGATGACGTAAAATGATAAATGGCCGTCTATTGTCCCTTTCCATCTTCGAAGGCTCAGTAGCCTATTGTTGAATGGAGTGTATAAATCGTTTTAATCGCGGACGGTAACCTTTTCCGGTACCGACACTTTTAATCCCAGCAATCCTTCGCCTGTCAGGTGTTTGAAAAATGGGTGCGGTGGATTAAGCGATGTGGTGTAGGGCATTGTCTAGTAACAACCTTATACAGCGCTCTGGAATTTACTTGAACGATGGTTCCTTTGGAGGGAAGCATGGGATTTCTTGTTTATACTTAACACATCGGTGAAGCTTTGTAGTTTCTAAACGTGAATAGATAGCATTGACAACTTCAAGTACTCACCACTTTTAGAAAGAACGAATTAAGGTGTTGCATCAGCAAACGTTGTTTATCCCTACAAGTTCTTTTTTGCGACTTATCTTAATGTTTTGATTCAATGTATTGCAATACTTTATGTAGGCACATGTCCTCGATTTAGATTTATCGATACATTGTTAAAAATTTACTTAACTTTAATGACAAATATTACTGTGTGTAAAACCTAGTGTTTCCAGTACAGAAATTTTTTACAGTGAATTGTACCAGATATGTGATAGCAGCCCCTATTTATACCCTATGTGACTTCCCGTGCAAACTAACTAACACCCAATGTCTGTTCACCCGACGTGTTCCCTGTGGTATGGTGGATAGCAAACCGGTGTGGGAAAATAAAATCCTGAGATCGATTCTTGCTGCTCGCACCTCGTGTTGTTTAACTCTCATTTTTTCTACCGTGAAATTTTGCAGTTCAAAAGGATTTTGCTAAATGTTGCTCGGCTTCTGGTCTGGATCAAAAAACAACTCTTTTGAGGCCTATCCAAACTATTAAACATCGTGTAGTTGCAGGTAAGGGGAGAAACTATACATAATACACCGGCCTTCAATGAACGAGTTGAACAGTACTAAGCTGCGGTCGCTCATTGGTGTGCTAATTTTACATTAGTTACCAGTTTGTTCGGCTCTCTTAGCTTCTATTAGATGCTTCCCGCCCCCAGCTGTGTTATTCCCTATTCCAGGCTGATGAGTTCTAATAAGAACGAAACTGCAGTCTCTGGATGATACCAGACCAAGCTGGCGGTGTATTTTATTCAGTTCTGCCTTAGTCCTGACTTAGAGGTGGTAACTTACTGCTCAATTGAAATTTATTTAAAAAATAAATGTGCTCGAATGTTTTGGAAAGTGAAACACCTCCTTCTGGACCCTGTATTAAAGTAATTAAAAATGCCATGACTAAGAGGAAAATTTGAAAGGTTGAATTAAAACCGGAAGCCTCATTTTCCCATTTGTAATTCAAAAGAACAAATAGGAGTTTACATGAGTCTTCTTCTTTTAACGAATCGGAGATATCGATCGAACTCTGGTTGTGTTTTCCGACAAACCACAGCATGAGAAAATTATCATTTTAAATCCGTAATTTTACTTTTTCGCTGGCAACGTTCCAGCTGTCGATTACTCTTAGTTTTCGTAAAACCAACAACTCCAAAAACGGAATAAAATATTCTATTCCAATTTTGATCGATCGCTAAATAACTATGTTACGGTATTTTTTTTTCTTTTCTTTTCCTAACTGGCATTTTATTTGAACTCGGAAATGTTTTCTTATATTTTTCGTCGGGTGTATTTTCGTTATGTTTTTCATGCACTTGTTTAACTCCAGAGAGCTCTTTTCTGTGTAACTATTTAGTGCTCACTCTCATGGGAAAAAATATCGGCATCTCTTTAACTGCCACCGTAACTGTTTTCTTGATGTTTATGAGACGTTGGAGGATATCGATCTGTAAAAGTTTTGGGTATGAGTTGAAGAGAAATAACTCTTCGTCGGAAGGAAAATGTTAACGCTGTATGAAATGTCGAACAGCTGTGGTAGACGGACAGAAGAATTATCGAATAACAAGCAAGAATTTTTTTTTTTGCTCCAAAAAAAAGTTCACATTTTTTTGTTTGAACGAAGATTTTACGTTCTTGAAATAGCTAAGTTAGAGAAGGGAAATGGAAAAATTTAATTTTGAATAAGCGGCTGGATATCACTCTTTGTAAACAAATGGGGTTGGTGAAATTGTGACAGTTTGTGACAAGTGGGGGAGTAGGTAACGAGTGTGACTTGACGCAACTATCCTGGTGCTGCTATCTTATGTGTAAAATGAGAAGTGAAGTGTTTTCAGGAAAAAGAAATGAATTAGTTTTATTCTTATTGGCGCGTTAACACTTCAGCCCGGAAGTGTCACGGAAGCGAGAAATAAACCTAGGTAGCACAAAAAGCGTTTAAACGTTTTATAAACGTTTTTAATCCGTTGTCACAATATTAATAACCATTTTGCAACCTTTAAAAAACGAAGTGTGCTACTTGGGAAAGAGAGGAAACTCAGCACATGATTTTGACGGGAGCGAGCGGGAAGGGGTTAAAAGGCAGCAGTAAAGTATCTTGAAAGAAGAAGGGGCTCCACTGTTATAGCAATGAAATACTTATTTGCAGCATTATGTTTGTTTTATTATGTGTGTCGAGAGCATCCGAGCCAAATAGGTATTTAGTGGATTTTTACCGTGCTGTATAATCATGCTGTAAACAGCATGGACGTTGAAGATATTTGCAACTTGCAAAACTCTGGTTTGGAACTGCGAACTGGGTTCTTCGAACCGAAATATTTATAAAATAATGTAACTGAATGGAAATCTCACTTTACCTAAGGTGATGTCGATATTTCAATGCTCCATAAAATGCATCATTGTTTAATTCCGAAAATCGACAGAAAAGGAAAAGAAAGTAACTGCAAACATTTTTTAGATTTATTAATCGAATTTTTATTTTAGCAAATATTGTATGGGTCGTTAACATCCGTTAAAATATTAAGTGATGATTAAAAACGCAGTTATGCAAATGAAATTTATTGTGTTTTTTTGGGGTACTTTATGTATCTTAAAAGTAAAAAAAAAATGAGTGAACGATTTATTTGCATTCTTGTTTTTTGTATACGAAAACCATGTATAAATTTTTATTTTTTACAGGCTTCCGAAATATGCGTCGTAGACAATGCTGGATTAAGGCCTTTAGGCGTAGAATCACGGGTAAGTCGTTAATTTTACGCTATATTTCTTTCTCCCGTAAATACTCAAGTCGTGGTTAGTTGAGAAAAATTTAAATAATGTTATGGAACACGTGTCATCAGAGACGAGATGAATTTATGAGAATTTTTAAGTTTTCAGTTTGTTTGTTTACCCACTGTAATGTACACATAATGTCTGGTCTTCCTAGGTTAAACCTTCCGCGCATTTACTGATGCGTCAGGTCTTCTCTGATCTTACCAAAACAGGGTGATAGGTAAGATAACAATAAGGGGAAGAATAATAAGAAGCATTTTGAGCCTTATGAAAAAACGTAGAGAGCGATGCTAATTTCAATTACATACAGTAGTTTAGTTGAATATGTCAAAAAAATAGCAAAAATGCAAGTTTAAAATTTATAATTTCGGTAAGTTCCCACTCACTACCCATCACCCTTTTTTTTTCAAGTGGAACTGTTCGCGAGTGTTAGGCGCGGCTTTCAGGGGCGGACATTACGCGAACTGAATCCTACACACATACGTGCTAAAAATCTTCTTGGCGTTTTACAGAGAAAAATTGAGCACAAAATTTTACTACAGTGGCACAAAGTGAATCATACAAAAACTTTTTACATCAAACCAAAGTAGCAATCATTGAGAATCTTTTTAACAAATGCTTTGAAATAATTCTGCTATTTTTTTTGTCTTACCGAGTTTAAGTGACACTTAAAATACATCACAGGCGGCACGTACGCTTCCATTGGTATTTTTTAATTATATTTTGTATTTCTTTAAATTATATATTTATATTTTATGATGTATGACCACAAAAAAGTCAAGTCGATTCATATCGAAGGAGTTGGGGGGAGGGGGGGGGATAAAAATGAACAATATAATAATATTTTTCTAATGAAATCTTCTATTTTCTATAAATTCAATCCATAATCATGTCATCTTCGTTAAATCCGCGGAAACGTAAACGAAAAAAAAAAAAAAGTCCGATTTTCAATAGGGTATCGTAATAAGTCAATTTTGATCCTTATTTTATAACATTTTTTCTTTTGTTTCAATCATATTAGCCAGATATACTTCAATTGTTGACGAAACTGTTCGGAGTTATCAAGCAATTTAAAAATGGTTCGTTGATTGTTTTATTTGTATCATGATAAATAACGGACAATGTTCTCTCTTCCTGAAACGGATTTAAATCCGAGCTCCGATTATTTGAAAGAAATTATTCTTTTGTTGTATCAGTCTTTTATTTCAGTCATAGGAGCCAGATATACTTCAATTGTTGACGCCAAGGAGATTAAAGAGGAGGAGCTAAATCTCTGCCATGTAAAAGTGGCAACGAATTCTCACCCGCCACCAGAGGACGCTAGCTGAAACGCTCCCTATCTCCTACGGGAATCAATGTAAATGATACTGAATCTGTCATCTTTTTAAATGCTGCTATGGGGAAGAAAAAAAACTTTTTCAACTGGATTTTGGTGTAAATCTTCGAATGACATTATGAATCAAATATGATTTTCATCCCACGAAAATAGGTACCGTATTCTTTGAGAAATAGGTTTAATCGAATGCACTTAACCAACTTGCCAAATCTGACAGAATCTGTCATTTTTTAAAGACTGCTGTTGGCAAGAATATTTTTTTTAAATTGGAATTTTGCTCGAACCATCGATTAACATTATGAACTAAAATTATTTAATAAATATATTGAAACTAGAGATGGAACGAAGCTTCGGCCGGGCCGAAGCTTCGGCCATTTTGCCGAAGCTTCGGTCTGGCCGAAGCACGAGTTGTGATTCGGCCGCTTCGGCTGCTTCGGCCTGAAATTTATGCAGCAAATTTTCTGTTACAATTATTATCATAAAAGATAGTCTTTTTTACTCAAAATTGTTCCTCATGATAAAGCATAATAGAAATTTATATTCAATTAAAAATAAGTGCGTATTGAACATTTGAAGCCAGAATTCATTCAATAATTAATAAAATATTTATTAACAATATGTTCCTTTAAATATTACATTTCGTTATATTTGTTCAAAAAAACTTTAGTTTAAAATAAAAGCTATATAAATATACTGCATTAAGTATTTTTCAATGATTTCTAGCTTTGAAACTTTGAACAATGGTAATAGTTCTTATGTGTACAAAGGCAGATGTGCAACTATTATGCATCCTGAATTACTTTCTTTTAAAATTTTATATTTTTTGAAATTTATAGGTACACAATTTCAGTTTTTTAAAGAGATGCATTAATCTATCAACATATACAGTCGACGCTCGTTATAACGACCACACGTTACAAAGACCATCCTAATATAACGAACGGTGACAAAACCCCCAACTGTATCCCAATATACTCTATATTCTACCTCTTATAGCGGCCACTCGTTATAAAGACCGTTTTCTGTAGGACGGAGACGGTCGTTATATCGAGCGTCGACTGTATTAACTTATTATGTATTTCATTGATCAAGATTCTAAACAACAAAATCAGGATATAGTAAAACAAGTTAAGTAATTGCTAATACATAACTTAAAGCTACATCTTGTTTATTTCTTTTTGTATAAATCAAAATATGAGGAAGGGGTCCAGTCCATTAGTAGCACACATCCACCCAAGTTGTTTTATTATAAAACATCTACTGAACTGCAGACTGAGCTTTTCATGTTCCAAGTAGAGCTTCCTACTAATAATTTGCAATGCAAAAATAGTAATGTCGTCTTTTCTTGTACTAGCAGTACAAAGCAAAACAAAGCAAGAAAACTTTTAATTAGTGAAATTAATTTAAGAATGACTCAGTAAGCTGAAAATTATGTGTAATACTAAGAACATTAAAATAAAAACAACCAAAATAAAAATAAACTTTAATGAAATCAATTTAAGAATGCCACAGTAAGCTGAAAATATTGTGTAACGCTAAGAATATTAAAACATATGTAGAAAAGTATAAAACTCTACGCATTTATTATGCATTTAATCCAAAAACTTCAATATGTGCGCCAGCCGAAGCTTCGGCCGAAGCTTCGGCTCTTAGTTGGCCGAAGCTTCGGTATTCGGCGCTTCGGCCAAATGCCGCTTCGTTCCATCTCTAATTGAAACTAATAATTATTTTGTCTACTAAATATATTTAATTGATAACAAAATTAAATACTGACATAATTAATTTTTTGCCTCATGCTTAATTTATCAACAATTTAGAGAACTGATTCTCAGCAAAAATTATATCGTACAATGCAAAGAAAATGTCACATACAGTCGCATATATGTCAAATTTGGCAAGTAGCTAGATGCCGTCGATTAAACATCTTTCTTAAAAAATAAGGCAAAATTTCAGTGGGATCAAAGTCATATTTAGTTCATAATGTTAATCGATGGCTTACACCAAAATCCAGTTGAAAAAAAAAAATTTTCTTTCTCATAGCAGCATTTAAAAAGATGACAGATTCAGTATCATTTACATTGATTCCCGTAGGAGATAGGGAGCGTTTCAGCTAGCGTCCTCTGGCGGCGGGTGAGAATTCGTTGCCACTTTCAAACTAGCGCATCCGTAGGACATTTCTTTCCTTCTTTCTACTCCGTGGTTGACGCAACTGCTCGTAACTATCAACGCTATTCAAAAATTAAAATACTGTCTAAAATTTTTTCGTACGACCTCCGCCGCATCTGCGCACGCGCCAAGTCTCTCCGGCCTTTCTCGAAATAGGGAGGGGGGAAGCAACGAGGAAGTAGTAAGCGAACAAAAGCTGAAGGCATTGGGTAGTGCGCATCCTAAACCTATCTCCCCTTTTTCAGATGGAAGCGTCCGTGGCTCCCAGGCGCATAATACGCAAACAGACAGTAGTTGGCTTTGTGCCAAAATAAATAAATAAATTTCTTGGAGGGTTTTTATATCCACAAGAATCTAAAAAATATTTGTAAAGAGTCTTCTTTCCAATTTTATTTGATGGTTTTAAATTTGCATTTACCAATTTCTCTACGTCCAATCATGGCTCAGCACTTGGTAATACCTAATTGGTTTTACTCATGTTTCTTTTCGTATTTAAACTATCCATGGCTTATTTCATTTATGTGCTAAGCACTGACGAAGGGGGCTATTGCCTTCGAAACTAGTTTAACTTTTTAATCGTCTCATTTCTGCTTTTAAGCGTTGCAGAATAATTTTATTCAGTTAAAAAATTGACCGTGGACCGTTTAATGGTAGTATGATAAACAGGCGCGTAATATTAGTTTCGGGGAGGGTTTTACCAAACCTATTGCCGGTGAAATCTATCAAGTCAATAAAAAATGATTTCATATTCTATATTCTGTTGATTTTTGGAACAATAGATGTTAAAAGGGTATTAACATGTTAAAAGGACATTAATGAATTGCAAAAAAAAAAAAAAAAAAAAAAAACCCCTCATCTTTTCAAAAAAAAAAAAAAAAAAAAAAAAAAAAAAAAAATTGAACAGATGAGTTTACTCATGCACGAGCATTCGAAGGGGTACTTTTGAAATTTCTACCTTACGACACTTTTTTAAATGTGTTAAATATAGAGTTTGGTACTTACAAATTTGAAGAATTTTGGTGTTTTTTTAGTGGTGTTAAAAATTCGAAGCGAAAGGTCTATTGTTTCGGAATTATGTTTGCAATAACTACAATAAAAATAAATGCTGCAGAAAAAAAAACGCTTCATTTGTACAATTATTCAATAAAAATAATTTCGTTTTTCAAATGCGGTTAAGTAAATAAGAAAATTAAAATAAAGTAGCAACAATTATCTTTTTCAGTGAGAAACTATGAAAAGCATTTTTGTAATAGTTTTGAAAATTTTCGGAGGGGTGAACCCTAAAAATCCACCCCTTAAATACGGCCCTGATGATAAATAACAGTTAATGTCCTCTCTTAATGTAAAGGATTTAAATTCGAGTTCATCGCCATCTTTGAAGATGCAAGCTAAACCCTTCCCCTGCCATCGCGGGTCTGACTGCATAATCCCTTCCAGTGTTCTGGGAATCCCTTTGCGTGGAAGTTGCGGAATAAGAATAGGGCCGGGACCTCTCTCCTCCTCTCCTGGGGGCCGGAGAGGTTCGCGGCGAGCTATATTCGACGCCTCTTCTTGGAACTCATCTCTCGGGGATTTCGAACTTCGGAAGCTTTTTTGGAGCGGGAAAAGTGCTGAGCAAAGAAAACTTTGAGTTTTTTTATCGCCCGAGAATAGGACAATCACTTAAAAAAAAAGAAAAAAAAAAAAAAAAAAATCCTGCAATAAAGAACTTTATAGTTTGAGGTGAAAAGTCTTATTAGATTTAAGAAATGGTGTAAAGGCGTTACATTAACAAAGCGTACATGCTACATATGTACGTGAAATTTTTTTAAAACCATTTAATTTGCAAATAGTGAATAGGTTTAGTAAACGTTTTATAGGGGGGGGGGCATACAAAGCTGCCTCTAATGCAATATAGTAACTTAACTAATAAAATTGGTTTAACATTATGAGCGATGCGTAATGTTACATCAGTTTTAATATAGTTAAATTACTCCATTGGATTTTTCAACTTCGAATTTTGGCTTGCTCTTCAAAATATGGAAAAAGAGAACGCAACTTATGACGCAAAATATGACGTGTAAAGAGTACTTTCGCTGCTAATTTAGATCAAATATCGTTGGATTTTTTAACCTGCACCAAGTAAATAATTTACAATTTTTGAAGACTTATTAATACAATCCCCTTTCATTTTCATGCAAAAACAAAAAAGGTTCCCGGTAACTCCGGAAAATATTATGTAAAATTTTCGTGACAAATCTGGCTTTTTGTATGTCTTTTCCTTCAATATATTCCTTGACTTTTATATAGTATCTCAAGAAACAATTTCTGAAAAGCAGAGAATTTATTTGATTAAAATTTATATAATTGAATCATTTTCGCAACAAAAGCGTAAATCCCAATGGAAATGGTTCTGATTTTTTTCTTTAATATTTGTTAGAACAAAATTAATTGAAAGAAAATATAAAACAATCTTTACTGCTTCCGAAATTCGGTTCTTTTACTTTCTTAAAACTAGGAAAATAATTGCTTTATATATTATTTTTTTACTGAATACTGCTTTTACGTATTGAGGGAGCGCTTATTTAAAAGGCAATTATAGAAACTTTTTTCCATGCCAGTTTTCCCACTTATTTTAGTTGATGTAGAGCCGGAATGTATTTGGATGTTTTAATTTTTTTCTGAAGTTGTGTTTTCCCAAAAGATTAGTACGGGGGCCCTGTGTATCTATGAGGACTTTTTTTAAAACCAAAATAGAGCCATTCATTCATTTGAAAGATTCAAAACGCTTTGTTTTGCAAAGTATCGCGTATTTAAATGCAACTAATACGTGTACAATTCAGTTTGTGTTTTTCACATCAGTTTAAGGAGACGGAAACGAAACTGAGACCATTGGAATTGCGCTTTGTCGTAGATGTGCTTAACAAAAGAATAAAAAACAATATTTGTTCCTTTTTTATTTCAATTTTAAGTGATATGTTCAATAATATTCCTGATTTTAGAGGCAAATTTGTCACAATTTCCATTTAGATTATTTGAGAGTTCTTCACGACACTTTTTTTTTCCATTCAATTTCGTCTTTCTCTTGTTTCTATTGGTCACCCCCCCCACCCAAACACACACGAATCTGACTAGAATGGGGAGGTTCCGGGTTCGAATCCCGGCATTTACATGACTGTACTTTCACTCTCTCCTGTCCTTGTCATTTCCCTGTTTGAATGTCTGTTGTGAAAGGCTGCATGCTCTACAAACGGGTCCTATGGCATGTGTGTGAAAACGCCTTAATGGGGCTCGTGAAAAACGGGAACCGAACCGATTCCGCCTCAAATTGAGTAGATTCATCTACCCGGGCTTAAGTAACAACAACCGACTTAATTTAAGGAAAAGAATTCTAGAAAATGCTAGTCGGAAAATACCGAGCTATATCGTAAAATATGAAAATTCAAATTGCGATGGTCACGTTTTGTTTGAACAGAATGATCGATAAAAAGTGCTTAGCATGCTTATTACGTTTAGTAATGTTTCCTAATACAAAAGCAGTCTTCCCTATTAGCATGCAAATGGTGGAACAAAACAACCGGGGAGCATTCGCTCTCCCGAACGCGGGCGGTGAGAGGTGTGCTCTCAATAATTGGGTTGCTCTGCGTTGAGGGAAAAACAAGCGTCGGCGGTATGAATCCGTCTCAAAAACAAACAAACATTAATGTTCTGTAATGGAGGGGCGAATACATTTGGTGGAAAGGAAACAACGTTTTGTCGCGAACCATTTTGCTGGGGAGTTTAATGGTTGTTGCTAAATAAATGGCTCTAACTCAATTCTGCAAATATTATATTAGGACGTATTTCGCTCTCTTTCTCTTTTTTTTTTTTTTTTTTTTGCACATCAGAACGGTTCTTACATTTTGGAATTTTGTCGTTACCTTTGATTTTATTTGTTCATTGGTTTCTATTTATTGCTATGTGTAATAGCCTAAGAATGTTTTTTATGAATCATTCTATAAAATTCAATCACGTTTTCGAGTTTTTGAGCGGGCTTTTCTATAGATTGCACATGGTTTATTAAAAATGCATTTACTAAAACGGATGAAATAACTTAAAGCATGGGTCCAATATACCGGCTTGTTATTACCTCATATAACATTTTCATTGAAAATATTTGTTGTCATAAGTTATTTATAACAAAATCAACTTGATGAAATCACAAACATAGAAAAATGGCGCGCAAGACTTTCGGAATTACAAGAAACTTGCTTTTCAATTCAAAAATCCCTCTGAGCATCTAACATTGGAAATCACAGAAAATAAGCCTTTCATAAACTTTTATATCCGTGTAAATGCATTTTTAATAGTTTTCTCTTGAAAATACATAAAAAAAGATTTTGGTTCACACACAGCAAAATAATCTTTTGTTTGTCTAGTTAATTCAATTCAATAAGAAATGAAGCTTTTACTCCTTTCCGCTAGGGATGGACCGGATATCCGGCAACTATCCGGTATCCGGTCTATCCGGCCGATATTTTTAAGTATCCGGTACTACCGGAAATCCGATCCGGCTGACTGCCCCGGATACGGATATCCGGCAAAGTATCCGGTATTGATGTGGGAGATATCCGGAATTGATGTGAGGGTTATCCGGTATGATTTAAGGACCGATTTGAATATTTTCTTTTTTACGAAAATCCCAGTTAAAAATTTCATTATTTGATAAACCTTTTAGATGATGTAATTACTTTTCATCTTCCCTTTTTACCAATTTTTGCTTCTAACACAAAAATCATACGTTATTCCGCCGACTTTGTACTGGACATGGAAGCATTTTGCATATTTGATTTTTCACAATTTTCAGATAAAGTATGATTGTCTTCAGCTTTTCAAAAATATTTTAGTTAAAATATTTAGAAAGAAAAAGCTACAAACCTTCAAGGATTAATGTGCGACAAAAGGTTGAAAAAAACTTACGATCATATCGTTAGTTCATAAAAATGAATCACAGTAGCTTTTAATATAAATTCTCAAATTATTTTATTTATTGAATTCTTTTATTTTTAGTTTTTGTACTTCTAACAAAAATTGCAATCTATTAACACCCAATGATGTTGTAATTAGATATTTTTTACTTTGCCACTATTATTGCTTTATTATTGAAAATAACATACAATAAATAACTTATCTAACATTGGCGAAAGTGTTCTTCTAGATAATGTAAACATCTGTCCCCATGAATCGTCGCAATTTAGCCATGCTTTTAGCCATGAGAGAGAGAGAGAGAGTTTGAATGTGTGTAAAGAAATTTTGAATCTTGCACTTTGTTTTGTTCTTATTTTTTGTAATCTCTTCCTTTCAGAAAAGATATTTCTCCGCTATTAGAATCTGTTCACGTCTGTCACACCGCTCCGTAACTCCTCGAGAACATGTTGAGAATGGCCCTCAATAACATTCAATCGAGTCTCGATAACTCGAAGCTTTATAAACTCAAATATACCTTTATTTCAAAGTTTTCATTTGGTCCCAAATTCTTGAAAAGACGGTAGGAACTGCTTGTAACTCGAACTATCAATAACTCTAAGCTTTTAGTCTGTCCCTTGGGACTATGAGCTATTGAGACTCGACTGTATTTAAGATGTTAATTTGCATCTTTAATTATTTAGATATAAATTTAATTAGTTATTTTTTTAAAGTGAACATGTTTAGAATAATTTTTAATAATAATAGTAATATATCGGTCATTTCAGCTAAAATGGTACAAATCAGTCCCGATACTTCAGAATTTTGGTAATTAATTTTAATATTTACCACCAATTAATTGTATTTTATTTGTTCTCCATCTAATTGTGTGTAACCAAGTATTACTTATTTAGGCATAAGCCATTTATAAAGGACTCAAAAAAAAAAAAAAAAAAAATCTTTGGCAAAAGAAGGAAAAAATGATCTGCTCCAGCTTCAAATTGCTAGGACTTAAAATGCAATTTAAGATTAAGCTGAAATGCAACAACAAAATCATTTGCAATGCACAGAACAAAAAATGCTTCTGACACCCTTTCTGTTGATTTTTATATGTGTAAACAAAAAAATCTTGGAAAAACCCTTATTTATCTTTGTTCCTAGATTTTTTATATCTCAAACTGTCCACTCTGTTACATGCCTTTCAGAAATAAAATGATATTTTTTAAAAAAAGTACAAGTAATGTATCTGCTGTGATTACTTTGATACATTGAATTATATAGTCAGCAACTAAGATAAGCCTAAAATTCTTTACTGATGATAGTTAATTTGCACTGTGGGATGTCCATTCTGTTACAATCGCATTAATGGTGTCGCATTAATGGTGCAAAAAATATTTTTTCTTGAAATTACAGACAGAATTAGTTTTAGGATATTCAGTCCATTTTATACTTGTTCTGTAATTAACTTTTCTTTACGATTAGAAATATATTTTTCAAAATTCATTTGTCTCCTCTGTTACACAAAGTGGTCAAACTATTCAAAACCCTTAATGAATGACTCATATACAAGCCATTTACACTTTATTATGCACAAATAAACAGAGAATAATTTTTTAAACAACGATTAGTTGGCGAAAATTACTTCATTTGATAAACTTAACTCGACAATTTCCGACATGATTTGTATCATTTTGGCTGGAATAACCCATAAATATAACATTTGCATCTAAGAATGTATCTTTATTTTTTCAAAATGAAGTTGAATTTCGAGGTGATTGTTTAAGAATTAGTTTATTAATTTGTTTTTAAAAAAAGTGAATGTGTTTAGCATGACTCTTAATGTATTTCAAATGATAATTTGCTACTTTTAAGAATGTGTATCCTAATTTTTTGGAACTAAAGTAAAATTTTAAGTTGATTATTTAAGTATAAGTTAACTCATTTGTTTTTTAAAAAGTAAACAACTTTAGTATAACTCGTAAAAATATATTTAAGCTGCTGATTTGAATCTTCAGAAAATATGTACCTTTGTTTTTTGGAGTTATATAAAATTTTTAATTGATTATTTGAGTAAGTTTATTGTTATTATTATTTTTTAACACACTGGCCCTGTTTTAATATTTTCTTCTTTACTTGTTAGAAAAATTACATGCGTATTATTCTTAAAAAAAAAGAATTTCAAAGCAAAATTTTGCTTTATATTATTGCAAATTTAGAAATAAGAAAATGTGTTACTTTGTAATGAAGTTTAAATTCATAGAATTCTAATAAAATATGCATTAATTTGAAGAAAAAAACAACGTTTATCTGAGCTTAGTTTTTTTTTCTTTTTTCTTTCTTTTTTTGTAAATCAATTATCGTGTATATGATATTGGTGAAATATTTAATAACTGTATCATTTACGTATAAACTTATTGAAATGATATTGAAACAGAAAAGCTTTTCAATTTAAACTAAGGATAATTAAAAGTTTAAACTTTGAGTACATACAGATATATTTAATTCTATCTTTTAACCCTTTAACTGTCAAGTTATTTTGATTTTTAACACTTTTCTAAGCACAAACTCGAGAAACAGTCGGGTTTGACAACGAGATGAACCCGAAATAAACGTCGCCCGATATATATTCGTGTATAACAATACGATGCACTCAAAAAAAAAAAAAAAAAAAACCCCGAGTAATACTCGGGCGTGACATTTTCGAAAACCAGCTGTGCCCGAGACTATCTCGGGCATGACAGTTAGAAGGTTAAAGTTTTGTATCTTTTGATAAAAATACATAATTTAGAAAGAAATAACAATATGCTAGTGTTTCATTTCATATGTAGCGCTACTCCTGCACAATAAAATAGAGGCTTTAAAAATTAATTTAAATGTATTTAACATGTTCTAAAAGAAATGATGCGAGAAACAGCTTTGATTCATTGTTTTGAAGCTGCATTACAGAAAAATAAGCGAACATGCAAAGTAATTGTAATGCCGGATATCCGCAGGATATCCGGCGACACAATTCCGGATATCCGGTATCCGGCTTGTGGTAAGCCACCGGATATCCGATATCCGGTATCCGGCGAGATCACTATCCGGTCCATCCCTACCCGTTAATGTATAAAATATATCAACTCAACTTATTTTTAAAATAATTTGTCCGGTGTGTAATTGAAACTTAATGTTCTTGGCAAAATTCGTATTCAATTTTCAACTTGTGAAATAGTAACGTCAACTTGTGAAATAGTAATCTGAACTTGACACGTTCTTTGTGTCTGCTTTAATCGTTTTCGTACTCCTCTAAAACAATTTTAAAAGAACCCGAAAATCTTTCTTTGTAATTCTTCTTTAATTTTTCTGGGAGATCTTTGTATTCTTTCACATTTTTTTACTTATACATTTTCTCGCTCTGAGGCATTTTTAGTACATTTTAATTTTCATCTTGGTAGCTTATTTTCTTAAATATTCTTTTTTTTAACTGAAATTTCTGAAATACCAGATTTAATGAAACGTTTCAGTCTTCCTTTTTGAAGAAAATTATTCAAAAAACTGTCCTTTACTTAACAAAAGAAAGCAGGTGAAAAAGACATATTTAGCAGTATGAAGCACAGTGCTTTAATACTGCTAAAAATATCTTTACTTCTTTTCTTTTCTTTTTTCTTTTATAACTCATGCGTTTTGGAAAAGTAAAGATTACTCGAGGGCGCTCCTCGCAGTTGTGAGATTTGCGACTTAAAAACCCCACGATTCGCTAAATAAAAAGAGATATCGCTATAGAAAATAAAAGTATGCTATAAAAAATAAAATATACCACCTTAGCAGTTTTTTGCTTTTTCGATTTAGAAATTCTCCTATGATAATGGGTCAATTTTAAAGATGAATGGTTGGGGGTTAATAACCCCAGGTTGACCCAATAAATGTCTGATCGGCCCATCGTATTCTCTCCACAGATTGGGCTACATTGCCGTGCTAAGCGTAACCGTGGATGCTGTTGAGTTTAAACTGAGAAATCGCTTTTTAAACTTTTGCACCTCCATTTATTATTTGATTCAGACGCCACCTTTTCAGCATTTTCTTGATGACTATATCTTGAATGACTATAGAAACATTACATATTGGTAAAATACTTTACAGATGATACTTTTTCAGAATTTTTTAAAAAATATATCCCCATCTCAAATGATCATATAATTTTGTATTTAGGTAAAATACGTCACAAAGAGCCATCAGGTGAGAGTAGCTCAACTATGTTAAAAGTACAGACGCGACTTCTGTGCTTATTATGGCAGTACATTCTACACTAAAAAAAATTCCTGAAATTTTACGATAAAATGTACAGTAGAGAGCCAATTATCCGAGATGTTTGGGACCACAGCTATCCCGGATAACTGAATTTCCCGGTTTTCTGGATCGCTACGAAGCGATATTTGCCAATTGTTTATAAAACCCAAGTTACTATAACAAATAAATGCATCCTGAAGAGAAAACTATCCAGAAGTGCTTATAAATATTACAATAGTAAAAATGTCTGAGCTATATGCCACTTATATGGTATTTATGAAGAAACCGTTCATATTTATTTAGGTATTTCAAAAGAAAAACGAAAAAAAAAAAAAAAAGCTATTCATTTTTTAGAAATTGCCGAAAATGCGTATTTTAAAAAGTGGCGGAAAAATCGACTAAATGTTGCCGGTTTTCTGGCTTCCCGGTGTTTTGGTTCCCGGATAAAAGGTTCTGTACTGTACTGCCATCCATGTTGCCAGTGCTTTTTATTTTAAAATCCTATTTTACTGTAAAATTTCCCTACAGAAAATAACAAAAGTTGAAAAGATCGTGAGATGCGAACATCAGGGATCGAATCGAAGTTCCTTGTTTTGGCACACCGGTATGCTATCCACCATACCACTAAAATACACCAAGTGAACGGATTTGGAATTTTATGTATGTCGCACTTTAAGTAACCTGGTGTATTAATTGGCGCTTCAATTGCTTATTTTCTCGGTACAATTTACTGTAAAAATTTTCACTATATTTTACGTTAATATTTACTTTAAAAGTTTCCTAAATATTTAGCAGTGCATTATTTTGTTTTTGATCTCTAAGTTCCGATTATGGGCCGAATTCAAGTGAAACACCATTGCAGTCGCTTCGAGGCGATCGCATATTGCAACCGCTACTGTAAGTCGAATTCAAGTGAATTTGTTTCACTTGAATCCAAATTTTGGAATTTGCGATTGCATTGGTGAGTTGCGATCGTCCGTGTTTCACTTGAATTCCTGCCTATATCTTCGAAGGGAATGCCTAGCCATCAGGGTTGTCGTCTCTGGGCCTCAATCGATCTCGTCGCCAGAGGATATTTCAGTTTCGTGTCGTGGCAGCGGTTGGACCTGCCCGACCGACCCCCGTCGCCTGTCACGTGGGGTCCTCTCACGTTTGACGGATGGTCTCCCCAATTTTTTTGGGCATTGCTTCTGAAACTTTCAAAACGGTGAGCTGGCAAGAGTGATGAGATTTTGTTACAGAATGCTAAGGTCGGAATTTCGTTAATATGGGACATATTTCAGAGCTGCTATAAGCAATGGGGTGTTTTTAGGAAATGATGACATACTTGGGTGAGTGAAGCGATTTTTTGTCCGGCAAAAATCGTAAAATCTTAGGTGCCTGCAAAAAAGCTTAAACGTAGAGGCAAATTATTTTTCTGAGTTTATAGGAAAATCTAGAGTAATAGTTAGCGGGGGGTATTGCATGTTCCTGCCTTAGCCCTTGCTTAGGGGCGATTACTCACTGCTTTGTACCCGAGCTCTGCCTTAAAATTTACGAGTTGTACAGTACCAAGTGTGGTCGCTCGCTGGTACTCTAATTTTACATTAGCTACCAGTTTTTTTTTTTTGGCTCTCTTTGCTCTATAAGAGGATTTTTGCCTCCAATTCGGCTACTTTCGTATTCCATGCTGATGAGTGCATAATAAGCACGGAACTGCAGTCCATGGATCGAAATAGCCGAGTTGGCGGTGTATTGCATGTTCTTGCCTTAGCCCTTGCTTAGGGGTGGTTACTCACTGCTTTATAACATGGCCTCTTGTTTTTGGTATACGCCCAAAATGTCGCGGCCGAAATGTCGTGGGCCAAAATGTCGCGGCCAAAATGTCGCTGGGAAAAAATGTCGCGGGCCAAAATGTCGCGGGTCAAAATGTCGCCGGTCCAAAATGTCGCCGGGCCAAAATGTCGCGGTCTAAAATGTCACTGGTCAAAATGTCGCCGGTCCAAAATGTCGCCGGGCCAAAATGTCGCGGTCTAAAATGTCGCTGGTCAAAATGTCGCCGGTGCAAAATGTCGCGGTCCAAAATGTCGCGAGCAAAAATGTCGAAGGTCCAAAATGTCGTGGGCCAAAATGTCGCCGGTCCAAAATGTCGTGTGTCCGAAATGTCGCCGGTCCAAAATGTCGCGTGTCCGAAATGTCGCCGGTCAAAAATGTCGCGTGTCCAAAATGTCGCCGGTCAAAAATGTCGCGTGTTCAAAATGTCGTCGGTCAAAATTGTCACGTGTCCAAAGTGTCGCGTGTCCAAAATGTCGCCGGTCAAAAATGTCGCGGGCAAAAATGTCGCCAGTTCAAATGTCGTCAGACAAAAATGTAGAAGATCCGACATTGATAGTACCAAAAATTAAATTATATGAAAAGGCTTTTTTACACCAAATTAGCAAAAGATTGCTAATTGCTGTTAATGAACGTGTGCGTTAATGATAGAATGGACTAAAATTTTTGAAAAATACTAAAAAAAAAAAATACCCTTTCGGCTTGTAACCGTTTCGAGCGTTTTCCAAGAAACAAATAGTTATCAAACAAGCGTCCGTTATTTATTTACAATAGCGATTAAATGTCGTTTGATGTATATATTTATTTACAATAGCTTATTTCACCGTGACTCGCTATCTACCAACTTAAAAACGAATAGATTAGCAGCTCAAGTCAAGTTTAATCGATATCGAAAGGAAAATTTATGTGTTAAAAAAGAAGTTAAAGAAATGTGAAATGAATAAGACAGATATACAATGTTTGACATTTGTTTTTGTTAAAATTTCTTACATGATCGAAAGCAAGTCTATATAATTTAAGTGATAGAGGTGTTTTTATTTTCTTCTTCATAAAATGTGTAAAAGAAAGTATTGGATCAGTGAAAAATTGTCAATTTGGAAGAATTTACACGTTCTGATGTGTGCTGAATTCAATTTTATCGTTTATTTTTTTGGGGCAACTCTAGCACAAAACTTACTGCGTAAATTAGAATGAAATTCGGTACATACATATACCAACGAATATGTGGTTCAGTGCTGATTGGTTTTTGCCGCTAGTTCTTCCAAGTTTTTACATGCAAGAATGTAATGGAACGTTTTCAGCATAGCGTGATTACTATGTCTGAAGAAGGTTCAGACGTAATCAAATAAAAATTGGCCCATAAGAAGCCTTCAGAAGATACGCCACATCATCGAGGAAGCAGAGCAATTGAACTTTTTATTTTTCATTATTTGTGAGTGATGTATATCAAGAAGTAATGCAAGTATTCAGACAAAATTTTGTTTGTAGAAGAATCTTAAAGGTAGAGATGCTTATTCATTTCTGGCGTTAATCAGCTCAGACATAGTACTGTACCTTCGTTACAATCAGTATTTAAATGTGGAGTTGAATATAATACCATTTTTTCTCTTGAAATTTCACCTCCCCTTCCACCACTTAGTTGTTACAAAGAAAGCAATAATTACATGAACTAATTTGATTTCAAACGTCCCCAATAACTCTTAAAGAAAATGTTCTAGAAGAAAATTGCCGGCTACGCGGTGATTAAACGGTATTCCGTTTTTGCAAAAGGCAAAAAAAAAAAGCCTTTACAGCAAATTTATTTGTTTAATTTCTTAGTGTGAAAAAAAGAAATAATCCTAAATATACTTTAAAAAAAACTAAAAAATACGCTTTTAGAGTAAATCAAATTCAAAAGAAGATTTTGAAAACTGTTGAATATCCGCTAAGTTTACTTGCACTTATAATATGCATTTTGTGGACGATCGATGCCCTACTCAGAACTAATGGCAAATGCACTTATTATGCATCAACATGCAATATAGTTTAGCCTTTAGTAATAATAATGGTTTTTAACATATTACTTTTACGTTTGTAAAGAACGTGAATTTTATCTTTGACTCACAAGGGGACCTTACAGGTTATCACTCACCGATTTTGATGAGTTTTATATATTATGTAGAGGGACCCACCCTAAGTATTTTAGCAAAAATATATTCCTCAATGCGCCTTAGTTTTTGAGATATAACGATCCAAAGTTCAGCTCGAAGTTGTTACAGAGGTACGGTTGAGCAGTGGGCACAACAGCGGCCGTAGCCCAGTGAGCAAGGTCCCCCACTCCGACCGCTGGAGGTCTGGGGATCGAGTCCCGTGAATTAACAATATTAAAAATTGAAAAAAAAATTATTTTCTAAATGAATAAATAAATAAAATAAAAATGAATAATTAAACGATTTTCCATTAACTATCGAATTTTTTTCGATATTAAAGAAAAAAAAAATACGTCACGGGACTCGATCCCCAGACCTCCAGCGGTCGAAGTGGGGGACCTTGCTCACTGGGCTACGGCCGCTGTTGTGACCACTGCTCAACCGTACCTCTATAATAACTTCGAGCTGAACTTTGGATCGCCGTTATATCTCGGAAACTAAGGCGCATTGGGGCATATCCTTTTGCTAAAATACTTAGGGTGGGTCCCTCTACATAATATATAAAACTCATCAAAATCGGTGAGTGACAACCTGTAAGGTCCCCTTGTCAGAGTTACATACCTACAAACAAACAAACAAAAAACAAACAAACCCACATGTGAAACTAATAAAAGCGTATTAAAAAGGAAGAAATTTAGCGTCCCTGGGCCCTAGTACAGCCCTGAATAAACTATGGCATTATTTTGGTACTTAAATAATTTAAGCGTTAGAAGAAATCAATTTAGTTACATTTTTGTTAATAAATTAAGCTAATTTTCTAAACTGTTACGTTTAAAAAAAGTTACTAAACAGGTGTATTTATCATATCGTGATAAGCTTATTAGTAAAATTGAGCTACATAATTAAGCTGCATTGAATTTGTGAATTGCTGGAAACATTAAATCTGTACTATGCACTTAGTGTCATTTAGGAACGGCTATATTTTGGACTGGAAACATTTTGGACCGGCGGCCTTTCGGACCGGCGTTATTTTGGACCGGCGACATTTTGGCCCGGCGACCTTTTTGACCGGCGACATTTTGGCCCGGCGACATTTTGGACTGGCGACATTTTGGACCGGCGACATTCTGGCCCGGCGACATTTTTGACTGGCGACATTTTGGCCCGGCGACATTTTTGACCGGCGACATTTTGGCCTGGCGACATTCTGGCCCGCGACATTTTGGGCAGACGATATTTTGGACCGGCGACATTTTGGCCCGCGACATTTTAGCCCGCGACATTTCGGCTCGGCGACATTTTGGACCGGCGACATTTTGGCCCGCGACATTTTGGCTCGGCGACATTTTGGACCGGCGACATTTTGGCCCGCGACATTTTAGCCCGCGACATTTTGGCTCGGCGACATTTTTGCCGCGACATTTTGGCCCGCGACATTTCGGCCGCGACATTTTGACCCCAAACCCTTGTTTTTCATGATCTAGTCGTCAAGGTATTAGATCTGTCCAACTCTCTTTCTCTCTATTTATCTAATATACAGTAAACTCCCTATTATCGGCGGGATAGGGTAGCGGTGGATAACGGAATACCGTGGATAAACCGAAAAATAGGTAAGAAACGATACTAATGTATGCAAAAGCTAAAAATATCAATAACACAGCACATGCATTTAAATTACAGCCAAAAATGATAACATTGAACGTAAAAAATATTTTTAAAAGCTATATAAAAACAACCAACAATGCAATCGCACGTTTCTGCATTCAGTAAATTACCATCACCGTGAAAAAAGGAAACAAAAGTGTGAAAGACCAGCTGATAATAGGGGGTTTACTGTATATCTTGGAATGAATGCTACTTGTAGATAATTACTATGCTAGAAAGCAACTTAACTTGACCCTCAACGTCGCTACGGGAGAAGCCAATAAGAGCTCACAAGCAGTTAGCGATCTTCTCTAATTCGCCAGGTAGGCTGTGATGTTTTATCTAGCTCGTTTTTCATAAGCTAACATCACGCAAACGTCACGATGTGTTTGTCAAGAAAGGTTGCAGTCGAGTACAGCCATTTTTTCCATAGTGCTTTGAGGAAAACTCAACAAATTTCAAGTTTTTTCATATTTTTTGTGGAATGTGAAGATTTTATTTAAATGTTATTGATACTTTTCTGTATTACATTTAGAAATATTTTTGACTTCCTTTGAACCGAAATTTTCAACACAAGTAAAACCTCCTGTTTTTTTTTTTTCAATTTGCAGTTACCTAATTGCAGTATCTAACTGTCGATGTGTTAGTTTGGTCCTGAAAAATTGATTCCGAAAGTGTTTCTTCATGTCCATTGTGTGAGAAAACTGCTTTCTCAGCTGTCGTGCATTTAAGAGAGAGAGAGAGAGAGAAAGAAAGAGAGAGGGGGAGAGAGAGAGAGAGGGAGGGAGGGAGGGAGGGAGGGAGGGAGGGAGAGAGAGATGATTGCAATTCATAGAGACATGAATATTTGTACCCCAAACCCCTTAGCAAAGGTCATCCTCACCTTTGCACATGTAATAATAGGTTTCCATTTTACGTAAATCAGCAACAATGCCTTACAATTCCTCAAATAGCACTTGGTGTTTGTTAACATGAATCTACTGGGCTAATCGAACCGTGGAAGGTCACAGAGTTCTAAGGTTCTAATTTTGGCACCTGTTTTAAAAATGAGCATTTAAAACATCTGTAAAGAAGTCAGTCGGGTATAAAAATAAAGATATACATTTATAGCAAAAATCTAAAGCCATTAAAGACTACTAGCGAACCATTTAATTGAGACAATCATCAGCCTTGTACATGTAATAAAACAATTTCAACTTACGTAAAGCAGCAATAATGCCCCTTACAATCCATTTGGGGGGGGGGGGGTTGAAGATAAATTAACAAGTCTAATCGAACCGCGGAAGGACATGCAGTTCTAAAGCTTTAATTTTTACATCTGTTTTACAAATTAGCGTTTAAAACATCTATAGAAAAGTCAATAGGATACAAAGGTAAAAATATACATTTGTATTAAAAAATCTGCAAAGGCTATTCATTAAAGACTACCTTAACTGAGGTAATCATCACTTCTGCACATGTAATAATAGGTTTTCATTTTACGTAAATCGGCAACACAATGCCTTACAATTCATTAAACAGCACTTGGTGTTGACATGAATCTACTGGTCTATCGAACCGTGGAAGGACACCGAGTTATGAGAGAACGGGAGAGATTAGAGAGGCAAAAGAAGAAGAAAGAAGAAAGTTTTGACCTTGGGTGAGCTAGAGGCGATAGGTGATCGGAAATGGAACGTTCTTCCACACACTCTCGTTCTCTCGCTGGTTGCGGACGGGCGGCCGGTCGCGTATTCTTTGACGAGTTGTGTTCCTGTTGCCAGTGGGAGAAAAAAAAAAGTTCCATTTGTTCGAAACTGGAAGGTCTGTGGAAGGGATTGCGATGAAATCGGCAGAAAAAACACAGGTCAGACTTCTTTTTTTTTCTTGGCTATCTCTTCTGAATCGCATTGTAATGCTACGCACATCACTCAATATTATGTCATCTGCTTTATTCTCTTTCGATGTTAACAGTGCAAAGGAACTGGCTGTAGTCATATTACGTAACTTATGAACCCGCGCTTTTCAATTCACATCAAATTATGCTCACTTTTTTATTTTATTATTTTTACTATTTTTTGTAATCGGCAGCTGCAATTAAACTTTTTGACTTTGAATTTTTAAAAGTTAAAAGAAAAATAAAGATTTCCAGCTGAAAATGCCAAAAACAATGCTTTTCAGTTTATGTTTCTGTATGATTTTCAACCAACAATCGGTTATTATCTGTGATGACTCCCTGAATCGAACTACGATCACCGATTTCCTCATTCACATACCACTTTTTAAAGACATGCCCCCCCCCCCCCCAGAAATCTTTCACTTTTCGACAGTATGAAAGTTATTGTTTTTAATTTTAGGAGAAGGGAGCTTAATATTACCCGTAAACATTCTTTTGGGGGGCTAGAGAGGGGAAAAGTTCTAAAGCATGAACATTTGCAGCAAGTTGAGAAACTCATAAGGCGATCCTCCCCTTTTAAAAGTCATCGAAAACCATTTTCTGGATTTGTTTTTCACAATTTTCCTCTAATTTTTCGGAGCAAAAATAGAGTATCGGCATCATTGCTATGAGTCCGACGTTAGAAAAAGTTTTCATGATGTAAAATTTGTTAAAAATAATTTTTGAAATCTCGCATATTGAATACTAGTCACGTCACAGATCTTCAGTAAAGAATCTTCCTCTATTATTTGTAGTATTTATTCTTATTACACTCACAGACATAATTGAGGTTAAAAATTAACCCATTAATAACTTGCGTCCCTTTTTAGGGACGGTCCAAAAAAGGGTCTGAATTTCCCCAAAATGAACATTTCAACCAAATAATAGTGTTCAATTAGTACCTTGGCATAGTTTCAATTCATTATTAGCAGATTGCAGCACATAACTATTATAAAGTGTGTTCTGTAGCAGTTTTAATATGATCTTTATCAAAAATCAACATCGTTCACAATCTCAAGAAAAAAAGCTAAGTTTTCAAAGTTATCCCTAGTTTCCCAGTTATGTTAATTGCTGATTTTATTTCTTCTTATAAAATGCCTTTTTAAATATTTTTCGTAGGAAGAAAAAATTTTAATATTTTTTAAATTATTTTTCCCGTCCATCAAACTGTTTTTAACCAGTATACAAAATATCTTTGGAAAAAAATTGTCGGACATTAATGGGTTGAACTATAAATAAAAAGTAAAATTATTAAGTAAAAAAAAGTAATAATACAGATATTCTCGATTATCCGCGAAGGTCTCGGGAAAAAATCTTAGTTAACTTGATTCTTGTAGAAACTTAGTTAACTTTAAAATATTTTATATGCTTGAGAACATCAAATACAAATAATTTTTTTACTGTACCTATCGTCACTGTTTGTACATATCACGTTTAAAGAATTAATGCAATTATTTTGAAGCAAAAGACATTTTTCATCTTCTGTACCCCTTACTTTTTGCTTTTTTCGGATTATCCGCGATACTCGTGCCACCCAATTCTGCGGATAATCGGGAGTGTACTGTGAGTATAAAAAAGAAATTAAGATTAAAATTGTGTAAAGTGAATCATTAATCGATGCCTCTGCCCTCTCGCTTTTAGCGACTCTCTCCTCCCCTGCTGGCAAGAAAAGGCTTGCTGGTTAGGCGCTCCTTAAGACCCCTACCATGTTAGGATTGGCCCTAACAGTAGGTCTCTTCCTTGCCCCCTTCTGGCGCGAAGTATCATAGCATGGGGCAGGTCCCTCGCTCTGCCATTTCCCTACACTTTATTATTCTATAGTAATTTTTCACATACATTTTACCCAATCTTTCCATTTGCTTCATGTCAGCTCAGTCATGTTCTCTCTCTCACCCAAACAAAGAGCGTAGCTCCAACGCAATTATTTTCTCACGATCCAGCCCCTTAGGATTTCGAGCTATCTAGAGTTGACTTCGTCGCGCAAACTAGTACACTAAAAAATGAATGCTGTTTTTACAGAAAATACAGCTGATTTCATAGTAATGGCTTGTAAAATTGCTAATTTTACAGTAATAAACTGTAAAATTGCCAATTTTATAGTAATGAACTGTAAATTGCTAATTTTAGTTTATTACCTTGCATTTTACAGTTTTAAACTGGAACTTCTGCTGCCATCATTATATTGTCGTTTTTACAGTATAATACAGCTAAATATTACGGCAATGAACTGTAAAATTACTAACTTATCTGTAAGAAACTGTAAAATTACTAGTTTTACAGTTTATTACGGTGCATTTTATAGTTTTAAATTGGAACCTCAGCTGCCAGTATTATACTGTAAAAACAACAGTTCATTTTTCACAGTGTAGCCGAAAGTATTCTAATTCAGCAGTGATAGTCGGTGCGCTCATCTCGCTAAGTCAATTAAAAACTTAGGTAATAAGCTATTACAGTCCTAAGCAATGATGTACTTCCACTATTTACTTTCAGAACATGTGTCCATATTTAGACCTTCGGCTGTTTGAAAGGAACATTTAATAGACGGTCAAAAAGGGGTTACTCGGGTTGGGAAATAACGTTTACTTAGGTTGAGAAATAAGCTATAACAGAGTGCAAAACGCAGATTAAAGAAACACACCCATAAAGGACACCCTGATGACAACATTTTAGCACATTTCCAAAACACCAATAGCAACTGATTTCCGTACAGAAACTTTCAGTGGAAAAAAACAAAGAGAATCTAAATTGCAGGATCGACACACGACGGGTGTCTTCACGAGTGTTCGCCAATCTGTCATTTGTATGTGAGAACTAGGCAACTACCCATCACCCTTGGACGTCCCGTCGAGCAGCAGTTCAAGTCTTCTGCAGATCTTCTGTAGGATTATGCAACTTGATATTCATTATGTCTTTTTCTCCATCGGTTCTGTCGTTATGTTTGTAGTCCTAATGATACCCATCACGCCTGCGATTTTTTTTCTCTAAAGAGTTCATAGAAAGTCTGCCTGTTTATAAATTTTCTACTTAACTCTATTTTCTTGCCTTTTAACTGCATATAAACTACCTTGATTTTGGTGGATGAACCGCTTTTCCAAACCAGCTGCAGGGTGTAAAAGTCGAGTTCAAAAGAAAACTGCCGCATGCACCGCACTGCGGGTCGTGTAACTGTTTGTCTGCAAAAAATATCTATATATTTATCGTATTTGAAGCAGTTAATACTTCAAAACATTAATTTATAGCTTTGACACTGTTTACATACATAATTTTGCTGAGATTGGTACACGAAAAGCGTAATCCCTTTTGCATGATTAAATTTTAATCGCCTTCCACAACTGTCAAGAAGACACACTTTGAGCACCGTCAAAGCTTGTAAAGTATAAAAACGAGCTTAATGCTTCAAAATCTAAATTTACGGCTTTCGCAATAATTATTTACTCGCAAAATGATTATTAGATTGATGTATATACCGAAAAGCGTACTTTCTTTTGCATGATTTAATTTTATTTGCTGCGTCCACTGCTCCCATTAAGAAGATCTTTGAAAATCTTCAATGCTTGTAAAGCTTAACCTCTTCATTCACAGTTGCAGGTACACACACATATGTGTAAATTTGAAGTTTCTATTTATATTTGCTTTCAAAGCAAATTATAACGAAAAAAACTGTGCATTATAAAATCTACGATTGTAGCACTTGTTTTTTTATCAATCCCAATTTTTTTCTTGGTATTATTCAGACTAACAAATTTTTAAAAACATGAAATTCATGGTTGAAAAAAATCAGGACTGAAGAGGATAAAGAAAAAGGGATAAACCAAGAAGGGAAAGAGAAAAAAATGATGTTAAAATCCTCATTTTTGTAAGAGAAGAGATAACTCGCGCAACGTAAGAACTATTACTGATTTTACAACACTCATGAGTTTAATTTGGACATCTCAATTTAGTTTTTTTTTAATTCAGTGTTTTATTTATCAGTATGTTCAAGTGCCACTGCTTGAGGAGCTTTTACTGACATTTTAACTTTCCCGGCAGAATCTTTAGCACTATATTACCAGTAGAATTTTTAACAAACTTACTTCGGTAAAGAAATCTTAATACATCACTTATATGTCCGAGTCGAGCAGCTTTGCAACTTGTAAAGAAGCGTTCATCAATACCCGTAAGGGTAGAGAGCAGTACTCTAGTTTTTAGAAATTTTGCTTGTTGTTAAACGCTGTCATTGTAGCGCAATATTTTCTAACAAAGTCATGGCGTTTGTTTGATTGAGAAAAAAAATCAATCACCCCTCCCTTGGAACATTCCTGGAACCGCCTTTGACAATCAGACGGGTAATTTTGGCCACGCTTTTAATCATAGATACAATAAAACCCTTTATTTTATTAAAACCGTTTTAAAAGCCTTTGATAGATTTTTGCAAGTTGAGCTTCACATGAATCTGTTTGTAAATGTTGTAGTATTTATTGCTTATCCAGTGCTTTTCCAAATCGTAGTCTCTTTCTTTGGTTTTTGCTTATAGTTTCATTAACACTAGAACCATAGGCGGTTGGCAGGTTGGTGCACCAAAAAAGTGGGAGGTGAGGGCAGGAGAAATGCGAGTAAAGGGAGGGGAAAGGCAATGGAGAGGGGGGGGGGAGAGTTAGGAAGCAGCACCTCTAAAGTTTTTTCAATTATTATTTTTGTTATATTTTGCTATATTATTGGATTTTAACATTGCTGATTGAAGGCACTCTAAAAAATGCGAAAAATAGCCTCCAAAATGAACCAGGCTGGTTGATTTTCATTCATTTTAATAAAATACCATGAGAAAAAAGTCCGATTTTTGACATTTTCAGCTGTTATTTTGGTGAAATTAATTTATCCACTGTAGTAAAAAATCGTTTCTCAATCGATCATTACTTTTTAGAGGTGAAAAGTGAGAGGGAATGGCCCCTTTACTTTTGGAAGTGGGAAAACGTAAAGGGGCCAAAAGTAAACGGCAGTCGCCGCGCTTGTCCCCTTATACGAGCCGCCAATGATTAGAACAAGCAAACGTGAATATTCCACAAAGGCAGTGTTGTTGGAAACCAGCTAAATGAAACGTTTTCAAAATGATATATCTGCGTATTGTTTAAACTTGCTGCCAGTGTTTTCATGTAATGAACATTCTCAACAGAGCAAAACGGTTAATTCATATACTGTATAAGATAATGTATTGCAGTAAGTATATAAATATCACGCTTCATGCTGCCCTCAATACATAAAGGAAATATTCAGTTATAGTTTGAGACGTAAAAGTTTTATCTCGAAAGTAAATGTGTCCCACTTTGGTGTCAAAGAACAGAACCGTGCAGTGAATTGAAATATTTTTGTTTTTATAAGTTCTTCTTCAGAATTACAATGCAAGGTTATACGCAACAAAAAAAGAACTTTGCAAATTAAAGGGAGAAGTGTCCTTATCTTTGAGGTTATATGTGCATACGAGCTAATATTTAGAAAAGTGCCAATTTGAAGTTGGAGTTTTCTGAAAAAAAATTTTTCTTACAGAATAAAACTAATATTGGAATTTAAGTCTAAATTGGGTCTAAATGCAAGAAAATAAAAGGGGGGAGGTCAAGGAAGTTATTTACCCCCTCCTTAGATTACTCACTTTTAAGCCGTTACAGATCTGATGAATGTAACAGATCTGATGTTAATATGAGCTACATATTTAGTTTATGCTTTCAGTCTTCGTTAACATCTCTAAATATGATATCATTTCCTTGCATTTTTAACATAGAATTAAGATAATTAGATTAATATATATATATTAGGCTAAAAAATCAAATTTCATTATAAAAAAGCATTTCTTGGAAATAAAAATGAGCGATAAGGTTTTTAGATAAAATAAATTATGAGATTACCAAATCCAAGCTAATAAAACATTTGTTTTGTTTTGAAACAACACACAACTTCAACTTTTTCAACACACAACTCTGCTGCTTGCTTTTCTTTAATTAGTTGCAGGAAATTTAATTTCTTGATCAGAAATTCAAATTTAGCATGCTAGTTAAAATCTAGTTATTTAGCGAAGTTATGAGAAATTGAAGCACCAAAAAAAAAAAATAAAAAAAAATAAAATAATAATAATTAATTAACTTAATTTCTGCAGCGTCAATTTTTTTTATTTTACTAACTTCTATTGTTAGGTTATACAAACTACAAATGAAGCAATTGTACTAAAACTTATTGCTTTTTATTTTTTAAGAACAAAAATATTCAATATATATGGCTAAAACCTATGATTTTTGCTTTTTATAATTCTGAAACGTGTGAGTTAGTTCTGTAACATATTCGCTGTTTTTCAATGTTACCGCTCTGACTGTTACCGATCTGACAAACTGACAAAGTATTTTTTTTTTATTTCCGAGTCGATCGCACTAAACCAAAATCAAACACTTGGCTTTTTCACTTGTAATAAAGCACTATACTTTTTTTTAAATAATTTTTTAAATAATAAAAACTGCGCATTTTATAGCGTGTTACCGATCTGATGACTCAAATGACACGCATTTTATAAAATCACTTTAAAAAATCTTACCTACAAATTTAGATGCAGAAATGCAAATTTTTAATTACGATTCGATAAAATATTCCACCAGGTACTCAGTATCACGCGGTATAGGTGCAGGAAATGATTTTGGGAGCCTAAACATAGATCGGAAGTTATTGTTACCACTCTGACGGCGGAACTTGGGACACGCTTATTTCGCATTGGCTAGAAAATCAGAAATCGATTAAAACAAAAATGAAGTAAAATATTAACAAAGGGGTAAAAATAGAATCGTTTTTTGTGCAAGTGCGTTTTTTTGGGAAGTTAGAAAGTGCGCATGACCTGTTTGCATGCTAAGCTTTGCTACTGGGGACACGTTACCGATCTAATTTTTGATGTATAAAAACAATATTTTCTGAAGAAAAAAATTTTTTTTTTCTGATGTTATTAGATGAAATGAAAGCAGAACCTTATCTTCTTTCTGGAAAAAATTATTTTTTTAACTAGTTATTGAAATACTAGTGAAAATTCACTTGGGACTCAAATTGGCACTTTTCTAAATATTAGCTAATACCTCTTTTTTTTTTTCAAAATGAGTTGTAATGCCATGAGTAAAGTGTAAAAAAAATCATAGTTATGATGGAAATGTTGTATCAGTAAAATTAAGAAAAGACGTAAATAAATAACGAACTGGGAGGAAAATGTTGTTTGAGTAAAATGAAACAGCAAATATTGACAAAGCCCAACGTTCAAAAAATTGCTGTATGGTCATGTGAGGGCCTCGGAAAGCAGTGGCTTAGGGGCCCTGGCTTTTGGAAAGTCCCCCCCCCCCTCCAATGGTAAAAATTCTTTGATTTAGGTACAGGAGGGCTTCAAAGAGTACTTGGCCTAATGCCTCCAGCTATCTTCTGATCAGACCCTGTTCAATTCCCCTTAAAAAAAAGTTCCGATTTTACTGGTGACAGTGGAGAAAAAGTGCATCTATGCCCGAGCCAGGCTTAAAACCCAGAACCTCCCGATCTTACACTGTAAAAAATGAATGTTATTTTTACTGTATAATACAGTTACTTTTACAGTAACTCTAAAATTGCTAAATTTACAGTTTATTACTGTATATTTTAGTTTTAAACTGGAACCTCGTCTGCCAGTCTTATACTGTTGTTTTTGCAGGATAATATTGCTAAATTACGGCAATAAACAGTAAAATTTCTAACTTTACAGTAATAAACTGTAAAATTGCTAATTTTATAGTTTATTACTGTGCATTCTGCAGTTTTAAATTGGAACCTCGGCTGCCAGTATTATACTGTAAAAACAACGGTTCCTGTTTTGCTGTGTATAAGACTTCTCTGACCACTAGACAAGGTGGCCGACCCTATTTAACCCCGTTTGCGAAGGTGTTAATTTCAATTTGAAAGGTAATCCCAAAGACAACATTTGCACTAATTTCTATGCTACATATTATTATGATTCATACTCTTGATGCTTTGTTTATTCGCCTTTTTGCCCAACTTGCAATTGACGGGCTTGGGAAATGAAGGTGTTATGTATCAAAACAGAAATTGCTTGCAAGTAAAGTTCCAAGTTTTATTGTTGCATTTTTTTTTTCTGATTTTGTCATTAGTGTGCGTATGAAATTGGTATAATGACATCTATTTTTTGATGTACCAAGTTTTATTTCCTTACCTGTATCCATTGCTAACTATTGTAGAGAGTGCTCATTTTTAATACGCTTTTATTAGTTTCACTTGTGGGTATGTCTGTATGGAACTCTGAATAAAAGATAAAATTCACGCTCTTTACAAATATAAAAGTAATATATTTAATACTATTGTTGAAAGTAAAGGCTAAACTATGTTACATGTGTTAATGTATTTTAAGTGTTTCAGTTGTTTGTATGTAACTCTGAATAAAAGATAAAATTCACGTTCTTTGCAAATATAAAAGTAACATATTTAGTACTATTATTGATACTCAAGGCTAAATATATTACATAAACTATGTTACTATATTACATGTTGATGCATTATAAGTGCATCTAAAAGCGTACTTTTTAGTTTTTAGCCTACTTTCCCGTTAAAAATAAAAGAAAGACGAAAAAAGTATTAGAAGTAGGTTAATGCATCTAAAAAATATCGCCAAGTTAAAAAAATATCGCCAAGTCCAAAAAATATCGCCAAGTTAAAAAAATAAAAAGGTAAAATGAATATCGAAAAATTAAAAATTTGAAAGTAGGGTATTGAGATGGGGAATTTGTGTGTCGGTCCGTCGGTTTGTCGGTCAGTCTGTCTGTCCCCCCCTAATAACTTTTGAATGAACATTCCGATTTGGACAAACTTTTTTTTGTTGGAAAGATCTCGGCGAGTACAGCTCATTCCCATATTTTATTTTTCAATTTGAACAATTTTTGGTTCAACTTTGAACCGTTCAAACAACCTCTCCTGCGATGCTAACTTTTGAGTGAACAGTCCGGTTTGAACAAACTTTTTTTTGTTCGAAAGATCTTTTCGAGGATACTTCATTCCCGTATCTACATTTTCGATTTGAACAATTTTTCGTTCAACATTGCACCGTTCAAACAAGCTGTCACCCATAATAACTTTTGAATGAACAGTCCGATTTAAACAAGTTTTTTTTTTGTTCGAAGCATCTCGGAAAGGATACTTTATTACCGTATTTAAATTTTCAATTACCGTACTTAAATTTTCCATTTGAGCATTTTTTCGTTCAACATTGAACCGTTCAAGCAACCTTTCCCCACCTAATAACTTTTGAGTGAACCGTCCGAATGGAATAAACTTTTTTTTGTTTGTAAGATCTCGGAGAGGCTTTCCCATACATTCCCATATTTCGCTTTTTGATTTGAACCATTTTTCGTTCAATATTGAACCGTTCAGAAAAAAAAAATTAACATTAGCGTCTACGGGGAATTTAAGTTGAATGTTGATCCTGAACTTAAAGTCGGATTTCCTTCAAACTAACTTTGTAAGAAAATGGTATTGATAAATAATGTTTGTAAAGTACTTTTCTGAGTAATCTTCTGTGAGGACTCTGATTCCGACTCCGACTCCGCAAATATGGCGGAAATGCAGGCTCAGAAAAAAAAATGACTGACTGTGCAGACGATTTTCTGTTTATTTATTCAATTGTTTTATTTTATTTATTATTACTTTTTTTTCTTGGCAGACGATTTTTTTTGTAACAAAATTTTTTCATTCACGAGAACATTTTATTCTTTATATGTATTTAACAACTGGCAACGGATTAAAAGTGAAATTCGAGACATTTTATTAACGGACGAGTTTTTTTCCCCCTTTTTTTTTCTTTTTTTGATAAAATGTGTTTTGATGCGCTTTGTACTTTTATTTATTTATTTATTTATTTTATTATTATTATTATTATTATTATTATTTTGTAAACGATGGAGGATTTTTTCTATGGAGGAACTGTAACAGTTACACTCTTTAAAAGGTGCGACAAAACTTTATTTATTCGTTAATTACTTTTTACGTGTCTATTTCATCTGATGAGAGGGGTATATTTTGCTTTTCGAAATCAGCTTTAAGTGCTAAAAAGGTATGTTTGACATAATTTTCAGTCTCAGATAATCGAGAGAATAATGATCAGATGCGCGAATGCCGATGCCGATGTACGGGAAAGTAGGCTCGTTTAGTTCTTGACAGAACTTCTTGTTTAAAACTAGTTTAAAGGTTATTTAAAATGTAACATAGCCCCTTCAATAATGTTTGCTAAAATTCCGCCTACTTTATTATCCTGCCATTTTCCCTCTTTTCAAATACCTTGTCGTTTTGCGGGAATAACTCAATCAGCGATCCGTTCATCGACTTCCTGTTTCGATTGACATTAACTGCGACTGCCTCCCACGGGTCCGACAGTCGCTTCGACCTTCGAGGATTCCGATCTTGTTATTTGAGACATTTGTCAAGAGAGGGAAAAAATGAATCGAGATGTGATTGAGTATTTTTAAATGTTTCTTTTCAACTGGAACAGAGGATGTAATGCCAATGCTAGAAAGAAATAAAGAAATGCAAAAGCTTTATTTTTCCCACTAATCATTATGTGGGCAGGCCAACGCCGCCCCAATCAGAATATTTTATAAGGAAATAAATGATTAAGAAAAAAAAAGTCTGTGAATGAATACACGCTTTTGTAAAAACGAATGTGAATACATACACAACGACACGAGTATACAAGCGTTATTAGTTCTTTTTAGGTTTGTTAGGTATGAAGATACCTTGAAATATTTTTAGCGTGTGAAATTCCTTTTAGAGGAGTGAAAAATTGTCGAAAATGACTAAATTTTTTGAGGATGACATGGAAAATAGCAAAGAAAATATTAATGTGAACTATATATTTTGACATCTGACATATCAAATGGGAGAGTTATTCTTAGTAACAAAGGAAAAAATAAACAGAAGCATTTTGAACTATATTAAACAAAGTAAAATAATGTAAATTGGAAAAAAAAAAAACTAGGTTCGGTAGAAAAAGTTAAAGAGATAGCAAATGCACGCTTTGAATTCAAAGCTTCAGAAGGCGCCCATCTTCATCCCATCGCCCCTTTTGAAATTGTAAACGTTCCTGAGTGCTAGGCACGGATTTTACAAACGGACTGTATACAATTTTTTTACTACTCATGCTCCATCTTCTTTTTAAGCTTCGGAGTCAAATACAGTCAAATCAATCTTACATAAATAATCAACTCTCCATACAAAAAGGAGTTAGTGAATCAGTAGAAATAAAAAAAAAAAAAAAAAGAAGGAATCGTAAACGGCGTCCAAATTTCAGTTGGACATGATTAGTACTGCTCGTTCCTTTATGCTAAAGATTGACTTCCATTCAAAAAGTCAGGAAAACGCCCAAAAGTCACTGTCTCATTTCTCATACTTTTCAAAGCAGATTTTTCTGAGATTGAACGCAACAGGTGGCAGGCAGGGCCAAGCCTTATACGCAAACCCACCTACACAAAAAAAACTGCGGAAAAAGCTCTGAAAGTTTCCAGTGAAGTTTTCCTTCTTTTTTTTTTTTTTTTTTCTTGAAGTACGTTCACCCTCCCTCTCCGGCAAGGATTGAATTAAGACCTCTTGTGCGTCGCTGCCATCCTTAGCTGAAGTTATTGCTGCGACTGAAATTAAGTAATAATTTCGATGGAGGTTAAGTGTAAGAGTTCATCTCTTCCTCTTTCTCTCTCTTTTATTCTAGAAATTTCTTTAACTTCGGCCTATGTTACATAAAGATAAAGGGAAAAAGTTATGAGGTGCGTGTTTTACGTATGGTTAAATGTTGTTTTCTGGAGTCTTGTATAATAAAGTGAGGGGAAGCTCTAAAAATACTATTTTATCTACATCTTTCGTATGAAATCCGTGGAAAATTTCTTAAAAATAGTATTTTACCTTCATCTTTCTTATAAAATCCGTGGACAATTTCTTAAAAATACTGTTTTACCTCCATCTTTCTTATAAAATCCGTGGACAATCTCTTAAAAATACTATTTTATCTTCATGCTTCTTATGAAATCTTTGGATAATTTCTTAAAAATACTATTTTATCTGCATTTTTCTTATGAAATCCGTGGACAATCTCTTAAAAATACTATTTTATCTTCGTCTTTCTTGTGAAATCTGTGGACAATATTTTGAATATAATCTCTTTCTGGTTTCCTTTAACACTATAATTGAGCTGACCGTTCGTCCCGTTTTAAAAATTAATCCCCTCTCAAATTAACCTGTCCCATATTTTCCACGCAAATTTGTTAAACTATGTCGCTATGTTATACTATGTAAAAAAAGGACGCTTAAATGTCCCTTTTATTAAGAGACAGCATTAGGCACTTCGATTGTTTCAACTGAAAAATCCGTTAGGCATTGTTTTCCCATTTTCAAACCGATAATTTGAAACATGTGAACTTTTTTCAGAGTAATTGAAGTGATTTTGTTCGCTCGTTATTAATACACCGGTGCAAATGGTATTTTTTACCTCTGTGTGATTTTTGGACGAAAACTCTGAAAAAGTACAGTCACAAGTTGCGGTTCTTGGAGAAATGTGAATTGATAAAGTAAATTCCGTGAAATATTGTTAGTAATTGCGTTCTTATTTAGAGGCAGCACCAAATGCACTCAAGAAATTTGTGCATTAAAACTATAATATTTGCATCATTTCTTGTTTCCTAAGTTTATTTCTATTCTTTTCTGTAATTAGCACAAACTCCAAAATATATTTGACCGTTTCTTTTCCCTTTTTTTTAAGCATTTGCCTAAAATTGTTTCGAGAATTTTGCCAATCAAAACAATCTCTTTTGTCAATGATCATCATATTTCATATTACCGAATCGCTTATTTTCAGGAAGTGTTTTACTATCGCATCCCATAGTTTTTTTTTCTTTTTTTTTAAATATTATTTTCATTCGTTTTCACGAAATTCTGGAAAAAATACTCAATGAAAACAATCTGTAAGCAATTTCAAAGAGCTGATTTAAAAGAGGTATTTTTTAAAAGGAGTCGGACACCACACTTTATACTGTTAGTGCAGTCCCAAAACTCGGAAAGGGTTTTAAAAATGCTCCGACCTCAGTCCACAAGAGAAACAAGGCAGAACGGCACATATTTTTCAAAAAAGTGTGAAGACTGTTTTTCTCTCTCAGATACCTGATGAACAAGGATCTCTAATCTCTTTCCGAAAGCTATGGATTTATTTCATTCAAAATCGTCCTTTTTAGTTTGTTATGCCCTTTTGAAACAAAATAAAGGAAGAAAAAAATCTTTAACTGAAATTGATTTTTTAACGTGGTACGTAAGCACTGGTAAATAAGAGTACAGAAAACGTTGCAACAGTAGAAATTATGGAACCTCAGTAAATTGCCATCCGCTTTACTCGCAAATTTTCGTGGTCCTTAGGGGTATCATATATGTAGTTGAAGAGGTCCTATATGTAGTTAATATGGTCCTATACGTGGTCCTATGTGTAGTTGAAGAGGTTCCACTATATATGCATAAGAATGCGTCATGAACCTATTAAAGCGACACATTTTTAAAAATATGCATAAGCAATGAGATAGATCTATAAGCTCACCAAGAAAGCTCAAACACGCTGTTCCTCCAATTAAGCTCTGCTGGACAAAGACAAGACTGCTTCTGTTAAGCAGCTTTTAATCTCTGAACCGGTTCAGCATGGACAAGATGGATAGGCATCGGATTTCTAATGATGGAAAGTCACGGATGAGGTTGTTACATGCCACCGGACTATCAATCATCACCAGGAGCTGTTACGCGTTCCTGTTGCTTGCTACTAATGGCGCGTGCATCAAGGTGAAGAGAGAGAATTTTCCCCACGCTTCGCTGGCCACGTAACAATGCCAAGTCGTGTCATAGCCTGTAATCTGTCTGGGCATCTGATAATCGCAAACGATTTCATTATCTGATGTTATCGCATGCTGTTTTCTTGCTGATTTGAACATTTTGGGTGAGGTTTGAAGAGTTACTGTTTAACAGCTGGAGCATGACTTAATTGTCACATGGTCTTACTTCGTTCAATCTTTGACAGTAGTCCGACAATTAATAAAGTTTATTGATTGAGGGGCGTTTTGGAATTTATAGATGATATGCAATTATACGTCGATGGAAGCCTTAAGCGGGAATTTTGAGAAAGTGTTGTAAATAATTGCAAGATATTGCGTTGAGTTGGGTAATAAAGCGTGCTATTATAGGTCAGATGTTGCTGTGTGCTCATTTGGTAAATGAGTCAATTGCCGCTCAATTGATGGGATTTCCTAAAATATTTATTTGGTTTATTTTGACGGGAGCAAGTCAGTGGCAGGTCAAAGTACAGGGTCAAAGAACTTGAATGACTCCTAAACTCCGATAACTACTGCAGAGTGAAAGAAAAAAACCCGAACATGGATCCAAAATTCTTTTTTTTTTAATAAAAGCAGCGTAAAGGGACAGGAGAAATCCAATTTTAACGAAGGAACAAAGGCCAGTCTGAAATTAAATATATTTAAATCATCCACCAAATAATCACAGAAGGTAATAATTGATATTGATAAAAGACAGAACAATGCAAATAACTTGGGTAAACTAATTCCAGCAACAACTTTTCATATTCAACTAAAATGATGTATACTTCAAACAACATTCTCTTTTTTACAATGGCGCATGTAAAAAACCAATGAATCAAAGAGTAAGTCTCTGACTTTCCGACAAGAGTTTTTTCTATCAGTTGCGAAACGTTAGAAAATCAAAGATTAACTGCTGAATGAATACATTAATAACCAGACAGGAAAATACCTTTTTTTCTCTACTTCTACATTTGTAGGACGAAAAGTAAAGAGTGATAAATGTAAAAAATAATTTGGTAATTTTCTTCCTACTTTATAGCTTATTTACTTGTAAAAAGGTCCATTAATGTAAAGTGCAATTGAATTGTTTTTAATGTTTCCATAGAGGCAATAAGCAAAACAGCAAAACACATACCAAAATGTATGTGTACCAAAAAATAGAATCCTCACCAGTGTTTTCTAATATCCAAGTAGCACAATGTAATACATTTAGCACAACCTTGTTACCCTGTGTGAAAACCAATTGTCAGAGAAAAACACATAGTCGTTCTTCAAAAAGTATTGATTTACATGAATTTCTGAAAGTCTTAATGATTGCAACAGGTTTTTCAGACAATTTAAAGACAATGGCCGAAGGGATTGGTAAATTTTAAAGTCTCATCATTAACAGGGAAATATTTTTATGCTTAATAGCGCTACAAGAAACTATTTAATAACTACAACGATTTTCAAACGCTAAGGCTGTGTTAAGAAGCAAGACAAAGCCAATTATAATACTCTATTTTGAAAGTGTTGAATTGCGTCAAAAAAATAAATAAATAAATAAATAAATAAAAATAATGGAAACGGAGAAGAAAACATTCTTATTGCAAAATCCAGGAGTTCCCAAAGTGGGTGCTTCTATGAGAGATGGGGATGCCGCGAAGGGTAATGGTTTCAATGTATGCATTTATAATAAAAATAGACTACACAGCAAAAAATGAACTGTTGTTAACACTGGCAGCAGAGGTTCCAATTTAAAACTATAAACTGCACAGCAGGGGTGCCCACAGCGGGTGGGGGGGGGGGGATTATGGCACAAGTTGCGCCTTCAAAATTTTTGGGGGGGATTTTTTAAAAATTATTTATTTGTTTAAATTATTTATTAATTTTTTTTTAATTTAAATTATTCACTGATTTTTTTAAATAAAAATTATTCATTAATTAATTTTTTTAATTACAATTATTTCTTTATTATTATTTATTTATTTATTTATTTATTTATTTATTTAGTGTGTATGTGTGCTTGGAATATGTGGAAGAGAAAAAAAGCGATTCTGTTCTGCGCATATTCAGTACTTTTAAAAAATTAATGTTATATATTTTAAAAAATATATAGTTAAAAAAAAATAAAAATGCAAAAAAAATAATATTTAAAAAATAAATAACTATTTAAAAAATAAATTACGTTTAAAAATAAATAAAATAAAAAAGAGATATAAAAATAAAAAGCACAATAGGGTTGTGAAAAATTTCAGGGGGGGGGGATTTGCGCCATTGAGCTTGGGGGGGGGGAGATGGGCACCCCTGCTGTACAGTAATAAACTGTAAAACCATAAATTTTACAGTTTCTTACTGTAAAGTTAGTAATTTTACAGTTTATTGCCGTAACATTTAGCTGTATTATACTGTAAAAACACCCTATAATACTGGCAGCAGAGGTTCCAGTTTAAAACTGTAAAATGTACGGTAATAAACAGTAAAATTAGCCATTTTAGTTTATTACTGTAAAATTTGCAATTTTACACTTTAGTACAGTAAAATTAGAAAATTTACAATTTATTATTTTAAAATTAGCTGTATTATACTGTGAAAACAACATTCATTTTTTACAGTGTAGGATTACGTAGGAAAATTCTACGTAGCGTCGCTAAGGTGTCGCGAATCGAAAAATTTAGGAACACCCCCTGTAAGTAAGTTATTCTAAAATCCTCTTGGGGTTTCTTGTGGACTGTTAGAGTTTTGGTCTGTTAAAAAGAACTCTTCATAAACACAAGTTTATCACTGCTGGGAAGGCATGAAAAATAAATGGGAGGCGATATTCTTGGACTTTTCCCAAAAAAAAAGAAAGAAAAAAAAGAAGAAACATCAAAGTTGAACCATTTAAGATAATTATTGAAGTCCCTAACCCCCGTTAGTTTTCCCGCAATTTTTAGTTCTTGAAATAAGTCATATTTCTTACACGTTTTTATTAGTTTCACATGTGGATTTGTTTGTTTGTATGTATGTAACTCTGAATAAAAGATACACTACAACTCTGTACAAACATAAAAGTAATATATTTAATACTGTTAGTAATACTAAAGGCTAAACTATATTATATGTTAATGTATTTTTTATAAATGCATGTAAACTTATAATACATCATGGCTTATACACTGCGACGCAAAAGTTTAGACAAATGGCAAATATGTGAACAAAAAGAAAACTATTCAACGAAATGCTTTCAAATTACTACTGCAGGTACACAATATGTACAGCACACACAATATGTCTCCACAAAGTAAAAAACAATGCACTATCATACTAGAGCCGATTTAAAAGACAAAAAATTAGTAAAGTAGGTTCATTTTCAAATTTCGACTTCCAAACTTTCTCATCTTCTTTACACGAGAACTAAAGAGCTTTTGAGATTTTGATTATTTATTCAGCAATCTCTGCACTTTATAAATGAATAATACAGTCCCGCCTTTCCTCCACCAATCACATTTCAAGGGATATTTGCATAGAATCTGACTATTTTGTCTAAACTTTTGCAACAATGTAAAAAAATGTCTTTTGTAATATCCAAAATTTGATTCCAGCTATAGTTTTAAGAACTCCAGACACGTATTTGGGACCATATTGTGTACCTGTAGTAGAAATTTGAAAGCATTTCGTTGAATAGTTTTCTTTTTATTCACATATTTGCATTTTGTCTAAACTTTTGCATCGCAGTGTAGCTCTTTATAGTTTGATCAACTCTAAAAGCATACTTTTTAGTTTATTTAAACTATAATGTAATTATTATCACTGAAGCAGTGAATTTTTTTCTTTTCCCAATGTGAGTGCTCCCGAAGATTTTGATCCACATGCATCCTATTGAATACCTTGTTGCGATAAGAGCACTCACAAAAACTCATCTTCAATTAAATGAGAGACCTTACGAAGTAAGAACATAAGAGTGGCTGATTTGACTCTTCAAATATTTAACAACTTCCCACGCTATCCAGCTTTAATTCCTAGTGACCTTGAAGATCGTAAAATATCAAATCGGGTCAATAGCTCTAGCGGTTAACCACAACTTTCACGACTCAAGTCAAGTCACATGACCGTGGTCAACTTGACATGCCCAGCATTCATATCGGCTGCAAAGGAACATGAGATACCTTTCGCTTTTTGTTCTCTGCATAAAAGTCGTTCGATGCCATTATGAGGAAAGAAAGGTGAACACTCTAATGACTTTATTTATTCAAATTATATGCGCTTAGGGCGGTCCACAGTCGTACACGAAAGACAATGGATAAATCACGTTGTGAGACATGCTTTCTTGTGTTAATCGAAAGCTTGTATCTTTGAAACAATTACTCCTGAGGGTCATGTAGTATCTCAAGTCGTCCAAGGTCAAATCTGTTTCTCGAGTAACGATATTTTCGCACAATAAGAAACATATTGTTTTATGCAAAACAATAATTTCTTTGAGTTGTGGGCTGACTTATGCTTATTAGTCATTTTGATAGAAACAGATAGACTATTGTTTCGGGTGTTTCCTATTAGTAAGACATTTGGATGTTGCTCAATGCGTTTTAGTGTTTTCACGCTTTGGGCTCGGACAAGTAGATAAAAATTTCTCAATTGTTTCAGTAAAATTGTGAACTACTCGTGGTGTATTAACAGTTTGATATTGGTGCTACTTTTTCCGTGGCTATTGATGTAGTAAAAAAAAAACCTACAAGCTAAGTAAAGGATGTTTGCTCTATGCCCGAACACAACCCTAACCATTACTTTTATATCCCTTTGAGTGGCAATGATCCAAATTTCTGCTTTTAGATCGTCCACTGGGTGAATTTGCTGCCCAGAATTTTGGAAAAAAGAACCAATAAAGTTAGGAACTTAATTATTCAACTGAAGTTGATTTCAAAATGTTTAACTTAATTACTTCGAAGCGGAAAACAAATTCTTAAGATGTCCTAAAGTAGAAGACATGGCGCTTGAAGGGAAAAACATCTTGGTTTTTACTAATGTTATATAGACAGCTCTCATTATCATCATCATTGTCAGACTTTACTCATTTACTGCAGGATTAAAACCGTGAAAATATCGTCGAGCAGAGATCTTCGTATAGTATCAAGTATGAGGTCTGATCAGATTTTTCGGTTAATGTTGTACTCTTTTGTTTACTGAAAAAAAAATTGTATTCATTATAATTTCTGCACTTTCTCTCGTTATTTTCAGAATGACCGACTTCTAGTCACCCGGAAAATTGCTGAAGTTGTTTCAGTGAATGGTATATGTGTGTTCTACAATATGTGGTCAACGTAAATAACCACAAGTACTACAAATTCACTCATTCTTTAAAACATGATATTCATTCACTGAATCAGTTGAGCTTGGTCATTCCAGGCTAGCTGACTGTTAGTTTTCTTAAAAAAACGTTATGCTTTTTTGTGGGTAATTTATTTTAAGATCTTCTGAATTTTTTGTAGTTAAAGCTATGAACTAAACGTTGTATCGATTGCGACCACCTCTTGAAGAGATTTTACAACGCCCGAACTAAAAGCAACACGCAGCCTGATAAAACTCAAAACAAAAACATTCCTAAACAGATTTAAAAAAAAAAAAAAAAAAACAGCTACAATGTAACAAACATCTTACAGCGGAAGAAGATTCATCTTTCATCTAGACACTGCCACAAATTTCTCAAAAGAGCAAGTTAACGAAAGACGTCCACCAATGTAACTCTACCTCAATTCAAATCGTCGCGGAAGATATCATCAACTTGGTCAAGTCACGTATAAATATGGATCATTAAAAATAAACGCTTTCTCGTGTCAAAGACCTCAAGAGCGGAGGGGGGGAAAGTGCACTTGGAAGATGTCTGACTTGAGGTTTGAACCTTCCTTTGCTTTTTGGTGCATTTATCGTGCTTGTCGACAGATTGACGAGCACGTGCTGAAGAGAGCGAACAGATAGTTCAGCCAGTGACGACAGCGACGCCAGATTGCTTGAAGGTTTGTTGTTTTTCTTCGCTGGATTTCTTGACCTCGGCGGAATTGTTGGATCTTTGTTTATTGAAGACAGTTCAGTGTGGCAGGAGGAAGTGAAACCAGTGACAGAGGAATTATAGGATGTCACCTATCAGCGAGAGATTGAGGTTTGGTGTCACATTTGCGAAAAATTTACAAGGAGTTCTGAACAGTGGTCTTTTGTTTCAACACTTCGCAGATAGGTTTCAGAATATTGTATTTAAACACTGAGTTTTAATTGAAAAGCATCTGAAATATTTACGTGTGGCTGCTCAGAGTTTTCTATTTTTTCGCATGAAATCTAAGACTTGCTAATCTAAGACTTGCTGGGGAATTCACAGGAGCGGAGCACTTGCACTTTTTTTTTCAACAAATTTTTAAATATTTGACGATAAACAGCAGAATTCATCTTTATTGCGCTCCGAAACTAATCAGTATACCGCTTCCGAAATTGATGAATTGCAGTTTTATTTCCTCAGAAAAATGTTTGCATCGGGGATGTAACTTGCAATGTAATTTGCAGTGCCGTGTTTAGGGGGAGCAGCCCGAAGCCCTTGCCCCTAACCGAAACTTCTGGGTTCTGGGTGGGGGCATGGCACATTCATCCATGTTTTATTTATGTAAATTTTCTCTCTCTAAACTCTACGTAAAAACTTAGAAGATGTCTGATGAGTACAGGGTGGATCATCTGAAGGTTCATTGGCGTTTAGGAGAAAGAAGCAGCACATAGATCGATACAAAGATACTCAGTTTTTAATATAAGTAGATTACTATTATTTTGGAATTCTTAACAGTCAGAATTCAGACGATTTTCGTACGAATCGCGAATAAATTTTGAAGATTATAGTGTCCCTGCTTTTAATATCCAGTTTTGTTAATTAAGTTTGCTCTGTATCTATTAGGTTAGTTGTAGTTGATTTTCCACTTACTTCTCGATGAAGATAAAGACTCGAAGTATTAAATAAAATTTAGAATTAAATGATGATGCAATAAAATGAGTTTAAAATAAAGTGTTTAAAAGTAAACTTTAAGAAAATTGCACAAAAAAAGATCTTTCGTATGCAAATTAAAATGGTATCGTTTCGTGATTGGTATCATTGGAAAGCTCGTAAAAAGCACCTCAGATGGCGTTTGTTTGAAAAATGTATGACGGTTTGAAAGCTAAAAATAATTATTTTAGAATTATTTGAAGCGAAATTAGTTGATAACTATATTTCATAAAATACAATATATTGTATTGAATAATTTTTAATTTAGTAAAACCAGCGTCACTCTTTTTAAAATTGTTTTTCATTTTATTAGGCGATCTAAATCTGTATAAACGAACTTGGCTTGAAGGCACGAGCTTAGCAATCCACGGAGATATATGCTGAAAACAAATTTGGAACAATATCAAATTAACATACAAAAATCATATTACAAATTGCCGAACTTTCAGTACAGATGATGGAACATGACAAAATGTTAAATTGAGTTGCATTTTTGTAGCAGACACTAACGTAAACAGTCAACCAATTACTCATAAGTTCTATTTTCACTCCGTGGTACAGAAGAAATGCTGACTGCAATGTCATCTTTCGATGTTTAAGGCAATTAATTTTCTATTAGGAAAAATGATACATAGCAGAAAATGAACTTGTCTTTACAGTGTAATACTGGCAGAGCCGAGGTTTCAATTTAAAACCGCAAAATGCACAGTAATAAACTGTAAAACAAGCAATTTTACAGTTTCTTAGTGTAAAGTTTGCAATTTTACAGTTTATTGCAGTAAAATTTAGCTATATAATACTGTAAAAACAAGAGTATAATACTGGCAGCAGAGGTTCAGGGGCGGATACAAGGGAGGGGCAATGGGGGCGATCGTCCCTTCCTTGAGGGACTCTCATTCAGTAAATTTTCAACATTGAAGCTCAAAAAACTTAATTTTAGACGAGTTATAATGAGGTTGAAGGAAGGAAATTTAGTCTCTCCCTCGGAAATGTTTCGAAATTGAAGTCTGAAAGTTATGTTATCAATATTTACAAACCAGTATGAATAGTAAAAAGTATCTTATAAAAGTCAACCGCCCTTCCTTGCACAAGTTCTGGATCCGCCCTTGCATGGGTTCCAATTTAAAACTGTAAAATTCACGATAATAAACTGTTAAATTAGTAATTTTACAGTTTCTGACTGTAAAATTAGCAATTTCACAGTTTAGTACTGTAAAAGTAGAAATTTTAAGTTTATTAACTATAAACTTAACTATATTATACTGTAAAAACAACATTCATTTTTTACAGTATAGGCATTTACCAACTGTGTGTGAATGTGTGCGTTTCAGTACTCAGATGAGCAATAAGTTAAGGAGATAACTGCAGGTTTATTTGGTTTATTAATTGCAATACCAACAGCTATTATGTTAGGAAGCAACCAATTTGATATTCCTTACAAATGGCCTTCCTTTTCCTGACGCGTGAAGGCAAGATGCAACTTTCCGCTGAAATTCAAATTTTCCAACTCCAAACCTTTTCTTTCTTTATTTGAGATTCTAAGAAATTACATTTACCTTCAGGACAAATATCTTGGTCATATACTTTCAGGAATATTTTTATTTGCGTTTACCCTGAAAAAGTTGACAAATAACGTCGCACCATCTCAGTAATTTGTCAAACCTCCTTTCAGCAATATTGACAGAGGAATTATATGATGTCATCAGTGAGAGGAAGATAGGCTGTAATATCATGTTTTCAAACGACTTAGTGACACTGACATCTTGTCTTCTTGTGCATGAACAAGCTAAAGACGCTCAAAGTAAATAGATTTCTTGGCAAAAGCATTGTAGTTTTTACTCTTCATAAATTATTCCAAGCTTTAGACTTATTTTTCCCCCCAGCTATCATTTCAAAGAGGTTGAAAATTCTCTCTCCCTCTCTCTCTCTTTCTTTCTGCTTTTTTTTTTTTTCATATTCTTCTCGATTCAGCATTACTGCATAAAAGCTGTCGGATCTTATCTATTGAAATACTTATGCATACACGTGTGGCAGAGCAATTTTAATATCAAATTGCTATTCGAATCAATATATACTCTACAAAGTTTTGCCCAACCAATCTCTTTTACTTACTTAAACATCCCGTGATATTTCACGAGGGCTGGCTAAACATTAAACAAGTCTTTTAACAACCAGGTCCCTATTTAGAAATTTTAGCACACTTGGCCTGACACATTTGTAGGTTCCTCATGACCAGTAAAATTAAAGAAAGTGCTGTAGAGTTGTCACTTCACTACGCACATTTTTTTATAATTGCATTTGTTACAGGTTAAGGCACATTGAGGGAGCAAACCACCGAAAGATACATAACATAAAATAACTGGCTGTTTAGAGACCGAAAGATGCACTTGATTAAACATTCTTGATTTTAAAATGATAATAAACGAATTAAAGCTATTTATGGTCTGTAATTTTGAGGACCCTAAAAGATAACAGAGATCTTGGCTAAGACTTTTGAGCTTAACGGTAATCAGTTCTTTCCCGCCATTTGTTTAATACTTTATGGCAGCTGTTCCCAAAGTTTATAGACCACGGAATTTTTAGTGTTTAACATTTACTTCAGAGTTCACCATTCTTGTTAATCACTAAATGACAAAATGTTGACGATCTTTTAGTCAAATGCTAATCATTCGTTATCATAATTACTTTATTACAAAGAGAAGAAACTTCTGGAGGAAACTTGAGCTAGGGTTCTGCAGAACACACATTGGGAATCGCTGCTTTATGGTACACAATTAATGAGGTTTTGTAATGACTTAAAGTTACAGTGGACACAATTTTTTTTTCAATTATTGATCTATATGTCTAAAACTTTGTGTGCTTGTATATTTACTACTCTAAAAGCATAACAAAATTAGTACAAAAGAATAAATTACTCTTTTTGAAATTTAAAATTAAACCAAAATTTTTTTACGAGAATTCCCAAATTTCAAATTTTCCCATGCATTACAATATTCATTGGATTATAACTAAACTTTAGAAATATATTAAAATACTGTCTAGTTATAATTTCATGGATGAATTTTAGTCATAAACATTCTGCAAAATTAGAAATTCGACTTTTTTACTGTTGAAGTTACCTTATTTACTGAAAAATTCATATAAGTTTTCATTTTCAGCCATCTTTTACAAACTATCTCATAAAACATTACATGTAATGCGTATATTTATTTTATCATGCCTAATGATTCGAAATTAAGGGGAAATTCAAAGTTTGAAAAAAAGTTATGACGCATGGAGCCATTTCAAATTTGGGAATTTTCGTTAAAAAATATTTTTACATTTTACATTTCAAAAAAAAATATTTATTGTTTTTGTACCAATTTTTTATGCTTTTAGATGTGGAAAATATACAAGCACCCAGAGTTTTAGACATATAGATCAATGATTGAATAAAAACATTTTTTGTGTCCAATGTAGCCTTAAGATTTCTATTATGTGCCGTTATTCGCTGCATTGAATACCTCTACTACTATATCCAACCACATTTTTTTTTTATTAAATACATGCGTAATTTAGAAAGCGTACAAGGAAGTTACGTGTTATCCTCATCAGTCTTTCTTTTTTCAGCCACAAATTACAACCAACTCCGTTTCACTCGAAAAAGGCAACAAAGGAAAAAAAAACACACGCATTTTCTCATCAAGAGATACTTCGCAGTAGATTTAAAAAAACCACAGAATTTTCAATTAATTCTTAACACTTTTAACAATCGTTTTTAGAAATTTGAACCAGTTTATTCGAAGGCTTGGGTGGAGCACCAGAGGTGTTATTGACACACCCTGTACAAGCATGAGGAAAATTTTCAAAGGAAAAGACTTGTGGTGAAAAGCTGAGAACGTAGTTGGCTGAGTACTCACCAAGTTCAACATTGTTTTCTTTCGAACGTAAGTGCCGTTCTTGTCAAATAGACAACCTACGTATTTGCGTAACGGAAGATCTTCAAGATCTTTTGATGGCAACGAATCTAGGAGGAATGTTCTCATGGCATTGGAATGTTTTTTTGGTGGATGAAGAGATAAATTGGTGGAAAGTAATTATTTAATATCACTATTGCTGAAGTAATTCCTTACTTGTGAGCCTGAGTTGTGTAGAAAACTTGGTCATTAAGCCATTTTGTAAATTCATTCCCTTATTGAATGATTTGTTTCGAAAATATGATGTCTCTTTAAAGCACGACGAAAGTTTCAAAGACGTTACCAGTCTCATCTTTTGCTATCTTGTTTTAGTTTTAGTATACATAGAAACAAAGTTTTAAAAAAACATTTGTACGAAAATAATAGGTCGTTAATGTGTCTAACTTCTGCCACTACCATATCCGGTAAAAAAATAGGAAAGCTTCTAGCTAATAATCAGTAACCTTCCTGAAATTAACATGTAGTCTCTCTGACGAATTCAGAAACTTTCCCAATAAAAGGTCAATTATTTTCCCAGAATAAATCAGACATTCAGAGAAAACATCAACATTCTTCTCGCAGTAGCTTGATACCTTCCTGATTTACCAGGAAAACTCCTGAAGTACAGCCTTTATGATTACCTAAAGCTTGGGCAGAACAGTAAAAACAGCTTATTAGCGTGAAGTCCTTGCAAAGCTACAATACATACTTAGCGCGTATTTTAGGATCAGTCAGTTTAAAAAAAGGGGGGGGGGTAATTCCAGCGTCACGGACGAACCGATCAAAATTGAAATACACATAATTACAATTCGGTTATTATAAAAATCCTACACATTTCTTTTATCTTGTATAATTGAAGGGGCAAATGGATAAAGGGAAGATGTGACAATTTTTTAAATTTCTAGAAAAAGTTTTCAAAAAAAAAAAAAATGCTGTTTTATTATTTTTAATGGATTTTTCTCAACGGGTAAAACGGGGTCATATTCTTGGTTACCAACCATTTCTGTGACTAAGCGGATATGATGCTGATGGACTAATCACCGTACGTTTCAAAAATTGTCACATATCACTTTTATCCACTTGCCCCTTCAATTCGATGTTATTTACGCTATCCTAAACTTGAATGCACAAAATAGCACAACTATTTAAAACTTGCAATACACCGCCAACTCGACCATTTCGATCCATGACAGCTGTTTCGAGCTTATTCTGCTCTCATTAGCATGGAATACGAAATTAATCGAGTTGGAGGGAAAAATCCTATTCTATAGCAAAGAGAGGCAAAAAGACTGGTAGCTAATGTGAAATTAGAAATACCAGCGAGCGACCGCACTTAGTACGGTACAACTCGTAAATTTTATAGGCAGAGCGCATTAAAACTTGATTGTTACTTTCGTACACGGCAGAATTTACCACAGCTGCGACTGCTCAGCAGGTGAAAAACATAATGAAGAAGCTAAATACAGATCCACACTGGTTGTTAAGCATGTTTATCACAACACTGAGACAACAGTGCTTTCTGGGAAATTTTTAGCGAGTCAGGAATGCTTTCGTGAAATTACTTCTTTTTTTCAGAAAACTGGCAGCTGCCAGGAAAATCTCAGAAGGTTTACTCAGAAATAATCTGTGCCGTTTCGAAAATTTTTTACAGTGTAATTACAATGATAGTATAATTAAAACTTTTTCATTGACTATGCTATGGAAATAAAATAAATAAGACAATAATTGCGGCAAACCAAACCTCGCAGCGTTGTAATGCTACAATTGGGATCAACGTAGCCTTTTTAATGATGCCAGGTTAGGTTTGCCCCAACTGTGGAATTATTCCCTGCTCAAAAGAGACAAAAGAGATCAATAATATTTAAATGAGTTTTAAAAAAAATACGCTCTTAGATGTACTTATAATTTATCAACATGCAATGTAGTTAAGCCTTTTGTATTAAAAATAGTATTTAATACATTACTTTTACATTTCCAAAGAGCGTGAATTTCATCTTTTATTCAGAGTTTCATGCATACATACAAACCCACATGTGAACCCAGGTAGCACAAATAACCTTTAAACGTTTTATAAACGTTTTTAAGCGGTTGTCACAACGTTAAAAACCATTTTACAACCTTTAAAAAACGAAGTGTGCTACTTGGGAAACTAATAACAGCGTATTAAAGCTAGAGATTTCTAGAAAAAAATTAATTTATGTCCTGAGGAATGATTAACACTAATCTCTAAGCCCTTGTCAAAGCAATTCAAAGCAGTTAGCTTCTCCTAGTATACAATTCAATTTTTATGTTCCTAAAAAAATTGACACGTTTAATTTGAAAGGAAAAAAAACTTTTTCTCCTTTTCCTTCAAAACTCGTTGATTCTTTATCATTGTGTAAAACTTCCTTCATTTTTTAATGAGGTTCCCCTTAAGTACTCCTCAGAAAAGACGAAACTAAAAGGAATTAAGCACTCCATCCAGAAATACAGGCCTTGAAATGACTAAATATTTTGTGCAACAAAGTAACAGTCGTAAACATCTATATATAAATGGATGTATGCATATTTTTATATATGTATGTTGTATGTTTGTTCCTTATACAAATTCACAGTTTACGTCGGATTTTGATCAAACTTGGCAGAGAGGTTCCTTGATGCACTAGAATTCACACAGGCAGGGTTTTTAAGTTTTAAAAAATCCAAAAAGCTTGAAATTCAATTTTTTTTTGTCTCAAAATGGCCATTTTCTTTCACCTTTAAATAGATAGAGTAGTAGAGGTAAGCCTTTAAGCATACAAATTGATATATTTAACTCATTTAAATATAAGTTTTTTGCAACAAAGATTACGATTAACAATGAATTATCAATTTAAGGCTCAGCTATTTCCTTTTAGCATTCAAATAATTTTTTTAGAGCTATGCTGTATTAATAAGCCCCCGGGCCTGGCCAGGTAATAAGTCAGTTGTAGATAAAGTACAAATTAGCAGCTGATTGCTGACACTTGTTTCGGATTTTCAAGGAACCCCCTTTTTAATACAAAGAAGTGACAGTTTGGACGTCAAGTCGAACGTAAGTTGTACTAATTTTCATACCTAGTCTTGAAAACAGAATATTCACTCACTTAAGAAGTTCAGTTTTGTCGTTTCAGGTTGGTCAAATGTCAGTCAACCTTGTAGGATTCCTTATTGAATAATGAAATATTTTAGAATTATAATATGAGTTTAATTAGTTCAAAATATTGCACATACATTTGTAAGGAAAATAAAATGCATAACAAAAATATGGTGGTGCAAGCAACTTGCTTACGTTAACCGGCAACGGTTATTTTATGGGTACAGTCATGATTGAACAGAATTTGCCTTTTTTTCAGGTGTTTCCACAACCTAAAAAATCGAACTTGAACTCAATTATCTTCGGGAAGTACGTTTTTATTCTATCTGATAGATTGTGGTTAAAAATATGAACCAAAAATTGCACTTATTTAAATCAGTTTTGAAAAACATTGAAAATATTTTAACTCAAATCTGAGAGTGCCAGCAGAACAGTATGCAATTGATACAAGTCATCCCGGTGGTTTTGTATTTCTTTTTCATTTAAATTTGTGCAATAAAACTTGAGCCATGAAAACTAAACGAACATTTGAGTTGTAACTATATTTGCATTCCTAATGTTTTTGTTAACAGCATAAACCAGATTTTTAATAGGTTATAAAGGATGAATCTAAGCTCTTGGGCAAAACTAGGCCTGATAGAAAACATCTAAACAAGCAAGAATCTATAGCAACTTATTTTCGCAAAACTGAAGCCAGATACTGACAGATGCGAAACAGGTTCACAAATGTACTACACAAAAAACCATTCTGCACAACATTTTAGTTTTTAGGAAAGGCTTAGAACGGTTGTATAAAATTGCGGCTTAAACGGTTGTACAAAAGTTAGCAGATTGTCTCGTTGTTACGATATTCTGTGCTTGGCCATTGTAACGCATGTAATTCAAATGCTATTTGCAAAATGTCAGCGCAGCTGGTTTAAACTTTTTTAAAAAATATATATAAAAAAGTGCAAAATCGTTTTTTGTGATTAATTTGTGACCTGTTTTATAACCCGACTCGTCAGTTTCTGGCTTAGCGCGCATCAGGTCAGCATTGCATTTGCGAACTAAGTTCCTATGTTCTTGCTTGTTTAGATATTTTCAATCACTCCTTAAAGAGCCCAAGAGTTTAGATTCACCTTGTAGTCTTGTATATTTATTTTTATATATGGTAATATTTAAATTCTCTCTCTCTCTCTCTGCTATCATCAATTATGCTCTGAAGTAGTTAAACCAATCTTAATTATTTTTAGGTTTGCCGATTGCTGGCAATTCTTCTATGTCTTCCTCTTGTTGTGTCTAGTCCCCAAAGATGGAGAGCGTACACCAGCAGCAGCTATTACTACACAGACTACACCTTTCCCAAACCTCAAGCGAAACACAAGTTCGTCCCGGGACCTCAGTACTGTCCAGACACTGGTCGAACAATCTGCAAGGGAGTAAGGAACTATCCCGAGTAAGTTATTTCAAGTAACTTGGAATTTGTGAATAACTTAGTAAGTTGTTTCGACACTCTCTTCACGGAAAAGATAGACTCAAAGCGCAGAAAACGGTTGCCCGAAGGTTTGCCACTATGCCATTTTCGGGAATTTTCTCTGGGATAAAAAAAGTTTACCGATAGGATTAGCGTAATGCGCCCTATTGGCACCAATATGTTTTTGGCCAAGCCAAATACGTGATGGACATCGCCAACTGGTTCAATTCCTTGCTTATACGAGAGGTAACAAGAAAGTAAGGTCTCCTATTTTTTTTAAATACAAAATGACCCTTTTTTACTAAGTATGATACATCGTTTGAAAGGCCAGGATCTTGGCTATGTTTCAACATAATCGCCATTTTTTTCCAACACCTTCCGCATCCGCGCGATGTACTTTTCTATGCCGGTATCGTACCACTTTCCGTCCGTTTCGCGCAGCCAGGTGTTGATCTCATTTTGAACCTTCACGTCCGACGCAAACTTCTTCCCCCCGAGATGTTTTTTTAGGGCGGGGAACAAGTGGTAGTCACTTGGGGCCAGGTCGGGACTTTTTTTTTTTCATTTCACACTCCAGGGTCCCCCGTACCTACCTCAGCTTCGTGGTTTAACCGGGATAGGGCCCTGAAGAGCGCTCTGATCTTAATTTTGAACCAGAACCTAGGGTCGAGCAAACCCTAGGCCTAGCACCCCCAGAGGTATCGTTTCACTTGGAGGACTTTGTGACCACGACATTTTTAACGCCTCTCAGCCACCATTAATCAAGACGGTGAATCTTTGATCGGCTGGGATCGAACTCGGGTCCCTCCGGACACGAGTTCGATGCCTTACCGATCGGGCCACCACGGCCCTATCCAGGGTCAAAGATACCCTGGACCTAATCAGGAAATTTGGCTGGGAAATCATTCATCACCTTGACTGAAGTCCCGACCTGGCCCCAAGTGACTACCACTTGTTCCCCGCCCTGAAAAAACATCTCGGAGGGAAGTTTGCGTCGGACGCGGAGATTCAAAAAGAGGTCAACACCTGGCTGCGAGAAGCGGATGGAAAGTGGTAAGATACCGGCATAGAAAAGTACATCGCGCGGATGCGGAAGGTGTTGGAAAAAAATGACGATTATGTTGAAACATAGCCAAGATCCTGGCCTTTCAAAGGATGTACCATACTTAGTAAAGAAATGTCATTTTGTATTTAAAAAAAAATAGGAGACCTTACTTTCTTGTTACCCCTCGTATCTAATCTATTTTTCTCGTGAACAAAATATAGCAACAGGAACCACCCATGGGCAGCTAATCTGAAATTAAAATTGGAATGACTGGGAACTGATAAATTCCGACTTTTTCCTCTTTTTGATTATTTGTAAGTACAAGTATTTCACAGCCGAATATTGAAAATGTACAACTAAAACATGATTTTCTAAAAGATGCACACATTTATAGTTTTCATTTAAATACAGAGTCTTTTCTTTCAAAAATGTGAAAAATTCGATTTCTAGCGTGGGCATGACCTTGTTTTATTGGTTTTTTCTTCACCGCAAATTATTGCATCATAACTAATATTAATATGAAAGACTGCTGTCATTTACAATACATTATATGCAATTAAACATATTAGATTGCATATAATTACGTCTTTGAAAATATGCAATAAGCAGAGAGACTAATGTCATTAAGTTATTTATTGAAACACCTCCCATATTCTTTTCTAAAACAGTGAGGTCTAAGTGATTAAAGAACTTGAACACAGCTGTAAAAATTCTTGTCTTTTCTTTACTTGTTTTTTTATTTACTTTAGAATTGCTCGTTAAAGGCTAAGCCTTGTTCCACTACTTCCGTGTAAGCCTAACTGAAAAAAAAAATTAAAAAAAAAATATGATTCATCTCAAAACAGGATGAAAAAAAATGAGGCGGAAAGAAGCATAAAATATTGATTATCTCCACAGGCTTGAGGTAATAATTGTTAATAGCCTTTTGAAAATTTAGATTTTCTGTTCATTTTAATATAAAAAAAAAACCTGTAAAAATACTGCTAGTAGTACTTTAACAAACACATGAATTCGCACCACATCGGGGGGCGTTTGGATGTTGAATTACACCCAAGAACCTTCAGATATTTCTCATCCTAGTATGTTAATAAATACATATATACGTGTAAGGACTGCATGCAGGCCCGTTTCAAGTTTTTCCAGGAGGGAGGCAAAAGGGGCAAACACAATGCAATTTCATCGGAAAGCAACTAAAACCACGCTCACTGAATACTGATATGTAAATACATTAATTTTTCAAAGTCAGGGGAGGGGGCTTTGATATTTAAGCGGCAGTGACAATGAACAGACAAATTTATTATTTTTTGATGAAAGCGAGTTTTCTAATCTATCTAGTAATCGGTTCTATTTGACAACAGCGAAACGCTCGAACCACACCACTTAGTTGCATCGCCCAATGGAACATCACACACAATTTAACATTAATATTCCCTCTTAGAATTGTTGGAAGTTTTATCTTTCTATGCGAATAAAACTCGTATTTTTTGAGGCGGAGTTTTTTGAGGATATATTGAATTGGGCTTCCGTCAAGGTTAAAGCCACGCCACAAGGCGACGTAAAATCTGATTTAAACCATGCTATGCAAGGTTTTGTAAAAACGTTTCTGTGTTAGTGTTGAGAAGAGAAAAATGTTTGCGAGTGAAAGATTATCTTGAAAAATTGCCCGTTCGATTTTATCTCATGAGGAAAATGAACTCATTATGTAGTACTTAAAATTCAAATTCTTTTTTTTTTTTTTTTATCGGAGATCAATTTGGAGGTCATTTTTTAACAATGGTTACATTTATGGGGCAGTATTTTTTAAATTAATATTGATGTTATAATTGTGTCAAAAATACTGCTAAGAAATAAACTGCGGAAAACAAATGAACTAAAAGACTGTGATTTGGTGAAACAACTGTATTTGTTTTCGTATTTTAATGTTTAGATGTCATTCCTCATGGCATGGCGAAAGAAAAACATGAATATAAAACGAAAGTGACGTCATAAATTGGTGACAATTTTTCGGCAACTTAATGAAAAAAAATGCGGCATTAAATCCAGTCAGCTAATAAATATTTGTGAATCCAATTTTTTTTTTTTTCATTTGAACTACAAAAGATTCAGATAATTCTTTGCCTCAATTTAAACATGTCATCGAAATAATTCCAGAGGGTTTTGAATTTATAAACGTCTTTTTCAGAGGCGGTCAAGAGAAATATGATGAGTCCAAAGAATTGAGGGGAGGGAAGATATAAGGCAGAACCTCTGAAGTTTTTTTTCTTTGTAAAATTGGCTACTTAGTTGTATTTTAACAATACTGATTAAATGACCTCTAAAGAATTAGATGGTAAACTGAAATACGAAACTGTGCGAATATTTTCATCACAAACTTTTAATGATATTAAACTAAGCCATAAAAATAAGCCTCAGCCCTAAGCTATTAAACTAATTTAAAAAATCTATTAACTTCGTGTCTAGGAGTTAAAAACTTACCTTAGTTTTAAAATATGGGTAAAATTATGATAGTTTTTTTTTTTTTACTTTTCGATTATAATACTCAAAATTTCAGTTGATTTTAATCTAATATATAAAATTCTCGTGTCACAGTTTTCGTTGCCATACTCCTCCGAAACGGCTTGACCGATTTTGATGAAATTTTTTGTGCTTATCCAGTATCTATGAGAATCGGCCAACATCTATTTTTCATCCCCCTAAATGTTAGGGGTAGTCCACTCCTAAATTTTTTTTGTTCGCACATAACATCTGATCTACTGAACTAAAACAATATGTGTTATCGTAAATCCTTACTTCAATGAGCGACCCGATGGTCAAGTGGTTAGGCGCGTCAGGTTGAAGTTCCTGATGGAATGAGATCGAATATAGGTCGGCAAGGGTTTTTTCGAACAGCTGCATGATTTTTTTTTTTTTTTTTTTTTGAATGATTTTAATGATTGTAATGTCCTTATGCAGGTACATCCCCTCATGGGGATCTACCCCATATTTTTTTATAGTACAAAATGACAGTTTTGGTCGGATCTTTGTTAAAATTGGCAATGGGGTCCTTCGATGCTGTAGAATTTTCTTATGGACGTTTGTGCCATTTTTGGGGGCTTTGAATCGATTGTGGCAATAAATGGTTTTTGATTTGCGGCACTTATATTATTTTTTCAAAAATTATATACACTATCAATTATATTATGTTAATTTTTGTACCTTTATAAAATTCTGTATTTTATATCTTGCATTTACGTCAAATTCAAGGTAAAATTAAAAGTCAAAAATTCTGAAGAAGATAAATATATGTTAAAAATTAAAGTAACTATTTTTGTGATTTTCATATTGGTTGTGACCAAAAAACATCATTACAAACAAATAAAATGTATCAAACACCATGAGTGTTGAGTTATTAGGCAAAATCTGCTGTATAAAGTTTTTTTTCACTGCTAGAGGGGGGGGGGGGGTATGAACGACCATTAAAGTGACACAAATTTTTAAAAAATAAAGGTGGGATCTCCATATATCTTGCTTCGTAATTTGAACTGTGCAACGGTACGCGATTAGTCATTCAAAAATTAATGAAAAACGTGATCGAAGCCAGGGTTTTAACTGGCAAGTTCAGAGGTGAAAATATACTCATACCACGGATTCCTATTATACCTACAGATGTGCCAATTCAATTCAAACGTATTCAGTTTCCGATTAGATTGGCATTTGCAATGACTATCAACAAATCCCAAGGTCAAACGATGTCTGTTTGTGGCTTAGATTTGAGAACACCATGTTTTTCACACGGACAATTATACGTGGCATGCTCTCGAGTGGGTAAACCATCCAGTTTGTTTGTGTTAGCTAAAGATGGACTAACAAAAAAAATTGTTCACGATATAGTATTAAGAGATTGATATTGTTTAATAGTGTTACTGTCGTAATTGTTTAATTAATGATACATAATTTTAAGGAATAAATTATAATAACTTAAAAATAATGTTTGCCTTTTGTTATTTTTATATTCCCTCATCGTTCACAGCGCTCCATGCTTATTTCACGCATATACCACATTCTTACATACATACAATATACACATTCTACCATACATACATACATACTTACAATAAGTAAGCTATTTTTTGTCTACACTAGAAATTACTAGGAAATTATTTATATGGCAAAACAACGTTTGCCGGGTCAACTAGTATATTTATATTTAGATTAGCTCTGAGAAGAATTTGACTATTTTCAACTTCGCGCTACGTACAGTTAAAATTACAGGTTGCGCAAGGCACCTTTCAGGGTGAAACATTGTAGCACCGTTGGCACCCCCTGAGGGGGTGCCACTTGACTCCCTATGGCACCTTTTAATGTGCCATTTGGCTCCTCAGGGTGAAATGAGTCACCCATGGGGTGCCATAAAGCACCCATAGGGTACCACATAGAACCAAATGGTACCTTCAAGGGTGCCATAGGGAGTCAAAAGGCTCCCCTTAGGGGGGAGCCGCCGGTGCTACAACGTTTCACTCTGAAAGGTGCCACATGCAACCTTTAGTTGTAGCAGTGTACTAGCGCTTCCAGAATGTAATCTTTTGTAGGATGAGGTTTTGGTCATAGCAGCCTTTACATGTATGGGATATATTATATCTCATTAGGATTGTCACCACAAATTCAAACTAGAATTATGTAAAATCTGTAATAGTTATTTTTAACTATTTTGTTACTTAGTTAGTTAACTTGGTACCTTTTTCGTCAACGCTTTTTGTCAACTCAAGCAAAACAGTACACAACATTCTAAAAACGCAATGTGCAATCTCTGCGCATGAATCCATATAAATGAAACAAAGAATATATATGTGCGTGTGTGTGTATGTTCCGCACACAAATCCGCAGTTTTCGTTGGATCTAGACCAAATTTGGCAGGGTGGTACTTGGGCACGCGAGTAGGGTCGTAGGGGGGTTTTCGAAAGCAAAAAAAGTACAAAACCGCTCGAATTTCAATTTACGGACCCAAAAATGGCGTAAAATGACTCTTTCTACCCGAACTAATTATCGGATCTTCTCGCTTGTAATCTCATTGGAAAGATCGGGGAAAATATTTTTTCATAGGATTTGCTTTACGGTTTTGAAAATTACTAATTGATATTTTCCCCAGGAAAAATGATATGAGCGTTTTTAAGTTTGGAAATATCAATTTTGAATTGGGCATAAAAATCGTCTGCACGAGCTCAAAAGAAATTAATTGGGGTGAAAGAAATAATTCATCAGAAAAAGCTACATAAATATCTGTTGCCATTTCTTTTCTAACGTGTGAAGGAATAAAATTCTTAGTTTTGCTTCGAGGCTTTTGCTTTGATACAAAGGGGGATTTAAAACTTTTTTGGCGATTAATTCATGTATCGCGCTACCTGTCGGAAAAAATATCGACTTTAAACCCTTTATGTCCCAAATTAATTTAGAAATGAATTTTTGCACATTTTTTTTCTGTTAAAAATACATTAAACAACATATTTTCAGAGTATAAAAATTTTGAAAGTCAGAAGGGTCTAAGGCCCCCACGCCTTAGGGCTCCTAAGAAATCTGTTTCTGATCGCAGGTACCATCTGTCGACTTCTTAGCTGAGTACAAGGAGTGGTACTTAAAAGCTTCAGCATGATTCCAACCACTTAGGATTCTTATTACTAAATTAATATTAGCGGGACTTCTGAGTCCCGTCGGGACATTAAGGGTTAATCAAATCGGGACTTTTAGACATCCGTCACTTGACATAACTTTTTTTCTCAATGTAGGCCGTGCAAAGCCAGGTAAAGCAGCTAGTCGTAAAAAAAAAAGAAAAAAAAAAAGAAAAGAAAAAAAAAAAAAACAGTCCAAAGCGAATATCTGAGACCGTTTTAAAAATATGTGAATGTCAAAACGTATCAGCCGTTTTAAAGTCACTTAAGTTCCTCCACCCTGTCTTTTCTTTTCCACTCCCACGCGTTTAAGGAATATGACACTAAAGACAGCAATGAATGAATAGGCAATAAAGACAAATTAAGTGCTCGTAAAAATGGCGGAGATATTGCTTCCGTTTGCGGGCTGAATTCTTAAACAGTTTCCGGTTTTTTAATAAAAGATCGAATAATTTTTCGAAGCATGGATGGTTAAGTATTTTGTTTCGAATGAAATAAATTGAGTCATTTGAGAAGGGAAAAAATAGCTGGTGTTATCTTAAAGTGGGTGGAGAATAATCGACCAGACAAATCTATTTGCAATTCTTGTCAAGATGGCCGCCGTTCGTGCTCTGTCAGCAGTGTAGGTGGAAAAAGGCTTTTAAGTGCCATGAATCTGTATCATTTTTGAAGTCTGAAAAAACAAATCATGCCTTTATGTATTAAACCATTTTTTGCATGGGTGGGCCATTAAAGAGCTAGTTAACGGACAATTGAATAAGTAATAAAACTCCTGAACATTACTTATTCAATTGTCCGTTAACTAGCTCTTTCCACTGCACATATAATTCCAACCTTCCTTTATCCACAAATATAGTTCATATTCTACATCATCCTGCTACTCGCAAGAATCTCCATAAAATAATAGTTTTACTCCACACTCAAATTGGAGACTTCAAATGTCCCGCCTTAAAACTTAAATAGAAATATTATTTGCCCGTTTCTGTACATATTTTTAAAAAATTTCAAGCATTTTATGCGTTTTTATGTTAAAATAATGGCCAGTTTATGTACGTTTCCCAGAGGACGCTTGATCGTTCGTTGATCTTTCTTTTCCTCCCAGTCACACATCTGGTAATACTCTCATCAGGGTAGGTACGGTGGTGATTGGTGGGGTTTAAATGAATAAAATAAATAAATGGGGGAGTCATTTCTGCTATAGGGGCATTTCACGGTATTTGTGACATAGGGGTGTTTGTAACAAAACTTTTTAAAAGTTAAAATTTTTTATATATATTGAAAAAGTACATTCTAAAGGATATGAATATCATATTGTATTCATAGTTCACTTTATATTATGTTTGTAATTGCACTCAGAACATTGAAAATGCAATTTTCACTGCTGCGGTCTCTACATTGAATTTTTATTTAAAAACTAAACTTTTATTTCAATTATTATTACGGACTCTACAGTCATCATTTTTACAATCTATAATTTTTTATAGAACGCACTTATTGATTAATATTGTTAGCAATATTAGAGGTGAGCTTTTACTTTATCAGCCTCAAGTACTGGTTTTGGCTCAAAAATCGGTTTAAGCCAGATTGAAAAATTCAATGTAGAGTCCGTAACAGTCAACAAATACCGTGAAATGCCCCTATATTTTACTGTTTGTTATTTATCAACTTATGAAGCTTTCTCTTTTCATTTTGACTATATTTAAATGGAAGGGAAAGGGAGTGAGGGAGAGGAAGGTAGGGTACATCACATTTTGATGTCTTAAAGTCGACCAATGTAAAATATCTTCGTAGAGTTTTTTCGTAAAATCAATTGCATTGGAAGAAGCAAAAAAATGTAACAGTTTAAGCAGTTTGCATAATACGCTTCATTGTACAAGATACTGTACTCCAGTCTTATATTCGCTTGTTTTAAGGTCCTGGTTTCATATTCATGTCTGATATAATGCGCCATGTCACCATGTGGTCCCGATAAAGGACCCCCTTCAAAGTGAAGATCACCGTAGTTTAATAATAACGATACCAACATTTACCGGCACAGTGCAAAACAAAAAATCTGGCTGCAAAAAACGTTAAAATCCGTTCGAAATCATCTCAAAAATCTTTCCCACACATTTCAAAAAAAAAACCTTGATACAAAATACAGCTGGTGAGTTACATTTTCTAAGGTATACAATGTTTGTAAACAATACATCAACCAATACTGAAGACCAGCAGACATTACGCCATTCTACCGTGTTGAAAGAACCAATATTTCATTGACATAGCATTCACTGAAACTATCAGATTGACTTTATTTTCGATCTTAGATTAGATGGACCTCTGAAAAATATGTGAGAAAAAGTTCTCAAGAAGGGTTTTAGTCCACTTTTCAATTCACATCAGCGAAAGAAAAAGTTTATTATACAAATAAGAGGAAATACAGATAGTTTAGTAGAAAAGGTATAAAGGGTTCTTCAGTTTAAAATGCTTGCATGATTCATATGAAAGAAATCTTCTGTTTTATCAAAGATAAGAGTCCTATTAATACAAGCCAGTGAATTTATTACTAGTATGGACCTATTTAAGTTCGAATATTTATTACATGTGCCAAACTGAAACTGTTTTCTACCGAAAGAAAATGACTGCAAAGTTTCAGACAGGAGCAAACTTTTTTAGAAAAATAATAACCATTTCACTGTTATTCTACGCATAATGCATGACAATAATATCAAAGAGATTAAATGAAACAAGAAACTTTTATTTACCGAAAGAAAATTTCTGAGAGGCTTCAAAACTGAACAAAATTTAACATAATAACCGTATAATTTTACTGTATGCATAATGCGGTGCAATTTTCAAAAAGACTGAATGCAACAAAAATCGGAAACTGCACAACAAATCCTCAAACTATTTTTCATGATCGAAACCATGCGACTTGCATCACAGGTATTAAACCAAATCAAACGTCATAAATGGAACTTCTCGTTGTATGTGCTTGTGTGTGGGGGGGGGGGGGAGTTGTTGCCTCAAGGTGCAATAACAAGCTGTTTATCTGTACCTCAGAACCAGAACGACGTAAGTCCAAAAATGGCGATTTTCACTTTTTTGCTGCATTGTATGTAGAATCTTATTCCGCATCGACCCATAAGAACATTATTCTAGAAAAGAAATTCCTTCACAATTATTTAGCAGCGTTAAAAGAGCGCGAGTCCCATCCTTTGCATGCATCTGACAATCGTTTTCGCCCTCTACTGAAAAGTGACGAAAATGGACTTACGTTAGTCTGGTTCTGAGGTACAGATATTTGCTCGCTTTTTGTTTCGTTTATTAATTAGTACTGAATATAGGCTTTCTTGGATGAAAAAATGACAGTATTTCTTCATTTCATTGCAGTGAACACATCTACCAAGTGGTGAGCAGTGCCAAAGCCCGCCGTTTCAACTTCACCTCGGTGTTCGTCGACGAACGAGACGGGGACCTAGAACCCAACGGGAACCTGCTCCCCGAGGGGCCCCCCAAGGTGCAGCACGACGGGTACGTCGTCTACCAGACCGCCGTGCACTACGACTACCACCTGCCGGGGGCCGCCTCGGTGCCCTGGAGGTACGCCGTGGGGGGACCCACCACTGGGTCTGCCGTGGCGACGCAGTCCATCCACAGGAGAAGGAGGTGAGAATTTCCTTTTAACCAGGGTTTGAAAAAGCCCGTTTTTTTTTTTTTTTTCTTTAACCCATTTATGCCCAGTAGCCTAAAAAAGGGACGCTTGTTAGTTACTGCATACAAAAACCTGTAATGGGTATATCATTTTTCTAAAGCTATTTTTCACAAGTTAAATAGTCCTTCTTGAGAAAACCAGTTAGAGTCACTAGTTGGATATCAAAGTTTATTTATTGACAGCTATTTTCAGACAAATCAGTCAAGCAACGATCCAGCATGAGTAGCCACAGAAAGTAATTTTTTTTTGCGAACTCATTTTTCATAAAATTAAACCGTTTTAAAATGATTTGCTCAAAATTGATCAGAGATGCCTTCTGTAATGTTACTTTATACAAGTAAAGTCAAGTAAGGACGTATTTTGCTCACATATCTGCAAAATGTCCCATAAACAGAACTTTAAATAACTTATTAAATGTGGTAACGGCGAACTATGTCAAGCCTAAAATGTATGTAAACCATTCCAAGTAAGAGTTTTAAGCAGATAAAAATTGAAAAAAGTTATTAAAAAAAACTTGGGCATAAATGAGTTAAAGTCTAGTCCACTTGGATTTTTGATCAAAAACCGGGTTTTTTCGGAGTTTCGATGAAAAACCCGGGTGGAGCTTTTTCGGGGTTTTACAAGAATAATTACACTATCATTCTTTATTCAAATATTGTGTACCTTCTTTTACTTTTACTTTTCATAGAATCAGGGGAGTCCTGAAAAAAGGTCACTGTGACCTCCTAAAAAAATTCTTATTCCGCAAATTTGGAAACAGCATTGTAATATTGATTTTTTTAAGTTTATATTATATTTTAAATTGATATTGAATTTAATTTATAGATTGGAATAACTATTTTGTCTTCTAAGTCTTAAAAAAATACAAATAGAGTGAAATTCACGTGTAGTTTTATTGCTAATACTTTAATAAGTTGTAAGGAAAGGAAGATGGCAATTTCTGGACCAAGTACTGACCAAAACTAAAAGCAGGAGACTGAGGTACTACATTGGGAATACTTCAAATCAGGGCAAACTTTCGCTGCTAGAATCCTGAAATGAGGATTTAACGCTAGAGAAAAGTATTAGAAGAAAAGTACACATCGAGTTTTAACTTTGGCTCATTGATAGAATCCTATTTGCTATCTCTGTTTCAGACAAAGGACATTTATACTTTGAAAGACAATTTTAGTTTTGAGAGCTTGCATGAACAAAGCGTTTAGTGTCCTTATCCTGCATTCATTATACAATTTTTCAATAACCATGTGAGGAAAGAAAAAAAAAATGCATTTAATTTATGCATGTGCTAGCTGATATGCGTCGCACGGGTTTAAATGCAACATACCAAATCCAATAAAATAAATATATGACTTTCAACTAAGCCCTGTAGAAACATCTTTCTCAAAGGTATTTTTTGTGACCATGCGATAGATTAACTGGGTGTGAAGGAGAACGTGAAATCAAACTAAAATGCGTTAATTATTTTATCCGTGTGATTTTCCGAAAAACCACTTTCCATTTTCTATGTGTTGCTAAAATCAATTCCCTTTTTATTTAACCCGGTCTCGAATATTGGCATAGATGAAAAAAAAAAATCCTAAGAAAGCAATAAATTTCATACTTACTCCAGAGAAGCCTTGGTTCAAAATTTTCATCATGATTACTATTAATATTGTTGTTGCAAGGCAACCAAATTTTGCAACAATGGGTGGAACATTTAACAATTTAATGGGGAAATTACATGAAATTTACTATTTTCCATAATAACTTTTTTAAACTAAGCTTTTTAGAAATAAATTTTAGCTTGTCCTGCTCCCTGTTACTGTAGCTATCTAAGGTGAAAAAAGATCACTCCGGACCATACATACAAAAAGTAGTCATTTATGCATGTATATACCACTATTTCAGGCCCATCGTGCGGCGGCAGCGCGACAACGAGGAGGTTCCGGCCTGCCCGGTCCGCACCCGATTCGTCCCCCCGCAGGCGGCCCTGAACGACAACTCGGAGTGGAAGTACATCGTGAACGTGCAGAACAGGGACACGCGCTTCAAGCAGATCATACGCGTCGACGTGTGCGAGTGAGTATCCGCCGCATCGTCACTTATTGGGTACTTCCCTGTGGGAAGAACAGAAGTAATGTATTCTCCAAAAGATTTTTGTAGAAGTTAATATCCGCTAACAGACTAACGTACATCCACCCTGATGATGAAACACTTTGTGATCTTATATCTGTTGAGTCCAGGAGATATAAATCAGAGATCCTTTTTTATTAAACTAATGTACAAAAACAGATAATAACAGAACTACCATCTTCGTAGCTAATGTTGCGGACAGCCTCACTCCATTAGTTGTACTCTCCAAAGAGATAAGAAATTTGCGTACGTAGTTTTACGTAGTTTTTGCGTACGTAGTTTTTTTAATTTGCGTACGCGTTTTTGAGTACGTAGTCAGGGCGGGGAGCACGATGTTAATTCTATGCTCCGCCACACCCATTTTAACTAGAATGATGTTAGATTATATTTATATTTCGTTTTAACTACTTGTTTCAAGCATGTGTGCAAATGTCAATAAACTGGCCTCATATGTTTTATACCTGGACTTTTATTTTACGTCTTAACACCACAGCTAACTTAACAACAACAACTCCCACAACGATAGTTACCTGCAATTTATATCCTGACAACTTGCATATTCATGTCTTCAGCTCAGTTTATTTAAAAACAGTGACATCTTGCACTTTAAATAAAATAATCGAAATATGCAAATAAATACTTTTTACTAAATGCACGTTCGAAAAAGTAAATAGGTCTAGCAATTTTCACACAAATTTCGGGCTAAGTGTACTTTACTCACCCCTAAATGTTTTTTTTTTTTTTTTTGTTTCAATGGAATTGCGTGAGAGGCTTTTGGATTTTCGCAGCCCTAGTGCGATCCCCGATATGATATCCGGTCTTTCATGTTCCACCATTAGGGCGCGGATGCAATGGCATAGAAAATTTTGACGGCCAGTTTCCACCAGATGGAGGCACCTGGCTCTCTTCGATGCGAAACTGCACTAGGAACTGCATTTTGCCGAGGGAATAAAAGCCAAACGAATACCCAAGGGATCTTTTGCATGATCATATGACATGGGTGCTGACGATTTTATGCGTCTCGGAAGTCAACCAACTGGCTTCCGCAGTAGGGTGGAGCGAAAAAACTTTTTTTTTTAATTTTTTAAAGCTTGTATGCGGAAAACGTGCCTTTTGTATGCAGTAACAATTCTGCAAAATCACAATATTTTCTTACATTTTTTTGATCTCCCTTCGCCTCACTGAAAAATCGACATTTTGAGATTTTATGCCAAAATACTGCATTAAAAGACTTTGTATGGCACTTTGAGTATCATACAGTTTTTTTTTTTTTTCAACTTTTGCATCGATAAGAACTAAAATTGACATTTTTAATGCGTCGTTTTAATTTCGATAGATAGCATTAGTAGTTATTAGAAAAATATTAGGTTTTTCTCCCGTCTGTTATCATTAGTTTTGCAGCAGCCCTCCTGTAAGTGTAATAGATATTTAAAGGTTAGTTTCTTTTTATATATTGATGGGTTTTCATTTACGACTTTGTAACTAGATTCAGTCTGAATTCAACACGGCTTATTATATTATTGCTAATATTAGATAATACTACTGTTATTATATTACAATACAAAACTGCGAAATCATAACTATTTCGGTTTTTTGTTAGATTGGAATCGAACTATTTTTAAGCTGAAAATCAATTCCAGTTGTATATTTGTTTTTCAAAGAGATGTTTTCTGTCATATGAATAATATTATTTTTTCATATAAATAATAATAGTAATTATATTTTTATTATTTATGAAAAAATAAACGTTACATTTATTGTATAAATCAAATTGATGGCAGTCACAAGAGGCGAAATATCATGCTTGATATTTGGCTCGCCAAGAAACTTTTCGTCCAATGCTTTCCCAACTTCCACTACGAATAGAATGTGATCCTGAAAGTTTGCAAAAGGAAAAATGATAATATCAACTATCGAAGCAGAGACTGACTGACTTGCTTAACAAAGCCAACAGCCTATTTGATCTCAACAAATGTAAGTGCTTCGGCATAACTTCAAACTGCAAATGCCGTGAAGAATTTAAAGTTCTGGCAAGGGAGCGCATTTTTCTGCATGATCAAAGAGGACCAAGAAAAACTATAATTGGTGGTATAAATAAGGGGGAGTCGGCGAAATTAAGGAGAAAACTTTAAAAAGAGGAAACCATTATCAGTCGAGTAAATAAGCAAAGTATCATATAGAGGAAAAATACATCTAATTTTGCCGATACTGATAGTATCGAGGAGAAATCTCAATTGTTGGGTAGTGTGACGGATGACGGGTACATACCTGATGAAAATCTAATTGAGACTGAGGCAAAGAAAACATAAAACGCAGGAAAAGGACAATCTCTCTAACTTCACTTGCTAATACTTGCGATCAGGTCAGAGTCTCGAATAGATAAGCTGCTGCATTGGCAACATGAGTTTTTCACGATGTTGGTCTCTTGTCGAAGTAAGATCCATAGAGAAAGAAGAAAAACTCGTAGGAAACTCGAAAAAAATGATAATCAGATTAATCAGGCTCATCGTGACATAGAGGGAATATGTTTTGATGGTCGAAAATAGCAAACTTGCACACAGGTAGTCGACAATGACAGAAAGTACAACAGAAAACTCCTGACAGATGAACATATAAGCAACATCGCAGACACAGCCAGGTTTATCTTACTTCAGCCACATTACTCCGACATCAAGCTTCAGCAAAGACATTGCTGAGGATTGCCTCTCTAGTTTCATAGAGCAGAATGCGCAAATGGAGAGCATTAAAGTTATAGGGTGTGATGGCATGAATGTGAACACAAGTCATAGAGCAGGTGTTATACGACGACTGGAGAAAATATTAAAGCGTACTCTGCAGTGGTTGGTATGTCTGTTCCATGCTAATGAGCTGCCTTTGCGCCATCTTTTCCATGCACTGGATGGCACGACTACAGGACCAAGGGGACTTTCTGGAGATATCGGAAAGCGGCTTGCTACGAGCACCAATCAGCCTGTTACTTCCTTTGAACCCATACGGTTAATAGAGGAGTTGTGTCCAATCCGGACCCGAAGAAGTTAAGCATAGTTCAACGCTATCTACTGAAAATGTACAATAGTATTAGCAAAGGTGAATGTAACTTTACTTAAGCCAATAGAAACCCTGGTAGCCTGAATCACTCACGATGGATCATTGCAGCCAATAGAGTTCTTAGATTATATATTACTGAATTGGAACCGTTGGAAAATTTGAAAACTTGAAATTTCCAGATCACACTCAAGGCATGGTAAGATATCTTAAGCTGGTGACAGAGGCGGCGAAAGCTGTTTGTGGGCTCACAGCACGAGATGGGTTTGTTCGTACTCGAATTGCTTCGCGAGAGCTAATGCCAAAGTTTGAGACAAAACGTGAATTTTTGCTTTTCACTTAGTAAATATTGCAACATTTTATTGAAATTTTGCATTTGTGATACATCATTTTATTTAGTATTTTAATAGTTTACTGCATTAATTATTATGTTTGTGATATTTTATTGTGCTTGAAGCTGGCTAAGCTGAAAAGCAGTTTGAATGATTCATAGTCAATTTTTGCATAATGTCACTAAATATTGCAAAATAAAAGGTCGCGAAGGGAGATCAAAAAAAATTTCAAATCTCTTCAAACTTTCACACTCTGTTTTAGTGACCAAATGGCACATTTTGACACATCAAGCTATTTGAAATTCAAAAAAAAGTTTTTTTCGGTCATTTTCGCTCCACCCTATTCCGCAGGTCAAAACCCAGATCCACAGCGCGGAAGACCAACGCCATATCACCAAGCCACCAGCGACTCACCCCTAAATGAATATTGGGTACTTTTCTCGGCACGTCGCACGAGCATATGGGCTTTCCAATAGCTCTTCAAAACACACTTGAAATCACAAGAAGAGGCGATGCAGCAGATTTAGCATTATCCAGGATGCACCACGAGGAGACATGCTTCATTTCATCTGATGCTCTGGTGGGATGAAATCGATGTGTCTCGACATCAGTTTTTTAATGGAAGCAGAAGAAAGTTGTGTGGGGTCACATCAGATTATTTTTATTTCGTTTGTTAAGGAGCAATAAATGACCGCTTCTTGTGTTTGGTTGATGGAAATTAATGCAATGGCCACCTTCTCATTTAATTATTTTATACGACGAAAGTTATAGCCTTCGCCGTTGACTTGAATCCTTTCATGATTCTTACCTTGAAATATAGGAAAATGAATTATCTCTGTTATGGTTCAAACTCATCTTATAAGACATTCAGAAGTTCAGTTCTTTTAGTATTTGAAAACAATATATAGTTTAAATTAAGTAGTAACATGTAATATTTAAAAATAAAATAAATAATGATTTAGTTTTTAAAATTTTCTTTTCGATTACCCTAGTGTTGTTACCCTAGTACTTTCCAAGGGTGAGCACGTCCCACTATGGAGATGTTTCTTTCCGTTTTTTTCTGTGATAATCCTAGAATGAGTTAGTTACTGCTGTAACTTTTATTTCATAACTTATCACTTTGCTTTTTTTCTCTTACATGCTGCTTGACAGCCATTAAAACCAAACTAATGGTCTGATAGGGTATTACCACATGAACAGTCATTCATATTCCAAGTAAAATTAATTATATACCTCACAGAAGCAGTTCTGAAGCACGAATGCCACGTCATGAATAATTCGTCACAGGAATTAAGTCTGAGTCAAAGACACGTGGCCTTTGCTGCCTCACCTTCATTCCTAAGATAGAGGCACCACTCCGTGGTATTCACTTCAGAAGTGCTCCAGAAATTTTTGCAACAATAGACCGTATCCATTCGCACTATCCAAAGAACTGTTACAAATCTTGTAAATAGTTGTTGTTTTTCTTGCCTTGCACCATTTCACTAGTTTTGGTTTTATCTGGAGACATGTTGCAAAAGTACCTGAAGATATCACTTTTACCGACCCCGTAGCATTTTGTAGTTTTTGCACTTCTCCTACATTTAATAAGCATGAAGACATTTTCGCTCGGGAGTTGTAATATCGTGGGTTTTTCTTTTTATCACTAGAATTTTCTTGAATGGATTATTTAAGTTTGTGAATGAATCGAACACTCCGGATTTTGCTAGAATGTTGTAGAAATTTCCTTCCGAGTATAAATAGCTGTCCAACTGCCTTGAACACAGTTAGTTGTTTTCAGATTTGATTTCTGGTGACTCGTTTTATTCGCTTGGGCGAATGTTTGTTTTGCTTTTGTAATTTCTTAATTACTGTTCACGTTAGATACGTGGTGCTGAGTTACTGTTGAGAGTACAGTGTACTGTTTGCTACCTAATTGCTGGATGTTTAGCAATTGTTTAATGCTCCTATTTTAAATAAGTGTACATAATTGTAAATAAATTTATAGTTACTTCCTCAAGAGTGGAATAATCATTTAAGAAAGTTGAAGGTGCTACGGATTCGGTACAGAACATTTGCAGCAAAATGCAGGCCCGTCATATCAGGTTTTTCCGGGGTGGGGGGGTCAAAGGGTGTAAACACAATGCAATTTCATCGGAAAACAGTAAAAATCACGCCCACTTCTATAGAAATACATTGATCATGGGGGCCCCCCAACCCCCCCCCCCCCTAAATTACGGGCCTAGCAAAAAGAAATCCTCCGTCTTCAACAGCATTGAAATTGTACATGGTTGTATTGAAAGACGACGGAATTTTTGGGAACGTGTATTAGTCTGATATTAAATTTAAATGAATAGTTGCCCCAATTACAATTCCAACCCCAGGATTTCTGCTTTTTTAATACGCTTTTATTGGTTTCTCATGTGGGTTTGTTTGTATGTATGCAACTCTGAATAAAAGATAAAATTCATGTTCTTTGCAACTAACTATAAAAGTAATGTATTTAATACTATTATCAATACTAAATGCTAAACTGTATTACATGTTGTTATATTATTACTATATTACATGAACATGTAATATAGTTTAGCCTTTAGTACCGTAAAGTCGGGTTACTTGGACCCTAGGGTGTTACTTGAGCCCATTACAGTAAAATGATAAAATCTAGGTTTGGTACTTATTAGTTGAACACTTGCACGTAGTTCCTCGTTTCTCCGCTAGGTAGAAGCACTCTGCAGTTTCTAACGCTGGTACCAATCCCAGATATTATCGTTTTACTGTGGACTCAAGTAACCCCATTGTGGGTCCCAGTAGCCCGACTTTGCGGTAATTATAGTTGTAATTCTTTTTAGTTTGATTAACTCGAAAAGCATATTTTTTAGTTTTTTTAAACTATATATACAGATGGGTGACAAAATAATACGAACAGATGTGAAAAAGTGCGACTTATTTCACACCTGCAGCACAGCCGCGCCACCTGCAACAGAAGTCTGCCACCTTGTGAGCGTGAAGAGGAAGCTATTAGTCTCTCAACATTAGTCACCAGTGTTACATGAGTTTATCTAACTAGATTTTATAACGTGAAATGTCTGACCTGTCAGAATTCCAAAAAGGGATGATTGTTGGGGGGCGTTTAAGTGGAGCATCGGTGACAGAAACAGCAAACCTTTTGGGGTTTGCAAGAAGTACTGTATCAGCCGTTATGACAGCATACATGAAAGAAGGTAAGACGAAGTCTTCAAAGCAAAACAGTGGCCGAAAGTCAAAGCTTGATGATAGGGATAAACGTGTCTTGAAGCGCGTAGTAGCTCGAAAACACAAGCAATCGTTATCCGAAATAACATCAGTCATGAACAGTCATCTTCAGAAGCCTGTTTCAACAAGAACTGTTCAAAGAGAACTTCATGCAGAAAACATTTATGAGAGAGTGGCAATTCGTAAAAACTTGGTGACAGCAACCAATCCTTTCAAGCGCCTTCAGTGGTGTAGAGGTCACAAAAGCTGGTCCCCACAGCAATGGCAGCAGATAATATAGTCCGATGAATCATCTTTCACCTTATTTCAGACCACTGGATGCGTTTATGTCTGGAGATCACCCAAAGAAGCGTTTAATCCTGAATGCCTCTTACCAACTAAGAAACATGGAGGTGGTTCCATTATTGTTTGGGGAGCGATTTCTTGGCTTGGTATTGGGCCACTATTACGTCTGCATGGGAGAATCAAATCTAATGATTATCTAAGCGTTCTAGCGGATCATGTTCATCTTTTTGTACAGACTGAATTCACTGGAGAGCAACCGATTTTTCAAGACGACAACACCCCTATCCACACCACTAGGTGCGTCCAAACATGGTTCGAAAAGCATGACAATGAAGTTGAGCATCTCTCCTAGCCCCCTCAATCTCCACACTTAAATATTATTGAACATTTGTGGCAATATTTGGAGTCTAAACTTCGTTCCCGATTCCCACCTCTATCAAATCTTTCAGAATTAGAGGCCGCTTTGCAAGAGGAATGGCTTAATATTCCTTTAAACGTTGTCAATGACCTTTATGCATCGATAACACGTCGTTATTCAATCTGCAATTCAGTCAAAGGGTGGTCCAACTTCTTATTAATAAGGGTTTTTGATGTTTCACAGGTGTTCGTATTATTTTGTCACCCATCTGTATGTATTAAAGTTATTTTGACTTGTTTCTATTTTTCCGCCAGGTCCCCAGGGGCACCATGCACCCGTGAAATCTCCCTACCTTTTGGGTTCGTGAGCCGCTGCAAGCAGAAATTCATCAAAAAGAAGCTGCTGGCTCTGGATGCCGATGGTCAGGGGACATCGGCAGAGAACTTCTTCGTACCATCCTGTTGCGTGTGTCACGTGACGCGGAATGGACAGAAGCGATGACCCTCGAGTTTGGACCGGAAGAGGAAGCCGTGTCGAGATGTTTCATTCCTGGCGCCAAGTGTGAGGAATATGTTTGCAAAAAGGAAATCTGAGAGAAAGAAGAAGCCAAGGATATCACGAAATACGACAGTTACTTGAACTAGATGCTACAGACCAAACTATGTGTGACAAACATTAGCTGCAGAGTTCTAAGCATGCCATAAGAGTGTGGTGAATTAACTTTTTGTGGTGTTAAAAGTATTCAGTTGAGTAAACAGAATTTTTTTCTGCACTTTAAAAAGTGGATGTTGTTTTTACAATATAATACAGTTAATTTTATAGTAATAAACTGTAAAAAATTCCAATTTTACAATAATAAACTGTAAAATTGCTAACTTTACGGTACTAAACGGTAAAACTGCTCATTTTACAATTTATTACCGTGCATTTGACAGTTTTAAACTGGAACCTCTACTGCCAGTATTGTACTGTTGTTTCTACAATGTAATACAGCTAAGTTTTAAAGCAATAAACTGTAGAATTGCTAACTTTACAGTAAGAAACTGTAAAATTGCTAGTTATACAGTTTATTACTGTGTATTTTACAGTTTTAAATTGGAACCTCGGCTGCCAGTATTATACTGTAAAAACAACAGTTGATTTTTTACAGTGTGGTTACCTGGGTTGTTCACATGGGTCTTTATACAGTGGAGACTTGAAGCCTTTTTTAACTCGAATGAACCTTTATCTCGAAGTTTTCATTGGGTCCCATACCCTTGAGTAGACAGCGGAAACTACTAAATCGAAGTACCGACAATTCGAAGCTTTAAACCGGTCTCTTGGGACTTCGAGTTATTAAGACTCGACTATAATTTGAAAAAAAAATGGGCAAGAGGTGATTGAGTGCCCTTAGCCGATTTGGAATCACGTTGCATTGCTGAGTTTGAAATTCTTCAATTATACAATAGAGGACTTTCTACGGGAGTTCGGAAGAATAAATGTTTTCTATTTAGGTACTAAATGTATTAAATCAGCCTGTTTTGTCACATTCTTGGTTAAACGCTGAAAATGTTAAAAGCAGTTCTTTGCAGTGTAAGAAAACAAAACTGGGCTTCCTTTTAGCCTTGCAAAATCAAGACTTTCTGCAGGCAAAAATTTTGGGGGTTGCAAACAAACCCATTATTGCAACCTAAAAACATATAAATGCAACAATTTTTGCTTATATAACAATGATTTTATCATGTAAAAATAACTATTTCATTGCGTGATTTACTCCTTCTGCATAGAACTCCCTCTATTGCATGACAAATATGAACTTCTGACAGTACAATGGTATCAAATTCTGTATTCTCTAAATATTCCCTATTGCCTCTTGAAGTCTATCTCGCTTTTTCAGACTCATACACAAGGTCTGCCCAAATGATTC